>JAWDGP010001471.1:0-10952 GCA_033675545.1 Elysia crispata
TGTAGTTTAAACCTCTAAGATCTAAGTACCATTTGCAAGCATGATAAGGATTCAAGGGCATGGCCTCACCCAAGAAGTAATTAAACTTTCCTTTGTTTTTCTATTCTGCCTCTTATGGAAATAAATACATATTTTCATATACATGCGGACTGTGGAGAAAAGACAGGAAAGCCTGCATTGCTTGTTCGCTTGTACTGTTACAATGCAGGCCAGAACCAAGAAATGCTAAAGTTTTTCTATTAAAAGTTTTGGTGATTTCTTTCCAGTTTTTACAGGTTGGGAAGCAGTTTAATTTTTGCAGAAATAAATTGAATAAAGGAAAAAAAGGTGTTATTTAGCTCTGTCGTTATAGCAATGGTTTTCGCTATTCGAGGTATTAAACATGGGTTCCACTGTGCAGGAAAGAGAATTGTAAATTTAGCGAATTCTGTATACATTATACATTCATGTGATCCCTTGGAGAAACAAACTTTTGTTGAAGGTTGGACGTGAAAAAGAAATGGTAAAAATATAATTATACGCTGAGTACGATATTTTTCCTTTATTATTAATATAAATTTTTATACATTTCAATTCCAATATTCAGATTTGTATTGTAGTTCAAACTATCCATGATATTGGTGTTTATTTTATCATTCATTTGTATAAAAAAAATTTCTTTTCTCTATCTTTATACCCACAGCTCACCGTTATTTCCAACGAAAGATCATTCTTATTTCTTCATATGATAATAGTGAGTACAGCTATGTGTTTCGTTTTTTTTTTTGTCAGGATACCATATCTCTCTCTCTCTCTCTCTCTCTCTCTCTCTCTCTCTCTCTCTCTCTCTCTCTCTCTCTCTCTCTCTCTCCCTTCTAATATACAAATTTATAACTCGTCATTACACCGAGAAAAACTTGCTTCATTGAAACCAGTTTCAGCATTAGAAAAGAAAATCCTCAGTTTATAAAACCACTTTAAAATTATTACAAAAGTATATATATTTTCTCTCTCTCTCTCTCTCTCTCTCTCTCTCTCTCTCTCTCTCTCTCTCTCTCTCTCTCTCCCATCTCTCTCTCATCTAATATACAAATTTATTTAATATACAACATTTATTTAATCGTCGAGAAAAACTTGCTTCATTAAAACCAGTTTCAGCATTAGAAAAGAAAATCCTCAGTTTATAAAGTCACTTTAAAACTATTACAAAAGTATATAAATTCTCTCTCTCTCTCTCTCTCTCTCTCTCTCTCTCTCTCTCTCTCTCTCTCTCTCTCTCTCTCTCTCTCTCTCTCTCTCTCTCTCTCTCTCTCTCTCTCTCTCTCTCTCTCCCCCCCCCCTCTCTCTCTCTCTATATATATATATATACAAAAAAATGTTACTTGACTTACATGTTTACCTTCTAATATTCATGTCTTTCTTTTCAAGCAAATTTCATGTCTGCAAGTTGTTGTCTGTGAATACATTCCTTCGTATTATGTTTTTTTTTTCACTATGTGTGATTTGAGTCCTTTGAACTTTCCAGCTTTGAAAATGTTATAAAACTGGAGTGAGATGTTATATTTGCAATCTTTGCTGTACTTATGACAGTGGTTGTCTATACATAGTTTTATGTAGAACAGCGCTCAACATATGTGGTATTTATCTACGTTCAAACAACAGAGACAATATATGTTTATATTGTTTACAACTACGTTTATTAGATACATCTTTTTTTTTTTGTTTTTTTTTTTTGTAGCTAGACACAAATCCTTAGATGATTCATGGAAAATACCCGGTATATCATTGAATTAGGTGCCCTACTCTTTAGATTAGGCAATCATGACCTCCTGCGCATCTCTAACCCTTGATGCTGTTAGTGCATCTGTCACTCATTTTACATTTAGCCACTTTTTTAATCCATGCTACATCTTCTCTCACTTCTTTCCCCTGCTGCCTTTTCCTTTAAAATCAATCCAGTTCTCAAAGATGTTTCAGTTTCTTTATGTAAGTCGCCATGTAGCGATGTATTTTCTGGCTTTATTTTTACTTCAAATTTCAAAGAGGGTTAGAACGAGAAAGAGAAAAAGAGAGAGAGAGAGAGAGAGAGAGAGAGAGAGAGAGAGTGAGAGAGACAGACAGACAGACAGACAGACAGACAGACAGACAGACAGACAGACAGAGACGACAGACAGACAGACAGACAGACAGCATAAGCATACAATGACAATATATATATATATATATATATATATATATATATATATATATATATGAAAATTTAAGTTATTTTTGTTTTAAATATTTTATTATGTAAGCCTCTAGATTTAAATGTTACAAAACTTATAACCATTTCTAAAGAAACTCAAGTTTCAGTAAACATTGTCGATTTTAGTTGAGACGCCTATAATACAAGCCTTTTCAGTTGAATATTGCTCACCCGATCGGCTGGTTAATCATCACACTGTTACGGTGACGTTTGTTTATGGCTATCTAGAGCAACTCCTTCACAGTCAAAACAACCTCGCTCTCAATCTAAAATAGAGAGGGCGTGTTTTTCTTACAGTGTGAATGTCAAGGCCATGGTTCTTGCTGGAAACGGTCGGCCTAGTTTTGGATTAACAAAAGATACAAACGTGTGTTGCCTCGTCTTTTTATTCTAGTCTTTATTTGGCTAAGGTTTCACCCCCCATATTAATCTTTCTTTTTTGTGATTCCATTTCAGAAGTAAAACGTGGGACATTGTTTGAATCCTCAAAGCTTTCTTATCATCCAGTTACTGTTTCTCTTGACAACGCTTTTAAAG
Source organism: Elysia crispata (assembly GCA_033675545.1). NCBI lineage: Eukaryota > Metazoa > Mollusca > Gastropoda > Plakobranchidae > Elysia > Elysia crispata. The sequence goes on from JAWDGP010001471.1 coordinate 2,765, forward strand.
AAAACAGGGAAACTATGTTGACTGGAGTAAAAACCTAATTAATGAATGTTTTTTGAAAAAATCTTATGTGAATTATCAATTGTGTTTTATTGTATTTGTAATGCAATGTGAGCTGAAAGTCAAACAAATTAAAGTTCATTTAACAGGCAATGCCCTTATATGTATTATCTCTTTTAATGAAAATGTCATATTCGTTTATGTTATATACATAAGTTTCACTGACGTTATTTTTAAAAGACTGTATTATGTGTCTTCTTAATTATTTTAGAAAACAATGTGTATTATAATGATTCCTTTTTATATTTTTATAATTTGGATTTCTCTGAATAAACTCAGATAACACTCTTTTTTATCTGTCTTTGTTGTTTTTGATAAATGTCCTGTTTTTAATAGGTTTTCGTATGTGTTTATGGTATTCATCAAGTGATTTCAATTCATTGCAATTTGCACAGAGTGTAAGATCCGTCATTTTTATACAAAAGAAATATTGAACTCCATTTACAGTAATAGAAACATAAACCCTTATTACCGAATTGATAATGCGTGGGTGGTATGTGTTGGGAACATAACAATTAACATGGAATAGCCAACTGCCACAAAGATGGTGAATCAATATTGAATAATTAAATAGGGGTGAAAAAATCCTCTTTATTTCTATCTCTACAAATCAAGCATAATTAAATGTTATTACAATAGAATAGAATTCGAAATTAAAAAAAAATTCTAAACGGTAGAAAGATTTCCATTTTTTTTTCTTTCTCTATTATAATACAATAGCAATGCTGTAGAATCGAAATGATCCCTATAAATCATCAAAATAATACCATATTATCAAAATACAGTCGAATTTCAGACCGGAGTAAAATTGGAATTATGCTAATTATAGAGATTACCAAATTGGAACTAACCGGCGGTCATATTAGAAATATGCTAATTATAGAAACTTCCAAATCGGAATTAACCACGGCCATATTGGATTATACTAAATATAGAGATTGCCTAATTAGAATTAACTGGCGGCCATATTAAAATTATGCTATTTATATAGATTACCAAAATAGGATTAACCGGCGACAATATTGGAATTATGCTAATTATAGAGATTGCCAGATTGGAATTAACCGGCGGCCATATTTTATAGAGATTGCCAAAATAGAATAAACCGGCGGCCATATTGGAATTATGCTAAATATAGAAAGTACCAAAATAGAATACACTGGCCGCAATACTGGAATTATGCTAATTATAGAGATTGCCGAAAGAGAATAAACTGACGGCCATATTGGATTTATGCTGATTATAGAGATTGCCAAAAAAGAATACACTAGCGGCCATATTGGAATTATGCTAATTATAGAGATTACCAAATTAAAATACACTGGCGTCCATATTGGAATTATGCTAATTATAGAGATTGCCAAAAGAGAATTAACCGGCGGCCATATGGATTAATGCTTATTATACAGGTTCCCAAAATTGAATTTAATGGCGGCCATTTTTGAATTATGCTAATTATAAAGATTCCCAAAATAGAATTAAAGGCGGCCATATTAGAATAATGCTATTTATACAGATTCCCAAAAAAAGAATTAAATGGCGGCCATATATAAAATATAATATTTATAAAGATTCCCAAAATAGAATTTATTGGCGGCCATATAGAAAATATACTATTTATAAAGATTCCCAAAATAGAATTAAAAGGCGGCCATATTGAATTTATGCTAATTATACAGATTCCCAAAATAGAATTAAAGGGCGGCCATATTGGAATTATGCTAATTTTAAAGATTACCAAAATAGAAATAAATGGCGGCCATATTGGAATTATGATAATTGAGATATTCCCAAAATAGAATTAAATGACAGCCATATTGGATTATTGCTATTTATACAGATTCCCAAAAAAAGAATTAAATGGCGGCAATATATAAAATATAATATTTATAAAGATTCCCAAAATAGAATTTATTGGCGGCCATATATAAAATATAATATTTATAAAGATTCCAAAAATAGAACTTAATGGTGGCCATATCGAAAATATACTATTTATACAGATTCCCAAAATAGAATTAAATGGCGGCCATATATAAAATATAATATATATAAAGATTCCTAAAATAGAATTTAATGGCGGCCATATATAAAATATTCTATTTATAAAGATTCCCAAAATAGAATTAAATGATAGCCATATTGGATTTATGCTAATTATACAGATTCCCGAAACAGAATTAAATGGCGGCCATATATAAAATATAATATTTATAAAGATTCCCAAAATAGAATTAAAGGCGGCCATATTGAAAATATACTATTTATAAAGATTCCCAAAATAGAATTAAATGACAGCCATATTGGAATAATGCTAATTATACAGATTCCCAAAATAGAATTAAATGGCGGCCATATATAAAATATAATATTTATAAAGATTCCCAAAATAGAATTTAATGGCGGCCATATTGAAAATATACTATTTATAAAAATTCCCAAAATAGAATTAAATGACAGCCATATTCGATTTATGCTAATTATACAGATTCCCAAAATAGAATTAAATGGCGGCCATAAATGAAATATAATATTTATAAAGATTCCTAAAATAGAATTAAATGACAGCCATATTGGAATAATGCTTTTTATAGAGATTCCCAAAATAGAATTAAATGGCGGCCATTTTAGAATTATGCTAATTATACAGATTCCCAAAATAGAATTAAATGGCGGCCATATTGGAATAATGCTATTTATACAGATTCCCGAAATAGAATTAAATGGCGGCCATATATAAAATATAATATACATAAAGATTCCCAAAATAGAATTAAATGACAGCCATATTGGAATAATGCTAATTATACAGATTTTCAAAAAAGAATTAAATAGCGGCCATATTGGAATAATGCTATTTATACAGATTCCCCAAATAGAATTAAATGGCGGCCATATATAAAATATAATATACATAAAGATTCCCAAAGTAGAATTAAAGGCGGCCATATTGAAAATATACTATTTATAAAAATCTCCAAAATAGAATTAAATGACAGCCATATTGGACTTATGCTAATTATACAGATTCCCAAAATAGAATTAAATAGCGGCCATATATAAAATATAATATTTATAAAGATTCCCAAAATAGAATTAAATGGCGGCCATATTGCTATTTATAAAGATTCCCAAAATAGAATTAAATGGCGGCCATATATAAAATATTCTTTTTATAAAGATTCCGAAAATAGAATTAAATAACAGCCATATTGGATTTATGCTATTTATACAGATTCCCAAAATAGAATTAAATGGCGGCCATATATAAAATATAATATTTATACAGATTCCCAAAATAGAACTTAATGGTGGCCATATCGAAAATATACTATTTATACAGATTCCCAAAATAGAATTAAAAGGCGGCCATATTGGATTTATGCTAATTATAGAGAATCCCAAAATAGAATTTAATGGCGGCCATATATAAAATATAATATTTATAAAGATTCCCAAAATATAATTAGCATAATTCCAAATGGCCGCCATTTAATTTTATTTTGGAAATCTGTATAATAAGCATAAATCCAATATGGCTGTCATTTAATTCTATTTTGGGAATCTTTATAAATATTATATTTTATATATGGCCGCCATTTAATTCTATTTTGGGAATCTCTATAAATAGCATTATTCCAATATGGCTGTCATTTAATTCTATTTTGGGAATCTTTATAAATAGTATATTTTCGATATGGCCGCCATTAAATTCTATTTTGGTAATCTTTATAAATATTATATTTTATATATGGCCGCCATTTAATTCTATTTTGGGAATCTGTATAATTAGCATAAATCCAACATGGCTGTCATTTAATTCTATTTTGGGAATGTTTATAATTACCATAATTCCAATATGGCCGCCAGTTTATTCTATTTTGGCAATCTCAATAATTAGCATAATTCCAGTATGGCGGCCGGTTAATTCTTATTTGGAAGTCTCTATAGTTAGCATATTTTTAATATGGCCGCCGGTTAATTCTTATTTGGAAGTCTCTATAATTAGCATATTTCCAATTTGGTCGCCGGTTAATCCTATTTTGGTAATCTCTATAAATAGCATAATTGTAATATGGCCGCCAGTTAATTCTATTTAGACAATCTCAATAATTTTATTTAGTATAATCCAATATGGCCGTGGTTAATTCCGATTTGGAAGTCTCTTCAATCAGCATATTTCTAATATGGCCGCCGGTTAATTCCAATTTGGAAGTCTCTATAATTAGCATATTTCCAATTTGGTTGCCGGTTAATCCTATTTTGGTAATCTCTATAAATAGCATAATTGTAATATGGCCGCCAGTTAATTCTATTTAGGCAATCTCTATAATTTTATTTAGTATAATCCAATATGGCCGTGGTTAATTCCGATTTGGAAGTTTCTATAATTAGCATATTTCTAATATGACCGCCGGTTAGTTCCAATTTGGTAATCTCTATAATTAGCATAATTCCAATTTTACTCCGGTCTGAAATTCGACTGTATTTTGATAATATGGTATTATTTTGATGATTTATAGGGATCATTTCGATTCTACAGCATTGCTATTGTATTAGTATAGAGAAAGAAAAAAAATGGAAATCTTTCTACCGTTTTGAATTTTTTTTTAATTTCGAATTCTATTCTATTGTAATAACATTTAATTATGCTTGATTTGTAGAGATAGAAATAAAGAGGATTTTTTCACCCCTATTTAATTATTCAATATTGATTCACCATCTTTGTGGCAGTTGGCTATTCCATGTTAATTGTTATGTTCCCAACACATACCACCCACGCATTATCAATTCGGTAATAAGGGTTTATGTTTCTATTACTGTAAATGGAGTTCAATATTTCTTTTGTATAAAAATGACGGATCTTAAACTCTGTGCAAATTGCAATGAATTGAAATCACTTGATGAATACCATAAACACATACGAAAACCTATTAAAAACAGGACATTTATCAAAAACAACAAAGACAGATAAAAAAAGAGTGTTATCTGAGTTTATTCAGAGAAATCCAAATTATAAAAATATAAAAAGAAATCATTATAATACACATTGTTTTCTAAAATAATTAAAAAGACACATAATACAGTCTTTTAAAAATAACGTCAGTGAAACTTATGTATATAACATAAACGAATATGACATTTTCATTAAAAGAGATAATACATATAAGGGCATTGCCTGTTAAATGAACTTTAATTTGTTTGACTTTCACTGTTTCAGCTCACATTGCATTACAATAAAACACAATTGATAACTCACATAAGATTTTTTTCAAAAACATTCATTAATTAGGTTTTTACTCCAGTCAACATAGTTTCCATGTTCTCTTTAAAAGCGTTATCAAGAGAAATAGTAACTGGGTGATAAGAAAGCTTTGAGGATTCAAACAAGGTGCCACGTTTTACTTCTAAAAAGGAATCACAAAAAAGAAAGATTAATATGGGGGTGAAACCTTAGCCAAATAAAGACTAGAATAAAAAGACGAGGCAACACACGTTTGTATCTTTTGTTAATCCAAAACTAGGCCGACCGTTTCCAGCAAGAACCATGGCCTTGACATTCACACTGTAAGAAAAACACGCCCTCTCTATTTTAGATTGAGAGCGAGGTTCATTTGACTGTGAAGGAGTTGCTCTAGATAGCCATAAACAAACGTCACCGTAACAGATGTGATGATTAACCAGCCGATAGGTCAGGCAAGGTATTCAACTGAAAAAGGCTTGTATTATAGGCGTCTCAGCTAAAATCGACAAAGTTTACTGAAGCAGGTTTCTTTAGAAATGGTTATAAGTTTTGTAAACATTTAAAACTAGAGGCTTACATAATAAAAATATCTAAAACAAAAATAACTTAAATTTTAATATATATATATATATATATATATATATATATATATATATGTACATTGTCATTGCTTATGTCATGCTGTCTGTCTGTCTGTCTGTCGTCTCAGTCTGTCTGCCAGTCTGTCTGTCTGTCTGTCTGTCTGTCTCTCTCTCTCTCTCTCTCTCTCTCTCTCTCTCTCTCTCTATCTCTCTCTCTCTCTCTCTCTCTCTCTCTTTCTCTTTTTCTCGTTTCTAACCCTCTTTGGTGAATTTGAAAGTAAAAAATAAAGGCCAGAAAATACATGCCTTCTATGGCGACTTACATAAAGAAACTGAAACATCTTTGAGAACTGGATTGATTTTAAGAGGGAAAAGGCAGCAGGGGAAAGAAGTGAGAGAAGATGTAGCATGGATTAAAAAGTGGCTAAATGGCAAAATGAGTAAGACAGATGCACTAACAGCATCAAGGGTTAGAGATGCACCAGAAGGTCATGATTGCCTAATCTAAAGAGCAGGGCACCTAATTCATTGATATACCGGGTATTTTCCATGAATCATCTAAGGATTTGTGTCTAGCTACAAAAAAAAAAACAAAAAAAAAAAAAAAAAAAAAAAAAGATGTATCAATAGTTGTAAAGTCAATATAAACATATATTGTCTCTGTTGTTTTGAACGTAGATAAATACCACAGCAAGCTGAGCGCTGTTCTACATAAAACTATGTATAGACAACCACTGTCATAAGTACAGCAAAGATTGCAAATATGTAATGACACTACCCAGTTTTATAACATTTTCAAAGTTGGAAAGTTCTAAAAGTGACTCAAATCACACATAGTGAAAAAAAAAACATAATACGAAGGAATGTATTCACAGACAACAACTTGCAGACATGAAATTTGCTTGAAAAGAAAGACATGAATATTTGAAGGTAAACAAGTCAAGTAACATTTTTTTGTATATATATATATATAGAGAGAGAGAGGGGGGGGAGAGAGAGAGAGAGAGAGAGAGAGAGAGAGAGAGAGAGTGAGAGAGAGAGAGAGAGAGAGAGAGAGAGAGAGAGAGAGAGAGAGAGAATTTATATACTTTTGTAATAGTTTTAAAGTGACTTTATAAACTGAGGATTTTCTTTTCTAATGCTGAAACTGGTTTTAATGAAGCAAGTTTTTCTCGGTGTAATGACGATTAAATAAATTTGTATATTAGATGAGAGAGAGATGGGAGAGAGAGAGAGAGAGAGAGAGAGAGAAAATATATATACTTTTGTAATAATTTTAAAGTGGTTTTATAAACTGAGGATTTTCTTTTCTAATGCTGAAACTGGTTTCAATGAAGCAAGTTTTTCTCGGTGTAATGACGAGTTATAAATTTGTATATTAGAAGGGAGAGAGAGAGAGAGAGAGAGAGAGAGAGAGAGAGAGAGAGAGAGAGAGAGAGAGAGAGAGAGAGAGAGAGAGAGAGAGAGAGAGAGAGAGAGAGAGAGAGAGATATGGTATCCTGACAAAAAAACGAAACACCTAGTTGTACTTCACTATTATCATATGAAGAAATAAGAATGATTCTTTTGTTGGAAATAACGGTGAGCTGTGGGTATAAAGATAGAGAAAAGAAATTTTTTATACAAATGAATGATAAAATAAACACCAATATCATGGATAGCTTGAACTACAATAACAGTAAATCTGAATATTGAATTGAAAATTTCAGAAGTAAAATTTATATTAATAATAAAGGAAAAATATCGTACTCAGCGTATAATTATATTTTTACCATTTCTTTTTCACGTCCAACCTTCAACAAAAGTTTGTTTCTCCAAGGGATCACATGAATGTATAATGTATACAGAATTCGCTAAATTTACAATTCTCTTTCCTGCACAGTGGAACCCATGTTTAATACCTCGAATAGCGAAAACCATTGCTATAACGACAGAGCTAAATAACACCTTTTTTTCCTTTATTCAATTTATTTCTGCAAAATTGACACCGCTTCCCAACCTGTAAAAACTGGAAAGAAATCACCAAAACTTTTAATAGAAAAAAATCCTTAGCATTTTGCCCTGCCTGCATTGTAACAGTACAAGCGAACAAGCAATGCAGGCTTTCCTGTCTTTTCTCCACAGTCCGCATGTATATGAAAATATGTATTTATTTCCATAAGAGGCAGAATAGAAAAAAACAAAGGAAAGTTTAATTACTTCTTGGGTGAGGCCATGCCCTTGAATCCTTATCATGCTTGCAATGGTACTAGATCTAGAGGTTTAACTACAATAACTCAACGCCCACTTTGGAAATACTTTGTAT
>JAWDGP010001472.1:0-150000 GCA_033675545.1 Elysia crispata
ATATATCATAGAGGTGGTAGGTAACATGAAGTCATAGAGTATATCACCGAGATGGTAGGCACTGTGTAGCTAGCGAATATATCATAGAGGTGGTAGGTAACATGAAGTCATAGAGTACATCACCGAGATGGTAGGCACTGTGTAGCTAGCGAATATATCATAGAGGTGGTAGGTAACATGAAGTCATAGAGTACATCACCGAGATGGTAGGCACTGTGTAGATAGCGAATATATCATAGAGGTGGTAGGTAACATGAAGTCATAGAGTACATCACTGAGATGGTAGGGACTGTGTAGCTAGCGAATATATCATAGAGGTGGTAGGTAACATGAAGTCATAGAGTACATCACTGAGATGGTAGGGACTGTGTAGCTAGCGAATATATCATAGAGGTGGTAGGTAACATGAAGTCATAGAGTATATCACTGAGATGGTAGGGACTGTGTAGCTAGCGAATATATCATAGAGGTGGTAGGTAACATGAAGTCATAGAGTATATCACTGAGATGGTAGGGACTGTGTAGCTAGCGAATATATCATAGAGGTGGTAGGTAACATGAAGTCATAGAGTATATCACCGAGATGGTAGGCACTGTGTAGCTAGCGAATATATCATAGAGGTGGTAGGTAACATGAAGTCATAGAGTACATCACTGAGATGGTAGGCACTGTGTAGCTAGCGAATATATCATAGAGGTGGTAGGTAACATGAAGTCATAGAGTACATCACTGAGATGGTAGGGACTGTGTAGCTAGCGAATATATCATAGAGGTGGTAGGTAACATGAAGTCATAGAGTATATCACCGAGATGGTAGGGACTGTGTAGCTAGCGAATATATCATAGAGGTGGTAGGTAACATGAAGTCATAGAGTACATCACCGAGATGGTAGGCACTGTGTAGCTAGCGAATATATCATAGAGATGGTACGTACCATGCAGTCAACGAGTCCATCACTGAGATGGTAGGCACTGTGTAGCTAGCGAATATATCATAGAGGTGGTAGGTAACATGAAGTCATAGAGTATATCACTGAGATGGTAGGGACTGTGTAGCTAGCGAATATATCATAGAGGTGGTAGGTAACATGAAGTCATAGAGTATATCACCGAGATGGTAGGCACTGTGTAGCTAGCGAATATATCATAGAGGTGGTAGGTAACATGAAGTCATAGAGTACATCACCGAGATGGTAGGCACTGTGTAGCTAGCGAATATATCATAGAGGTGGTAGGTAACATGAAGTCATAGAGTACATCACCGAGATGGTAGGCACTGTGTAGCTAGCGAATATATCATAGAGGTGGTAGGTAACATGAAGTCATAGAGTATATCACTGAGATGGTAGGCACTGTGTAGCTAGCGAATATATCATAGAGGTGGTAGGTAACATGAAGTCATAGAGTATATCACCGAGATGGTAGGCACTGTGTAGCTAGCGAATATATCATAGAGGTGGTAGGTAACATGAAGTCATAGAGTATATCACCGAGATGGTAGGGACTGTGTAGCTAGCGAATATATCATAGAGGTGGTAGGTAACATGAAGTCATAGAGTATATCACTGAGATGGTAGGCACTGTGTAGCTAGCGAATATATCATAGAGGTGGTAGGTAACATGAAGTCATAGAGTATATCACCGAGATGGTAGGCACTGTGTAGCTAGCGAATATATCATAGAGGTGGTAGGTAACATGAAGTCATAGAGTACATCACCGAGATGGTAGGCACTGTGTAGCTAGCGAATATATCATAGAGGTGGTAGGTAACATGAAGTCATAGAGTACATCACCGAGATGGTAGGCACTGTGTAGCTAGCGAATATATCATAGAGGTGGTACGTAACATGAAGTCATAGAGTCCATCACTGAGATGGTAGGCACTGTGTAGATAGCGGATATATCATAGAGGTGGTAGTTAACATGAAGTCATAGAGTACATCACCGAGATGGTAGGCACTGTGTAGCTAGCGAATATATCATAGAGGTGGTAGGAACATGAAGTCATGGAGTATATCACTGAGATGGTAGGGACTGTGTAGCTAGCGAATATATCATAGAGGTGGTAGGTAACATGAAGTCATAGAGTATATCACCGAGATGGTAGGCACTGTGTAGCTAGCGAATATATCATAGAGATGGTACGTACCATGCAGTCAACGAGTCCATCACCGAGATGGTAGGCACTGTGTAGCTAGCGAATATATCATAGAGGTGGTAGGTAACATGAAGTCATAGAGTCCATCACTGAGATGGTAGGGACTGTGTAGCTAGCGAATATATCATAGAGGTGGTAGGTAACATGAAGTCATGGAGTACATCACCGAGATGGTAGGCACTGTGTAGCTAGCGAATATATCATAGAGGTGGTAGGTAACATGAAGTCATAGAGTCCATCACTGAGATGGTAGGGACTGTGTAGCTAGCGAATATATCATAGAGGTGGTAGGTAACATGAAGTCATAGAGTACATCACTGAGATGGTAGGCACTGTGTAGATAGCGAATATATCATAGAAGTGGTAGGTAACATGAAGTCATGGAGTACATCACCGAGATGGTAGGCACTGTGTAGCTAGCGAATATATCATAGAGGTGGTAGGTAACATGAAGTCATAGAGTATATCACTGAGATGGTAGGGACTGTGTAGATAGCGAATATATCATAGAGGTGGTAGGTAACATGAAGTCATAGAGTATATCACTGAGATGGTAGGGACTGTGTAGCTAGCGAATATATCATAGAGGTGGTAGGTAACATGAAGTCATAGAGTATATCACCGAGATGGTAGGCACTGTGTAGCTAGCGAATATATCATAGAGATTGTACGTACCATGCAGTCAACGAGTCCATCACTGAGATGGTAGGCACTGTGTAGCTAGCGAATATATCATAGAGGTGGTAGGTAACATGAAGTCATAGAGTATATCACTGAGATGGTAGGGACTGTATAGCTAGCGAATATATCATAGAGATGGTACGTACCATGCAGTCAACGAGTCCATCACTGAGATGGTAGGCACTGTGTAGCTAGCGAATATATCATAGAGGTGGTAGGTAACATGAAGTCATAGAGTATATCACTGAGATGGTAGGGACTGTGTAGCTAGCGAATATATCATAGAGGTGGTAGGTAACATGAAGTCATAGAGTATATCACCGAGATGGTAGGGACTGTGTAGCTAGCGAATATATCATAGAGGTGGTAGGTAACATGAAGTCATAGAGTACATCACCGAGATGGTAGGCACTGTGTAGCTAGCGAATATATCATAGAGGTGGTAGGTAACATGAAGTCATAGAGTACATCACCGAGATGGTAGGCACTGTGTAGATAGCGAATATATCATAGAGGTGGTAGGTAACATAAAGTCATAGAGTACATCACCGAGATGGTAGGCACTGTGTAGCTAACGAATATATCGTAGAGGTGGTAGGTAACATGAAGTCATGGAGTACATCACCGAGATGGTAGGCACTGTGTAGCTAGCGAATATATCATAGAGGTGGTAGGTAACATGAAGTCATAGAGTCCATCACTGAGATGGTAGGCACTGTGTAGCTAGCGAATATATCATAGAGGTGGCAGGTAACATGAAGTCATGGAGTACATCACCGAGATGGTAGGCACTGTGTAGCTAGCGAATATATCATAGAGGTGGTAGGTAACATGAAGTCATAGAGTCCATCACTGAGATGGTAGGGACTGTGTAGCTAGCGAATATATCATAGAGGTGGTAGGTAACATGAAGTCATGGAGTACATCACCGAGATGGTAGGCACTGTGTAGCTAGCGAATATATCATAGAGGTGGTAGGTAACATGAAGTCATAGAGTCCATCACTGAGATGGTAGGGACTGTGTAGCTAGCGAATATATCATAGAGGTGGTAGGTAACATGAAGTCATGGAGTACATCACTGAGATGGTAGGCACTGTGTAGCTAGCGAATATATCATAGAGGTGGTAGGTAACATGAAGTCATAGAGTATATCACTGAGATGGTAGGGACTGTGTAGCTAGCGAATATATCATAGAGGTGGTAGGTAACATGAAGTCATGGAGTATATCACTGAGATGGTAGGGACTGTGTAGATAGCGAATATATCATAGAGGTGGTAGGTAACATGAAGTCATGGAGTATATCACTGAGATGGTAGGGACTGTGTAGCTAGCGAATATATCATAGAGGTGGTAGGTAACATGAAGTCATAGAGTACATCACCGAGATGGTAGGGACTGTGTAGATAGCGAATATATCATAGAGGTGGTAGGTAACATGAAGTCATGGAGTATATCACTAAGATGGTAGGTACTGTGCAGTATGGGACTAAATGACCATTATGGTAGGTATCATTTATATGCTCTCAAACTTTTCCAATCATGCTTTGAAACACAGGGTCACTGAGATGGGTGAATTTGATAATGCTTATTTTTGTTTGCTGGCATAAAAATATTTGATTCGCTTTTCCCAGAAAGCCTTAAGTTATTCTTCCTTTCAGATGATATGAAAAATGCTGTTAAAAAACAAATTACATTCTTTAGACCTTTCAATCTGATTTCAAAGTAGACACTAGCGAAAGGCAATGTAGTTCAGATTAAACATCAAAGCATTTTATGTAAAATTTTGAAAAGACTCATAAATTGCTGGTTTGGATGAATGGCAGAACTGGCTCCACCTAATTTGACCGGTTATACAGCTCTAGGCCGTTTTCACCAGGCCCTGTACTAAATGACTTTCAAATCTGAAGTGAATCTTGTCCAGGGCATCGGTGTTTCTTTTAAAGTTTTGTTGTTGCCTTTGTTGAGGTCTTGCCCATAATTATTTTCATCCAAATCGGTCAAGGCGTGTGACCAATACTTGTTTTTTATCCTTTTCATTGTTAACAGCGTTAATCATAATAGATCCAACAACTTGCTTCATTTGTCATAATATTGCAAAAACTTAAAAATTAAAGATAACATTTATGAGGGATCATGTATTATGTTTTGTCATTCTTGCTATAGGCGTATTTGTAATAAGTATGCTATCATAAGTTTACAGGAGGATGTTTTGCTTTGTATCATGGCAGCTTTTTGTTTCATTTTTCAGACCAAGAAAGCCATGGAGATTGGCAAATCAGGGCGAATCATTGTGGAGGATTTGATCTTCTTGATACGCAAAGACCCCAAAAAATATTCTAGAGTGAAAGAATTACTGCTGATGAATGAGGAACTGCGGAAAGCAAGGAAGGCTTTTGATGAAATAAAATATGCTACTTCAACAAAATGAAAGTGGGGCAGGAATTGATTAAGCTGTTGTTTTAGCATTTGAAACTGTTTGGTCGTTTTTCAATACTACCATGAATGAGATAGAGAGAACCACTGTTGCCTAAATCGCTCACATCCAGACCAAGCTATTTGTGCTGAGATTTCTCTCTTATTATTAGTGCTTTTAGTATTTTGAATCTGACTGATAAGTGTAAAGAACAAAGTGAGTTTAAAAATGTTTTGCCTGTAAATACGCGGTACCATAGGTAAATGAGTCATGATGAGAGTTCATCAATAAAACATGTCTTCTTTCTTTCCTCGGTGATGTTTGTGGATTTAATTTTTGATTTATATCAAATCATTCAAAATCGTTTCATGAGAATTTTTTTTTTTCTTTCAGCTTGAATGTAAAAGAAATGTCATCATTACAAGGATAAAGATTAAGAAGCTCAAGGAGAGGTTAGATAGTGCTTTACTAATTTTTCACAATCAGATTTGCATACATTTTCTTTCACAATCTTTTTTTGATTATTAACTGTTATAACAGTATTCTAGGACTAATGAAACTGTGAGAGGAGATCATATATATATGTGTGTGTGTGTGTGTATTCAATATTTAAAACTCTTGTTTCTGATGGCAAATCTGCCTTTTAGTGAAGCCTAGAATTCCATTAGAAAATGTCTGTACTTGTAGTCAGACTGTGGTTCTAGATCTCGAAACTTATTACAATATTCCACTAGGATTCGTTAAATGTAAAACATGCTTTTTTTTCTCCAAGCCAGTACAACACCAGTACCCTGTAGTCTGTCACAACTCACTCTGACGAGGAATTGCTAAAGCTCAATTCATAATCATATAATTTTTGTATAATCAGAGTTTTTTACGCCAACAATAAACCATTATGATCTCACATTCTGGGTGGACATTCTTTGACAATCCAAACATATTTTAACTTCTTGTAAAATATTGCCAGTAGGCCTATCTCAATTCTCATGCAATATAAAACCTTGAATGCCATTAGTAAGTTTCACTGGTAACCTTAAAAACAGTTCATTTTTAAGTACAGTTCTGGGTTTTGAATAATCTCAAAATAGAAAATTATTTTCCTGGTTCATTTGATACAGGCCACCCCATCACGTCCTGACTTTTGTATGTTTAGAACATTTTAAACAAATAAATGTGACATGACTGTCTCCACTTGTTTATTTTCCTTTTGTTCTTGCTCAGGGTGCCTTGAATCATAGTTTGAGAATATAGTCTTGTATGTTTAATCCTTTGTTTTTGGATAATAAAAACAAATCATCTTGCAATGTAAAGAGAAAGAGGGAAAAAAAATTAACAGCTGAATGTTAAGGTTGTTTTAGGGTAACCATATCATCACCATATAAGGTTTTCCACTCTTTATAGTCACTCACCAACATCTCACAAGTGAAGAAAAGTGACCACAGACAGTTTGTGCCGATTCTGAGTAACGTGCTAGTTCTGGCCAGCAGTGTTTGCGCCAGTTAACTTTTATGCTCACTGCTGCTCACCCCCTGCCTGTCTGATGGTCCAGAAACGATTCACACCTGCACGCTACCAAACTCCACTCTGTCTTTATCTTATCCCTTCACCTTCTACAAGCTAGACTCTTTAATTTGGGCAGGTTGAGCACTCTCTGGAAACTCTTTTTTGCTTGTGCTATCATTGGTGCAATCTGTGCCTCCATGTCTAAAGTATCAAATTTTTTTATTAATTTCCTTGCATGATTTTCTTATTAACCTTGATAAAGATGTTGATCTGTGGATACTCATTGTTTTGCCTGATGGCCATTATTTCTTTCTTTTTTCTATTCAATTCCAACCCTTTCTTTTGATATTAGACTACATACGCCTATTTACATTGTTTTAAATCTGCTCCCATGGACAACACAGTGTTTCCTTTGTGCCACTAATATAGAGAAATTATGCACTAAACATTGAACTTGGCTGAGTAATTGGTACCGAAACTGTAGTCTAATATAAGCGCTTAGCCAACTCTTTCTCAGAAAATTCCCATAAAGTATGATTTGTAATCTTAAATCCAATTAAAAAGATACTTATTTTGTAAATTATTTTTTCTGTAAGAGGCAAATTTTCTTGTCAGCAGGCCAAAGGTTAAAAAAGAGAGATGGTGAAAACTGGTGAAATGCTGGTTTGCCCTGAATGGGTTGTAGAACAGCAAAGGAAAAAAAGGAGAGAAAAACAAAACAACAAACTATTATGATGATGATGTTGATCATGACAATATTTATTGATAATGTTGCATAAAACAAAAAAGAGCCTTTTCATTAGAAAATTTGGTGATCTCGCCCCTTTAGATTGAAATTAGATCTAGGTCTTGACTTAAGATTGATTTTGTAAGTGTGCTAAACTTCATCACAATTTAATTGCATAGGGAAATAATTAGATTTAAAGTTTAATTACTTGGTTATAAGCAAAGAAAACAGGCATGATTTCGGCCACTCAATAGTAAAATACAATAAGTGACAGAGACAAAAAAGAAGAAGCAAGAATACATGTATTAGCTACAACAAAGAAAGCTTTAATTGACCAATTACTGGTTAGGCTAATCACTGGAAATAAGAGCGAACAAAATAAGCACTGTATTTCCAATATAATTCAATGTCTCAATGTTTTCACAAATTGCAGGGAAACAGTTTCTTAATTTTGTATTAAAATTCCAATATTGTTGGGCCATCTTAAACGCTTTTCACCATTTGGGTGTGTACCTTCATAGCTTGAAAATTAGTGTTTAAGAGCATTTTTTCTTTTAAACTTAAGATTGGATTGTTAAATATTAGCAAAAATTTTTTCCTAGCCAACATGTGGCATGATTCTTGATTCAGTTTTTTTTTATTTGCACTCAGCACTTTTTTCAGCTGTTACTGACCGAGGTGGCGGAGAGGAAACTGATCATGTACAAACACAATATATTTTTTTTTAATTATTTTATTAAATAAATTATGAAATTAATAAACAAAACAATTAATTGGTCAACAAGATTCTCTGGCTAGCCTCAATTTGCCAGCTTGCACCCATGCTAATGACCTGAATAAAAACCTGCTATAAACAGACGTTGAAACGTCTTCTGTCACGGTAAATGCAGTTTGAAGTCACTGGATTTCAACTCTTTGAAGACGCCAGAAATCAAACTACACGTATCACCTCTGGTCTGTTGCTCAACCCATCACATCCTTGGACAAGAGTGACATTGCTCTAAGTAGTACATGCTTTTCAGCTGTTCAGAGATCATGAAGTGTGAATTCTTTAGAATGAATAGAATAGCTAACTGTGGTTTTGGACAATGACATCATGACTATTATTTTTTCACATTGATAGTAATGTTACCTGTACACACTGTCTATTTTTATAAAATATAAAGCTTACAACAAGTTTGATGGGAGTAAATCTTCATGGTAGAGTTGAAGACTGGCATGATTATAGCCTGATAAAGTGATAATGAACTGTGACTTATGGCCTTATACTGGACTCTGACTCAAGGCCTATGATAATTGTGATTTATGGCCTAAGTAAGGCATGAACAGTGACTGATGGCTGAATAGTGAACTGACGGATGGCATAATATAAAGTGAACTGAGGTTAATGATCTTATAAACTGTGACTTATGGCTGAATAATGAATTGTGACTTATGACGTAATAGTGAACCGCGACTTATGGCCAAAAAGTGAACTGTGCTTTATGGCCAAATATTTAACTGTGACCTATGACATAAAAGTGAACTGTGACTTAGGCCCAATATAAACTCTGACTTATGGCGGAATAGTGAATTAACTTATGACGTAATAGTGAACTGTCATTTATGACATAACAGTGAATAGCCACTCACCCCCAAATAGTGAAGTGGGAGTTACGTCATAAAATTGTGATTTATGGCCTAATAGTGAATAATGAATTGTGACTTATGACGTAATAGTGAACTGCGACTTATGGCCAAAAAGTGAACTGTGCTTTATGGCCAAATATTTAAATGTGGCCTATGACATAAAAGTGAACTGTGACTTAGGCCCAATATAAACTCTGACTTATGGCGGAATAGTGAATTAACTTATGACGTAATAGTGAACTGTCATTTATGACATAACAGTGAATAGCCACTTACCCCTAAATAGTGAAGTGGGAGTTATGTCATAAAATTGTGATTTATGGCCTAATAGTGAAGAGCATCTTATGGCCTGATAGTGAACTCTGACTTGGAAATAACCAGTTGTTTGCTATCCCAACTCATTTATTATAAGTTTCACAATTACACAATGGTAAACTTGTACATTCTGATATTTTACATTTAATTTTCCAATGCTTTAGTTCTAACATTAAAATTCTTTCTGAAAGTGCAGTAGGTACACAGTAGGATATCCTCACATTATCCTAAGACTGGCACAAAACATGTAATAAACTTAACTTTCCAATTCTAATTTCCTTCATATATCTGTACACCTTTACAAGTCTCATTAACTCTAGTATATTGAGACATGATGAAAATAATAAACAGGAGAAATAAAAACTCTAGTTTTGACACTGGAAAAAAGAACAAGAAAGAAAAAGGTGTCCTTCCAAAGAGTCTTGTTTTTATTGCAACTTTAAAATTTGCGCATTATTCCAAGAGACATTACAACATTGTAACAGAAATTTAAAAAAAGCAAGACCATTTTTCCCAAGCTCTATGATTCAGTCTAGCTGATAAAGATCTGTCCGCTAGAGCAGCAACTGTCAAGGAAATTGTGGCTTACTGATACTATCTTGGAGCTGATAATAATAATATAAAACATATTATATCTAATGATGAATAGAGATCAAATCATTTTTTTTAGTGCCACAGAAATCTCAGCCTATTCAAGCTGTACTTAACTTATAATAAGTGGACATTTACTTCACTTGGAGAGCATTTGAACTGATGTCTTTCACCCAACATGCCTAATTAGGTTATACATGTAGCAACTACTATTAAAGTTTGCTTACACAATGAGACCGTCTCCACTGAGTATTTTTCAACCTTAGTAAGAAAGACTATGAAATTTAAATAAAATTTGAGAGGTTTTAGGAGCTATCTTGATCAGCTTCTTTATTATATAATCCTACACATGGCACAGATTACAATGTGGCCAGACTCTGCTAAGCTTTGAGCCACCCCTAGACCCAATAGATCTGCCTAATTTGGAACTGCCCCAAGTCCAATAGATCTGCCTAGTTAAGTAGTTTGGGACCACCCCAAGTCCTTACAGATCTGCCAAGCTTGGAACCACCCCTAGGCTCAAAATAGATCTGTCAAGCTAGGAATCATCTCTAGACCCAATAGAATCAGACTAAAAAATCTTGGAATCGCCTTTTGGCCAAAAAGAGCCAAGCTTTGCCGAGCTCTAAACCATGACTTGGCACAATAGAATGACAGTAAATTCCATACACACAGCTTGCCACCCACCCTATATTCTGTGCCTCTGTAACAATTAGACTGTAAAATAAACTATAGCCTTTTTAATAACAAAATTCAAAATCTATACCTTATAAAAGATACTAGTCTACTAGTCCTATTTTGAAGATTGCATGATGTCTTCTCATCTTTTAAAAGAAAGAAAAACAAAAAATCCATCCAGAGAGAATAGAAAAACAAAATCCACTTCTCTTAGGTTAGTAACCATCGGTTGCTCTAAGTGGATCAGAACAAAGAACCACTCTGTTACCCGCATCTTTTCAGTCAGCATAATTCTTTAAAACATTTCTTACCAGACATCGCAAGCCCTTTCATCATGAAAATCAGAGAAGCTTCTAAAAAAGATTTTATAAATTATTACGAAAAACAATTTCAACAATACTTCTGAGAAAGAAAAAAATCCTGCAAAAATACATGAACGATAGATTAAATGAAATGATGATGGCCAATTCCAACATGTCTAGAATATTTGTGTTCATATCACTTTCCAGAAACATCTTGTGCCTAAGGACTTGTAAGAGCAGAGATGCGGACCAAAGTGTCTGTGGTCGTATCCTTTGATTTGACTGTTCACTAATGGCGTCCATGATCCAGTCTTTCAAAGTTCAATGTGATTGAGATCAGAGAGAGCTTATATTTTGTTTGATTTTTAATGACAGTGAGAGATAATGCTGCCATTTTTTTTTCAGTTTAAGCGGTTAAAAAATTTGGGTTCCGACAGTAAAAAAGGCAAAAAATCCAAAATGGAATTAAAAAAAAAACAACCTTCATGGTAAGAATTTTTTTCAACAGCACAGTCACAAATCAAGACATAAAAAAATGCACACCTTAGATGAAAGGGAGGAATAGAACACGTTATGTAGGTGTTAAGACAATGAAGTAATGTACAATCAAGGTCTATTTACAGCCTGTGTGACATGAATCTGAATACATGTGGTTTATTTAATTTTCTTCTGCTGCCTTGCTCTGTAGATATCATTAACTGGAGCTGACAAGTTTATGTCTGTGTCTTCATCGTCACTTTCAACATCAGCAACTTTCCTCTTGCGCATTCCACTGGCAATCTCAATGGAAAGTCTAGTTCCTGCATCGAGACGGACATCACCATCTTTACCATTTTGTACACCCACTGGTCCTATAAGATGTAGGAGAGAAGAGGATTAGATGGAGTAAGTCCTACTTTTACTTGCATGCCAATCATACTAAAGGTTTAAACTGTGAAGTGAATAAGGCCAATATCACAAGTCTAAAAACAAATTTGTTAAAAAGCTGGGCCAAATCGTCATGCTCCAGCTAACTGATTGGTTTTTGGAAGCTGATGTACATATTGTTCTTTAGACCATCCCAACCGCTGCTTGCGTCAGTGTTCCATTTTACTTAGCAAGCCTGGCATTAACTTCCTCAGAATAAGGAGGAAAAGAGTGGCTGCAGCAATTGAAGGTGGACTGTTTCACCTAGCAAATATATGTTTTTTTCAATTTAGGGGCATAAGCCATTTATACACACTTTACTATCTGATTAAACCTATTTTATATAAACCTTGGTAAAAAGAAAAAAATTTTAAAAAGAAATTTTTAACTTATTTTGTTATTTAGATCTTGATTTGATTGAATATGTTATTTATAGTTTTCATTCGTTTAAATACAAATCTAAATCTGTAAAAGATTAGACGAGTTAACTTATAAAAAATTTTCAAACTTGAATTAAAAAAAAAAACAATTTAAAACTACATGTATTTACATGAACCAATTCATAGATTCCGGCCTAAACAGCACTCTATATTGTTACGTAGCAATTGATTCCGTACTTGTGTGCTGGTTATTTTACAGAATGAAAGAAAAGTGGATAAAGAAGAAGTAAAGTCTGTTCAAAAAACATGTCGATTCTCTCCTTCTCCATTCCTAACCTCTTTTCAAGTTTTGCTTAGACATAGAGAAGCACAACTCTCTGCCAAAAAGTGAATCAGCAAGTGGCTATCTTGTCTACTCAAATAGTAATTGTTGTCTACTTCAAAGCTTGTATTTCGGCAAAATATATAATAAAGGGAAAAAACTTGCCATTATGCTAAAGCAACCATACAGCAAAAACGTACATTTACCAGGTGTGCATTTATTAGGCTACTAATGAATTTAGATCTAACATTATAGAACATGCCAAACCTGCAAGTACTAAATATAGATCTAGCACTCAAGAAAAGAAAAAAAATATGAATCTATAGCTGTTAGTGATACTCTTGAATCATGGCTAGGCTTACATCCAGAATCCAGAGGAGAAACTGAAATTCTAACGTGTCTCATTCTACTGAGCACTTTCGACCATTTCATGTGACATGTGAAGATCTAAACTCTTGCTAACCTGCAGAAGTTCTTTCTTACAAACAAATTTTTAAATTCTCAACAGCTTCTTAAAAAAAGTTGTGAATTTAAAAAGGTGTGCAATTTAATATTAAGAAGAAAATATTAATGCCTGGAAAGGACAAAAAGATTCAACATTGGTCATCTTGATTTCATATGCATCTTTTACTGAATGAAAAAGATACTCTCTAAATGGCGTGTAAACCATGAGCTTGTGGTTCTCCAACTTAGCCTATCCTTCCCAGCATACTTAAAATAAAAAAAAAAAAAATTTGCTTTCCACTATAATTCTACAGTATATTAAAAATATAAGAAAAAAACTTTTCCTTTAACTCAAAGTTAACGTCAAATCCATGTAAATAAAACACTTAATCAAAAATGTTAAAACCAAAGTAGTTAAAAAGAGTTAATCTCATGGCTGAATCAAAAAGATTATTGGGTGCCAGATGATTTTATAATCTAAAAATACCATGGTGGAATCAAAATCTGTTTAAACCAAAAATGATTATTGAAGTCTCTAGAATTTCTGTTAAGGTTTACTTAAACAGTGTTTTACTCTATTGACTTATGATAAGGAATTTTCAAATGCATAATAAGATCCATAAACTTACGATCAGGCATTTTCAAGTGCATCATAAGATCCATGAATTTATCCATCATGACATGAGGGCCCTGTATGGGTAGTGAGAAAAAAGAAAAAAAGATAGTTGCATTTAGATTGAATATAATCCAAAACAAAGAACAAGCCCAATAAATAAAGGCTAGTAATGGCTTTCGTAAATAACTCAGTAACAGTTGTGGGAATACTCAAAATGAAATGATCATTGAGGCAGCACTTCAAATTGTTTCAACTCGATAATAGGGTAAGGACTGGCAGAGCTGGGTGATGAAAAAGTATGCAAAAGCTCTGACAGAAGTTTCAACCTGACTTAACCCACACAAAATATCTTCAGGAGATGTCATGCTACAGCTCTGCCAGAAATAATAACTTGGCCCAACAGTCACAAAATGTGTGCACTAGCAGACATATTATACTATTTATAGCTCTGTCAGAAATGATAGCCTGGCTCAGCAGACACAAAATGTGTCCACTAGCGATCGTCCTATAGGTCTGTCAGAAATAATAACCTGGCCCAACAGACACAAAATATGTGCACTAGAGGACATGCTATAGCTCTGATAGAAATAATCTCAACCTGGCCCAACAGACACAAAATGTCTGCATTAGAGATCAAGCTACAACTTTCAAAGAAGCACATGGTATGCATGCTCTAGCAGGCAAGCGGAAGTTTGTCCAAAGTTACATCACAGCTTATCATAAATGGCATTGATGCAGTTAATCTATTCTCTAACCTGATAAACATGGCATAGACTATTCACTCACTTACCAAACTGAGATGATTTGTTGGACTATTCATTCACTTACCAAACTGAGATGATTTGTTGGACTATTCACTCACTCACCAAACTGAGATGATTTGTTGGACTATTCATTCACTTACCAAACTAAGATAATTTGTTGGACTATTCACTCACTAACCAAACTGAGATGATTTGTTGGACTATTCACCACTCACTTACCAAGCTGAGATGATTTGTTGGGCTATCTAGTCACAAAATTAGGATCAATAGGTAGACTACAGTACACATCAAATCCAACGAACTCGGATTCAAAGACACCTTGCATTCAATGAACAAAGTAAACGAACAGCAAGTATTGGCAAATCCATCATAGAATGCTCTTCTGCTTAGAAACTATTTAGTTGAAATTCAATCAAAAGGTCCCATGTCGGCTCTTAAGAAATACTTGAAGTGCGTAGGTGTTGGGCACCCATTATGCCATAGTATATGATAAGGGTAGGGAAAAGCAAAGTACATGTATTGATATACAGAGATAATAAAAAGAGAGAGGGGAAGTGAGCAAGGAGCGTCAGCAAATGCATGGGGAGATCATGATACAGGATCAAAGAGCCAAAGCCGCGGTAACTTGGACAATGGTGGAAGGGGTAAAGAGTGGCTTTATAGACACATGGTTAGTTGATAAAAACAAGGGACATAATAAACAGGTAATTTCATTTTGGTTGGTTACTTCCATTATGGTTCCTTACGTTATGGCTCCAATAAACTGTTAAAAGTGGCCGAACTAGTTCGCTGAGTCCGAGGTGTACTGTATACATAACTTGGATGATATGTTGATTTCAATGCACATATCAAAGATGATTTTGGTTTCTTTTTGATATTTCTCATGGAAAATAGTTCGGAGAAATTCTATTCTTTTTTCCAGAAATAATGTATGTTTGTATTTGACTCACCTTGAAACAATCAGGCGGAGGTAACATCTGCAGGAGGACTGCAGCCGCTGGTGGTGGAGGGAACACTCCGCCAGGTACTGGATGGGCTCCAGGAGCTTGGCAGTGAAAACAAAAACATTTTACTGTTTAGAAAGTATGTCAGCCAATTAGCAATTATTTATAATTTTTTCCTTAGGAGAAAAAAAAAGTAAAACATTGTAATTCTTAATTCTACAATTTTGTTTATACTATGGAAGAGTTTGGAGAGCAAAGACAAGATGATAATGATGCGACATTTTTCCTTGACTGCATCACCCATCAACTTTGGAAAAAATCCCATAGTCCGTATCAGCCGGTCTCCCTCTCTCCTCCATTTACAAGTTTAGGTCTAAACCTTCAGTCTACAGCCAAGTCATGATGGACTGACCCCAAGCAATCAACTGCTGTGCCCCCTCACACACACACACAGATAGAAGCTACTGCTTAGACAGAGACTAGTATCAACCGGCATTGGTTTAAGATGTTCAAAAAGCTATTTTTTGTTTACATGGGTCATTGTTTTCACCTGCTGCATTTTCAAATGTTCTTTGAAAAACCCATTAGTACATGCCCACAAGAGTAAAAATGGCATTTCCTTCAATGTAACACATCATCAGCAAAGAAAAAATATGTAAATTGTAACAAATACCAATCTAGATTAAATCAATATTGCACAATCCAATATTAATGGAAAAGCATAGTTTGTGTCCTTAGGGCCTATACTGCAGTGAGGTTAAAGGTCCTAAGTATCCTACTTGAGAAAAGAAAAAGCCTTGTCTAAACTGATTGTGAATTTGATACAGAATCTAATAAAACCTCTTTATTCATGTCTATGGATCTTAAGATAACATGGACATTTTGATAAATAAGTAGAGTTTAATCCTGCTCATCTACACCAATTAAATTTAGTTTTGCCATGGCGATAACCTCGGCTCTGCAATGCCATTAAATGTAAGTGTTGAGGCTCCAAGCTGGGTGCTGCTACACTGTGGTTCACTGGCGAGCCTATTTGAAATGTCATTGTCTTCTAATCTGTCCATCTCATATGCGTCGCAAACTTCATATCTTTTGTAAGAATATCAACCAATGAAAAGTGACAGTTTCGCCCACTTTAAACTATACGGAGAAGATCCAGAGCGCCTGAGGTGTGAAGAACAAATTGCTATTTAGGTATGTCTATCTGTACCATGTAACGAGATGGGTACTTGAAGTTACTCACATATGGTGAACCTGCTTCCATCGCATGTGATTGTTACAAAGACCGAAGAGGAAATAAAAGAAGTAGACAGTAGTGACTTTATCATATATAGCCCTTCACTTCTCCCCTTACTTGCCTCCACCCTCAATGTAGAGTATTAACAAAGACTTGGCATGACACTGAACCCAGACTGTCTTGAAACTCATGTGGATTGCAGCTAGTAGTGCTGTCTGATATAACATTATGTGATTGGCCAATTTGTGTAATAGCAATAGACCAAACCAATCTTGTTACAGGCCATCATATCACAGCCTCTTGTTATTGTAAAGCTGAGGAAGAAAGGGAGGAGTTTACTGAGATGTAAAGAAAGGCAGGAGGTGAGAGCGAGGTGTGTGTGTGTGTGTGTAGGGTATCAGGCTTCTGCCTTTATTATTGGTGATGTTTTATATGCTGTCAGCTGTTACTATATGTCCTATGGCAGGAAAGCACAGTCTGACGTTCAGATGTTGCACGGGTTTTTTATTTGATGTTTCCTAAGTTGTTTGAGACAAGCCGCGAGGGCAGACCTTGCTGTTTAGTCTGAATGTCTTACTTCTCCTCTAATGGTTCACTTAATCACCCCTCCTCACTCTCTGTACTTAGTTATAATGGAACTACATTGTACCCGTATTTGTTATATCTAATTGTTACATATTTCTTTGACCTAAGGACTACAGACTGACTCTTGAGGCTTTAGCTTAGATGGAAGACTAAACTAAACTCAGATGTTTGCTTGATATAAATGAGTTGTAATCTTTCACAGCTTAGTTCTCATCCCCACCTACTCTCCCCTTCTCTCTCACACACACACTACATTAATAACATATGCATTTTACTTTCATTGCAAATCCTATCTTTCATCAAAGGTATTGCTAATTATTGTCAACCAAATTTTTAGTATCCAATCAAACTCTTTTTGAAAACTTATTTTTTTCCAAGCCTCTGTGTATAACTCATTTGAAAAAAGTTGTCAAGGTTGAAAAAATAAATGTAACTTATAACTTGTTTTGGCAACAAAAGTATATCTAGACCCATTGTAATGATAGTTGTAAACTGCAATCAACACATCTGGTCTGCAATATGCCCAGTCCAGAAGCTAATTGGCCGTGGCAGCGGTACAGTAGGACTTGAGTTAATCTTGATTCATATATATACACTGGGTCTGGAGCTCGATATATCCAGAAGCAGCAGCAGTATTAGTGGTGACAGTAGTAGCAGTATTATAAATAGTAGTTGCCATAACAGTATTTATAGAACCACGTAGCTCTCCAAGTTTAAGACATTTAGAAAATCTAGTCCTGACATATCCGATATCCAACTTCATCGGCCTATCTCACTGAGGGCTTTGTTTTATTTAGTTTCCACAGTTCCACAGTTGTGTTAAAAATATATGGCTAGAGTCAAAAACAGTTTTTAACATAGCTTATGAAGTTCTAAGCATGCAAATTTAAAATATCCTGTTGGATGGGGCAATTAAAAATTAGATCCTATTACTAGCCAACAAATTTTTGGTCAAGCTTTAATTATAGTGATTTGTTTCCATAAAATATTTTAGTCCAATTAGTTTAGTACAGTACTAGAAGTGAGAAAGAACTTTAGAAGATCCAAATTGCACTAGATTCATAGATCTATGGAAGAATGGGAAATGGAAATGTTTTGTTGTTTAATTGCAAACATTTTCTATAGTAATTTTTGCCTAAGAAGTGTTCCCAAACTCTCAGATTTTGCCAAATTTTGCCAAAATTTCAAACTTTGAGGAAAATTTGCGAAAGTCCCAAATTTGACTGCTGCAAATACATGCACATAACAGATAATTAAAGAAAATAAGTTGTTTACAAGGAAGTAACAAATCATTTTCTTCTACTACTTACAAAAAAATGCAAGCAAAACAAACATCCCAAATAGCATGTATTAAGCCTGACACTACTGTATTTTCTTTCAAAATGAATTATCTCATTTTTACTGATCAAAACAGAAGTGAAGACAACAATCACATCAATCTTTATGTCTGGAAAACAGAAAATGTCCAAACACAAAAAAGCTGACCAATACAGTCAAAGGCAACATTAAAGAAGCCAACCAACACTATACTTGGATGAATAATGTTGGTATAGACTTATATATATTTGGTCTTTGCGCGTAAGCATATTTGTCAAAATTGTTAAATGTTTGACCTTTCGCCAGTATTATCACAAGCTTTTGTTAATTATTCAAGTCAACGAAATGAGTTTAAATACCATAAGTGAATGGTCAGTCACTCTTGTTTCTGAACTCACCAACTACAGCCCGTGGTTTGAATGGCAACATCTGATCAACGTCTGGAGTAGGAAACAGAGGCCTTTTGGCTTTCTCCTCTTGCTCTAGAGTAACCTGAGACAAAACTTGCTTGGCACTCACACTTGGCAGTTGCAGGACATGGTGCTTCACAAGATCCTGGAATGAAACATCAGGAGCAGGAGAACAATGGAACATTAGAACAAGATTGTGGAACAAAATTTGAGGAGATGAACAATGGAACATTGTAACAAGATCCCGGAACAAAATATCAGGAGACGAATAGCACATAAGAAGACCACAATAACAAGACTGATGCAGGGAGAGAGTACAAGAAAAAAACATAATGTTAACAATATAGCACAGTAATATAAACAATAACTGTTCATTTCTTAATCTTGATATTTTAATTGAATTAGGAATAAGTTCATTGTGATATGTTTCATAATGAATCTGCAACTCAAGCCTATCCATGAAGAAAGGAAAATAATGAGGTTTACATATAAGCTTATCTGCTTTGAAGTTTTGCCTTTGATTAAACCTTGCAACTGAATGATTAATCCTCTTGCTATTTTAATTCCCCTTGTGTTCAATACACACCATATTTTAACATTTGTAAAACTGCTTCACATATGTCATAAAGATATCCTTCACAGCATAGAAAAAAAAGCAATTCAGAAAATGATTGAAACTTCTGAGGTCATCAAATTTACAGGAAACAGGAATAAATCATAGATAACATAAGTCTCACGATAGACAGATAGATACACAAAGAGAGAAGAGAGAGAGAGAGAGAGAGAGAGAGAGAGAGAGAGAGAGAGAGACAGACAGACAGACAGACAGACAGACAGATAGGCAAGCAGAAATACAGACAGACAGCAGTACACCGATACTCACCCAGTAACCAATTGCTTTCAACTCATTATCAGCACAAGGTAGAAGGCCTAAAAACTTGTAGCGATCAATAAGTAGTGCAGTTTCTTTTTCACTGAATGCTTGAATCTGAAAAGTAAAAAAAATAGATTGATATAATGATAAAATCATAAAGAAACTGTTGAGCTGAAAATGAAAGAAGAGTAAAAAACGACTGGCTTCCCCAGAAAAAAATGCATGTAGGAACCAAGACTTGATAAACCCAGTTTCAGCATGTATGAAATACCAGGCACTTTGTGTAGAAGGTTTAAGTGGTAAACATACAACACTTGAAAATAGCAGGTTTATTTCACTCTAGAAAAAAAGCAACAAATTAGCGATACCATTTAGGCATAACATTAGTAACAAAAGTGCAGTCCAGACTTGGTTATTTCAATATCTTTGGGATTTAAAAAAAAAAACAGAATTTGAATTATTACAATAAAAAAGAGAAATATGAAAGAAAAAAAAAATCTTTAAAGTTGCATGAGGTGACTTTTTCTCACCAATATATTTTCTGCTTAGGGAGGCAAATGGTCTATTCATAAATGGAACTAGAATTAACGGAGAATTTTTTTACTTAACTGTATTCAATTAGGAACTACTGCGAGCACTCTATTTACGCTGCTGTCGAAAAATGATGAAGCAATTACCTTCTCTATTGTTGTGGTTCTGCGTTTCTCAACCTTCACTATACTTGCAAGGTCTCCAACTTGAGATTCAAATGACAGAAATCGACTCCAGATATCCCTGCACACAGTCAAGAATAAAGCGTTTACAATTTGAACAAGAGCTTTTTTTTTATCCAGGTGCAGTAAATCATAACCAGTTACAAATTGTATCAATAAGATAAAGCTACAATGTTAAAGTATTAGTGCAATTCTAAACAAAGATGGGAACTCCTTCAAAACAAGCATAACTCTCTAAACTTGGGAATTTAAAAAATACTCACGTAGACTTCTCTGGCAATAGATTTTCTGATGACAAAATTCGCTCAAACAGCACTCGTGTGTTGTTATCCTCTGCCAAAGATAAAACAAAAACAAAATTTGCAAAACTATCATCAGTTTTAAAATTAATATAAAATGTTCCAAGAAAACAAACAAAAAAAAAACAACTTTATCTCAGAAACTTTCCTAACTAGATCTGGGTATAATTCATCAATGAGAACTCCTCTGTATCTAGTAGTAAGTGCACGACAATTTCTGTGATCTATAGGAATTGGTTTTATCTCTTGCTACAGCTTGTGAATTTTTCTATATAAATTCTATTATAAGTCATAAACTAACACCTCTGTAACAACTTTTTTTTTAATATTTTTTTTTTTGGGGGGGGCGGGGGTTGATTTCTGGAATGTGAAATGACAGGGCCAATATTTTTTAAGCAATGCTGAGAGTCCTCATTATTTCTTTCAATTCTTATATATATATTGTTTTCATAAGTCTTTAAACAAGCTGATAAGGAATCCTCCAAACATATGCAACATGATATTTCAGATAATCAGACTTTCATACACACTTTGTTTGCAGCTCAAGATATCATTTTCAACATTTTCAAGAAAAATCTGGGCAAAGTGAAAATGCTGAATCAGTGCCACTTTAACCAGACTGCTATCATTAGAGAAGCTTACCATTAAGATGAGACATGAATTCAATGTAGCAGGACGCATATTCTGGATTGTCACTAAACCGCTTCAGGCCAAGCTCAAAGATTTTCAATGCTATATTCTTTTCCTTTAAAAAGAAATAAAATATAAATTATAAAACCTGCAGAAAAGACAATACTCCTTAAGTTCATACATCTGGTTCCCTATAAAAATCTGTGTTGTCACTTTGTTTTATTCTTCACACATCTTCAGAAAGACAAGAAAGCATTCAGAGAGAACACTTGGAAATGCAGTGTAAATATGAAGCATTTAGTAATTATTTTTATTACTTATATCTCTCCTTCATCTTTATTTTTGCTAAAAACTACAGAAATGGAACTGCATTGTATCTCAGAATTAAGAACGATTGCCACACATCTCCACACCTGCTCCTGATTTCAGCCTTGAGGTAAAAACTGTTAACAAAAAAAAGCTGACAGAGCTTGATTTTTATTATCCTGAATATCAGTTGGAAGGTAGAACAAAATAAAAATCTGAAAACCTTGAAATTTTCTCTTACTTTACTGCAGTAGTATTCCATGAGAGCTGCTGCAACAAAAACATGGAACTGGGTGCTTCTGTTTTCCCGGGCTGCCTTGAACACCAGCCGGGCTGACTTGATGCCCTCAGCTCGCCTAGCAAATTTCATGTATTGAATATAGGCCTGCAGAGAAAGATAACATAAAGAGATAAGTAGATTCTGCAAAAGCTGCAAAATCTATGGGGACATTTCAATAACACAATGGATCTGAACAAATATGCAAAATGATGTGAATGTAAGTTAAAAAAACAAGATTCTGTTGGTTTTTTTTTCATTGGTGATGATAATGACAATGATAATAATAATAATAATAACAATAATAATAATAATAATAATAATAATAATAATAATAATAATAATAATAATAATAATAATAATAATAATAATAATAATAATAATAATTCAAACAACCATAGTAGATGTGGCAGTTTTTAGCCTATTTGCCTTCACAATTCTCATTCTCAAAATCTATCAAGACAGAAAGATAAACTTGCATAAACGTGTAAGGTATTTTACCCTTGAAAAGTGAAATCACAGTGTTTCTTTTGAGAGCACAAGCATAATAATTTAATAAGTTTAATGTACTTGGATTGTAGGAATATGAACTCGAGAAAAATCAAACCCAGTCTTACAATAACTATTGTGACAAAATAACGATATACCAGTATTACGTGCAAGGTTATCAATCATGCATACAGAAGCTTCATAAAATCTAATCCTCAGCATCAAATTCACTTTCACTCCAAGTAAAAACAAAAATTACAATAATAATATAAATGTTGTTTACCAGAGTTGGTTCTACTTCTTCGATCTCCAGATATTTTTTGTAAATTTGATGCACTTTTTCATACTTCATTCTTCCCTGTAAAAATAATATTTAAGGAAAAGACAAAAAAGTCAATTAATTACATAATGCTTCCCTCATGGCGTCCCATAAGCGCTACTTTAGTTGCCGAGGCCCGCACAGTGCCAATGACCTGACGCGTGACCTAGATGTCAACTCAGGTAGACTCAGGCGGCTCTGTGCCTGCGCGGCACTTTATTATTTTTTCGATATTTTACTGTAATTTCTAACCACAATAATGATAATTATGTTTTATTTTAGAGTTTGCATTGAAAAATAAATAAAACAGGCTATATACACAAGCAAGAACGAAAACTCTAGCTCAAATACTTTTTTTGTTACATGGCCATAAAAAGTACATTTATTGTAGTATATTAGAAAACAATAGAGTGACTTTCAGAAGGTTGTAACAACTAAACGCAACATGGAATTTTTTAAAAATTTCACATACAGAGCTTATCAGTTTTAAATAAACTACTCAAGAAGTTTTTTTATGTTAGATGGAATACTTTTTGCAGGAGACAGATTTTTTGTACATGTCTCTGTCTCGAGCGAGCTTTATATTATTCAGCTATATATAGAAATAAAGAAAGCAGTCAAGCAACGTTAGAGGATGAGACAGACGAAGCTAGATCTAAGGATCTAAAGATGCAAGTGACTGCAAATAAATAAATAATTAGTATAGAAATGTCAACCACAAACCTAGATTTAGCTCGAGACCGACAAATAAGAAGAAAAACGTGGAAACATTAGAACAGATGGAATGAACAGGGATCGAACCAGCACCTCGATGCTGCACCCGCCTTGCCGACTAAGACCAGGCACTTAACCACTGAACTATCCACACCTACAAAAAAAAGATGCTTCAGGGACAGTGACTTTCATGCTGGCTTGAACAGACTAAGAAGTTGAATTGCTAAGAACGATCAAGTCCATTTAGAACATAAACAAACTAGTCTCTAACCGGTCCTAGAAAGTCCCCATAGATTTTGCAGCTTTTGCAGAATCTACTTATCATAACTTTTAAATCAAAATTTGTTTGCTTTCATCATTTTTGCTGAAACCTTATGCCACAGGAAAGTACAGCTTGTTCCAGTTGTAGCAGACATCCAGACAATCAGTGAAGAAACAAAAGTTTATTATTTATACAGTGAGTGTTATTCACTGCTAACTTTTATGTAATCTAAAGCTCGAACGAACTCTTTAAACACCAGGAGACTACAGCACCATTGCAGAATAGATAACTTAGCTATTAAAACGAGAGATTTTGGCTAACTGTGTCATTTCTAAATCCAGCGAAAAAAAATAATGAGTGTAACACTTGACTACCTCACACACTACGTTCAGCAAAATTTTGAAAACGGGGGGAAAAGACCTGCCCCTTTTCAAATGTTAAAAAATCTAGATCTAAACCCTTCACTTGAAAAATGTGATCAGTACTTAGATCTCAAACAAATTTCTATGTCTGGTGCTTTCACAAGAATATCGGACTGTTTAGCCTCACTCTGGATCTTCAATCTTCCCAAAGAAAATGTTCCAACTCAACAGATGTAGGAATCAAAGTCTAAAATTCATAAATATTAATGATTTAGATATTAGAATTAAAAGCCAAAAAGCAATATATAGATACTAGTACAGTAAAAGATCTACTTTAATTATTTCAATCTCCAGATCTAAACCTAGATCAGTATGAACCAAAAGTAATTTAAATCTAGACTCTAGGTTAAAGATATTCTATTCCCAATCATAAAAGCCAGATCTAGAACATGAATATCTATTTTAATTACTGGCTTGTGATTGCTTACCTCTTCAAAGTCTGCATAGGCAAAGTAAATGAGCATGTTCTTCTTCATCAAAGAGTTGATGGCTCTCTCATAGATAGCTGCTGCTTCATCTGCAAAAAGTTTGCCAGCAGTTTGGTCCTGATGCAAGAGACAAGAGAAGCCCGACAATTATAATAAATATGATATTGTGACGTTTGGACTATTAAATCATGGAAAATAATAAAGACTAACCCGTGACGAACGTGCACATCCGAGGTTGTGAAGAGAGCTCATCACAGAAGCATTGAGGAGACCAAGAGCTTGTAACATTCTCAGTTCAGACTTATACCTCGACACAGTCGGATGACATATTAATAATTCAATTAAACGAGAAAACCCAAAGGTATTTTATGTTTTTTATTTAATGGATAAGTGCTACACTGGTGACGCCAACGTGATAGCTGATCTGGATTTTTTTTTAGATCTGATCTAGTTTTAAGCCTCAGACATTGCATTTCATTATGTCTTTCAAGGCAGTAGCACTTAATTTTCCAACTTTTTGGACGATGTGCCCGTTGGCATGGTTCGCACAAACCAAAGCACAGTTTGCCTTATGCAACATATCATCTAATGACACGAGATACTTTCATGTTGTAGCTGCTCTAGACTCACAAACAGCAACTAGAGCTCTATCAGTGATCACCTCTTCATCGCTAACCAACAAATATGAGGCACTTAAATCATTTTTAAGTTCGGCTTTCAGGCTTTAAGAATGTAATAATTTAAGAATGTTGTCGCTTGAAACAGATAGAATTCTAGCTTCACTCAGCCCAGAGTGCAACTTGATTGAATCAGCTGAGGTGAACACAGTTTGTTGGTACCACGGACGATTTGGGTTGAAAGTGCAACGCTGTGACTGCAACTGCAACCACTATTCAAGTTTTACACATAATTACAAGAAGGGAAACACCAAAGCGGATCCGCGATAAATCATTATGCTTCTTACCCGCTATATTGTGCTGTCTCAACTTCAGAGAACCACAAACGCAGCTTTTTGTCACAGTCGGCATTTCTAAAAGATGTCTTCTAATTGACACAAGTACTCAAGTTTGTTACTCCAGCGTCCAAACTAGACAAGAAAATGGGACCCAGAGGACCTCTTTTACAAGCTGCCAATGGTTCTAACGTAACGACTTATGGTACTCGCGTCGTTTCTCTTCGTTTTGGTCAATGCAATTTCCAAGCTTGACTCATCGCAGCAGATGTCAGCCGCCCGCTCCTTGGCGCTGATTTTTTTACGAACACACAGCTTGCTTGTCGACATGAGGAACCGTCGCCTGATCGAAGCAGACACATTTTCAGGCATTCCTTGCTATGTCAATGCAGTTACACCAACCGACTCGTGCTTGTCGAGCCTTCAAGTAATAAGTTCCGAAAACTCCTAAATGAATTCCCGGATCTGCTGAAACTTATATTTTCATCTGTAGAAGTTGAACACAGTGTATAACACTTCATCCCAACTAAAGGCCGTCCTGTCTTCGCCCGAAATCGTTGCCTTGCCCCAGACAGGCTAACAATAGCCGAAAAAGAGTTTTCTGAGATGGAAAAGTTGAGTATTGTTAGGAAATCAACCAGCTGGTGGGCATCTCCTCTCTATATGGCATTAAAACCAAATGGTGGCTGGTGCCCATGCGACGACTACAGAAAATTAAAAGATGTCACCTCGCCCAATCGGTACCCCATTCCACATATCCATGACTTCTCGGCCCGCCTGAAAGGAAAGACCATCTTCTCAACAATCGATCTAGTTCAGGGCTATCATCAGACTCCAGTCACCCCTGAAGTCATTCCTAAGACAGCAGTGTTCACTCCGTTTGGTCTGTGGGGATTTTTTACAGATGCCATTCAGCTTAAAAAGTGCTGCCCAAATGTTTCAAAGACTTATGGATTCTGTCCTTCAAGGCATTGATTCAACTTTTGTTTATCTTGACGACATTCTCATCACAAGTTGGACAAAAAAAAAAACATGTGGATGACTTAAAAGCTGTGTTTGGACATTTGACAGATCATAGGCTTGTAATTCGCCTTAAAGAATGTCTTTTCAGTGTATCTTCCCTGGAATTCTTGGGGCACCAAGTATTAAAGAATGGATCTCGTCCAACACAAGCCGAAGTCCAAGTCATCCAA
Source organism: Elysia crispata (assembly GCA_033675545.1). NCBI lineage: Eukaryota > Metazoa > Mollusca > Gastropoda > Plakobranchidae > Elysia > Elysia crispata. Next base: position 26,807 of record JAWDGP010001472.1, read on the forward strand.
ACATTCCCTCAATCATCAACTGTGAAAAGACACAAGAGTTTTTAGGTATGATTAACTTTTACCACTATTTTTTGCCTGACAAGGCTGCCACTTTCAGTCCCTTTTACTGGAAACTAAAGTCATCCAAGCCTCGAAAAGAACAAGTGTGGTCACAAGAGATGCAACAGGCTTTCCCCAATGGTAAAACTGCTTTGGCTAATGCAGCCATGCTGGTCAATCCTTGCACTGACAGCCCTTTAGTTCTTACTCTCGCTTCAGATGTGGCTGCTGGTCCTGTCTTCGAACAGTTCAACAAGTGTCATTGGCAACCTTTAGTCTTTTTCAGCCGACAACTACGAAAAGCAGAAATAAAATGCAGTGCTTTCAACCGAGAATTACGTGGAGCACATTTGGCAATTCGTCATTTCCATTTCATGCTTGAAGGACAGAATTTCACCAATTACACAGACCATAAACCACTAGTGCACACATGGCAAAAACAACAGAACTGTGGTTAGCACAACAATGACATCTCTCTGCCATTTCTGAGCTCACCTCCAACATAGCACATGTCTCTGATAAATACAACACTGTTGCCAACTGTCTGTCTCGTTCCAGTGCAACCGATGCAGTTTCCTTGGGCATAGATTACACAGCAGTGGCTAAAGCCCAAGCTGCTAGCATTGAGGTACAGGCCTACAAGACAGCCTTCACTTGCCTAGAGGTTACCAATACAAGATTGAGCGAGCAAAGACCAGAGCTTGTGTGTGACGTTTCAACAGGTCGCTCACGTCCGATTGTATCTCCTGATTTCAGATGCACAATGTTTTAAACATTATCCACAATCTCTCACATCCAGGAATCAAAGCCGCCGTCTAACTAGTCTCAAACAAATTTGTTTGTCACGGGATACGAAAGCAGGTCAGTAGATGGGTGAAAGAATGTCATCACTGCCAAAGTTCAAAAGTGCAAAACACACAAAAAATCCACTTGAACATTTCTCCATACCTGAGAAAAGATTCTCACACATAAACATTGCCATTGTTGGACCTTTACCTTTTTCTTCTGGCTCCACATATCTCCTGACAATTATCGACCCCAACACAGTGCTGGCCAGAAGCCATTTCTCTACGAGGCATTACACTACCCGAGTGTGTGTGTGCTTTCATTGCTGGCTGGATCACTCGTTTCAATGTCCCTGGAGATATTTCGTCAGATCGCGGGTCACAGTTCACATCATCGTTATGGAGTGAGAGAGCGGCTCCACTAGGAGTCAAGCTTCACCATACATCTGCTTATCATCCTCAGGCAAATGGGATGATCGAACGTTTTCATCGAACTCTCAAGATAGCTCTAAAAGCCCCTCTCACCGGTCCAAATTGGGTAGAAGAACTACCTTGTGTACTTCTCGGGCTCAGAACCACACCCAAAGAAGACTTAGGTTATTCCTCAGCAGAGCTTGTTTACGGTGAGCCTTTGCCAATCCCAGGTGAACTAGTTCTATCTAAATCTGCAAAATCTATGGATGACTTACTGCTGAATTTCAGGTTGAATATTCTGCTTTATGCACCTTGTCCGGCCTCCCATCACACTTCTGCTTTGCCCTACCTGTCACCATCTTTGTCAGCTGCAAAGCATGCATACGTCCAACGAAATGGCACTAAAGGTTCGTTACAGAGGCCTTATTCAGGTCCCTACGCAGTTACCCCAGGGAACAAAACTTTCCTCAGAGACATTGGCAGTCGCACTGAGCGTATCTCAGATTGATTGCATCAAGCCAGCGTTTTTCGATCTATTTCAAATGGTCATACTGCCTAAGCCCAATCTACGTTGTCCTCCTCCAGCCAAATAGAGTCATCCCTCATACCCAAGCACCAGCTCTAGGCATCGGCAAGCTATGTTGAGTCCTGCAACTCAGACATTGTCACCTACAGGTCATATGGTTAGACCACCTATGCAATACCAGTGATTCTTTATGTGTTAGTCTTTGGGGGGGGGCTGTGTGGCATTTGGACTATTAAATCATGGACAATGTGATGAATGTTTTTATCCGAGGTTGTGAAGAGAGCTCACCACACAGGTGTTGTGGAGACTAAGAACTTGTAACATTCTCAGTTCAGACTTAATACCTCAACATAATATTTCGATTAACTCAATCCCACCTATATCGCCCGCCGTTGCCCGTATGGACCACTATATTGTGTACCTATATCGCCCGTTCACTTTCACTTTTTGACTGTCTACTTTCTTTCCTTACAACTACCGGAAATCTCGTGCAAACCTCATTTACGTTTAAAGGACACTTTAGACTTTGTTTTGGTTAGTTTAGTTTCGTTTTCGGACTAAATTTAGATCTAAAAATCTGGTTCGCAATTGACTGTTTTTGTCCGCAATTTCTAGGCCTAGGCTAGATCTAAACTATGAGTTAAGATGGACGATCACTTGAATCATCTTAGGGATGCTAAAGAAACCACTTGTTTTGGTTATCTGCATGGTTATCCCTACAATCAGCATAAAATAATGACCATTGTCCATTTGATATTGGGAGTCAGATTGTGATGTTGAGATGGTGGTGAAATGGGATGTTGATGGTGAAAAAATGAAATGGTGGTGGAGTCAGCCTGAAGTGAAAGAGAAGTCTTAAAATATTGGTTTACTATCATGAAACATTGTTTTATTAAAAATTCAACACCTCTAGTTTTTTTTTACAATTTATTTCATAATTTTATCTTTTTTTGTTCGATTGTAATATTTTTAAAAAATGTATAGATCTATTTTTTGTACGCAGTTACGTCCCTTCTCTTAGGGTCTGGGCTTTACCTAAGCTGGAGTTCTTTAGGTGGGATTGAGTTAAAAGAGAAAACCCAAAGATTTATCTTATTATTTTCATTAACACAATCCCTACCATGAGCCGATTGTAGCGGCTCACGGTCGCCAAACTTACCTACCATGTGCCGGTACAATCGGCTCGGACTTTCTAGTCCTAATCCAGTCCATATTTTCGATCTATCCAATCCAATGTTTACTAAAACGAAATCTACTTCCCTTCTGGCCTATTTTTAGCGTCGTTTGAGCTAAGTGGCGGTTGATTTTCATCAGGTTTTGACCAAAATAATTGTTAGATCTATAGGATTGCCGTTATTTTTTTTATATAGGTGTTGTTAGTAAAAATGTTGTAAAATTTTTATTTCTTGGATTGCACTCTTCAAATTTGACAAATGACTTCATAATTGGATTATACACAAGGTGGTGTGCTGTTTGATTGGATTGGATTAAAATTTCCAGATCAATGACACCAGTAACTTGGATATTTTATTTTTATTTTATTTTTACTTTTCGGTTATATCATCTTTTTATACATCTACCTCCTTACAAAAATTTTTAATTGCTATCTAACACTGATATTTCAAATCTGTATTCAATTCCCTGCATTTTGATATATAATATTTGTAGGTTCTAGAAATATAGGGGGTCATAAACTTCAATTCAAAAAATCAGGTCTAGGATTTACGTGGGTCACAAAATATGGCTTGGGCACACGGTAAAAAAAAACCCTGGTAGGGATTGTGTTAAGTGGATAAGTGCTAAAATATGATTTCATGATAAAAATGCTAACAGATGATCATTAAATTAGAAAGTACTCCCCAAAGCTCCTCTCTTAGCAATATGACTTTGCAAAAAAAAATACTGTGGAAAATTTCTAACCTTATCCCAAGACCAAGTCTCACTAATAACTTGCCAATTGTCAGAGAATTTTTTTTTTTTAATTGTATAATAAATGAGGATGTGCCTTTAACACATGCAGAACAAGAATGTAGAACAAAACAAGCAAAGAAATTAGTTACCCCTTTCTCAATCAAGATTTTGCTAGACTGATCAAGATAGGCTGCAGCTTCAATCCAGATGTCTGGGTGGTGGCCCAGACACAACAAGCATTGCTCATAGGCAAACATCACTGAAAACAAGAAGTCAAAAGGGTTTCATAAAGCAGAATTGAGGAACTACACCAAAAAACTTATCATGCCATATTACACAACTGTGTAAATATTCTTCATCGTACTGATTAACATTGCCTGTAACGTTCAGATCATATCGGTTTGTGTCTTATGAACTTAACAGACTTGAGCTCAGCAAGCAGAAAGGTATAGGCTTTATTTGCATGCATGCAACAAAGAGAATTTTAGATCTATAGATATGGAGTCTGCCTCATCTTCTTGAACTCAAGAAAAAGTGTGATTTTCATGAATTGTCCAACTTATTGTCAATATTTTCATGCCGAAAGCAGAATCTGATATGTCTAATAAAACAATCACATCTAAATACAGTGGAAACCTCATAATTTGAATTATATGGGAATGGATTAAATCTTTGAATTAAGAGTATTCGAATTACAAAAATGGGTATAACAGAGTCTCAGACTCATTGAGTGAGTGTGTACTGAGCCTGCAACGAGCAACCCTCCCCTTCCCCCGTCCCACGTTGCTATCAGTATTAGTACAGATTTGCTACTGGCACTTAATTGTTAATGCATCTGCTCCTTTCTTGATTTGTTAGCGCACTGATCAGCCTTTCTTGGGCGGTGATTGGCATTGCTTGCTGCTTGAGAGATATAGCACTTTTGTGATGCCTTATGAGGTGGTATAAAATTCGAATTAAGAGAATCAAATCAGAAATACTTTGAAATACGAGCCCGATTCTAACAAAGCCAAAGAGAAAAAAAAAACCTATCATCTTGCAAAATTTGGTTAATGAGAAATTTGAATAATCAGGTTTTTTTTTTTTTTTGAGGTTTCCACTGTACAGAAGATTTGATGGTTCTTGAGGAGGATTATCTCATATCAAACTTGAAATCAATTTCCTGGTGCATGGTACAAACCTTGGTTTACTATACTTTTTTATTAGCATTTCATCAAAATGTGTTACCTCAAAAAACCCTTAGCAGTAAAAGAAAGATTAAGAGATTAGATATTTTATTAAAGAGAATGATAATATTCAAGTTAAGTATATGAATCTACCTCTTTTTGTGACAACTGTTTGATCCTCTGAGCGTAAAGGGTTTTTCTTTTCCCATGCAATATATTTCTTCCATAGCTCCACCTGAAAATATAAGAGTTGCAACATTGAAGCATGACTTGTGCAAACGTTTTTAACAGCTTTTAGAGATAGTTCATGCTTTGTGAGCATAAAAAAAAATAAAGATATTATATTTGCCAATGAAATTTAGAAAGAACACTTTGGTCTCCAAAACTTACCTGGATAATACCATAGCATGAAATGTAAAAAATTAAAAAAGAAAAGAAAAAAAGGTATATATAAGCAAAAGAAATCATGGAGGATGGCAGATACCCCCTTTACCTCTAATTAAATAAGATTTAGATTGGACAACATTCCTTGATATGCTTCCAAACATTTGTATTCTAAAAAAAACCTAGACATATAAATTATCAAATTCTGCCTTTTGTATTTGTTCAAACAGTCCTAACAGACTTCAACACTACACAAAAGTTAACAGAATTTGTTACCATTTGCAACTTTAAAAGCTGGACCATTTCATTTACCAAAACCACATACACTTCAGGGTTACAGATTAATGCAGAGGGATATTACACAGGTCATGACCTGAATTTCAAAGCTGGTGACGTTACTTGTTAGACTTCCCTTGACCTTCAGACCTCTTCTCAAACAACCCCTCCCAAAACCTTGATCAAATCATATGTAGAAATTTTTGACAAGATGAAGACAAGTTTCACTTTAAAATTTCTTGATGAGTTGAAGCTCTTGGTACTGTAATTTATTTATTAAATGCTTGCAAAAGATCAGCTAGCCAGAGGTAAGCTTAGCAGTGGAAAATGAGGTGAAAGGGAAGCTAACCTGCTTTACTTCAGTGAAGGTATTCTGCGGTGGAACCGACGGGTTGTTTTTATCCAGACCTCTGGTGGCCACCTCATATTCTTTGGCCACCCGTCTTGCACTCATATACTCTCTGCTCCGGTCGTCTATTAGTTTTTTAGCAATCAGACTATTGATACTCTGCAGAACCACAGGGAAGGGGAGAAAGACCAGTTGATGACCAATAATCACAGAATCTAGAAATCGACGTAACAATTCACATTATAATAGAAGTTTATTTATATATCATGGTTATGCCAGTCAAGGCAATATGTTTCAATGTAGGTTAGTCTTATTTTATTCTTGCTTTCTTCATAAATTCAGATGAGTGACTGTCTCCATAAGTTCCAGTTGAAAGACTGTGGTGGCTGTTTATATGACTTCAGTTCAGGTGACTGTCCACACAAGTTTATTTTGGGTGACTGTCTATATAAGTTCATGTTGGCTGAATGTCCATATAAGCTCAATTTGGGTAGCTGTCTACGTAAGTTGATGTTGGGTGATTGTCTATAAGTTCAGTTTTGGTGACTGACTACATAAGTTCATGTTGGGTGAACATCTATATAGGCTCAATGTAGGTGCCTATCTACGTAAGTTCATGTTGGGTGAATGTCCATTAAGCTCTATTTGGGTGACTTTCTACATAAGCTCATGTTGGGTTAATGTCTATATAAGCTTAATTTATGTGACTTTCTACACATTGGGTGAATTTCTATATAGGCTCAAGCAAAGATTCACTCACAGTTTCATAAGCATTGTAATCCTTCCAAAGCAGCTCTATGTTGATCATGGGGTTTGTCACTCCACGCTGGTATACCTTCCTCACAGCCGTAATTCTTTGATTTTCTGCATATGATCCAACAGCTTCTCTGAGGATTAATGTAGTTTCCAGTGATTGATTATAATCTTAATTTTTCTTCTTTTTGTTTTTTTAATAAACTCAGGGCTATGTAGAGAGAGTCTCTAGTTGGCCTAGAGCAGCTTATAATCTGCTGTCACTGCATCAGACTTAGTGTTGCATCAATGGCTGAAAACATACAACATGGCCGAGAATATTGCCTTAACATGGTGGAAATGCAGATAACTAATATTTTTCTTGTTCCTTCACTACTGATCACTTAATACATCTACATGACACAAAATATTTTGACTTTATGTGTGTTTCAGACTAATACTAATAGCATGAATTTCAACATCACATTTACACTACGTTTTTTCCTCTAGCCTCACTATATTAGAATCGTAATAGTCTGATCCTTGCCTTTCAAAGCCAGCAGATTCATGAAAATCAAGCTATTAGTATCAACTGAAATAATGTCAAGTTGAAAACATTCAACTGAGAGTGTGTCAAGGAGGCTCACTTACACTGATTTTAAAAAACTGATGTATTCTGCCCAGATCTGATAAGACATGATGTCCATTCCAATTTTTTCCAAAGCAAAATCATAAGCTTGAGCCATTTTTTCTCTGCCAATACAAAAAAAAAAATTAGATAAAAAACAATGAGTAATATTTCACAAGACTGCAAGAGCTTAGCAAGTAGAAATTAAACCTGTTTGCGCTAAAATCAATCATATTCCCCCCATACTTGGTTACTATTATAGTATATATAGTTTTCAAGAATAAGATTTAAAAGGGTGTTTACTTGTTAAATAATTTTACAACAAAAAATTCCCAAGATCACAAAAATAGTAAAATAAAAATAAAGAAGGGGAGGGAATATTTTCAGCACAGTTCTGCACATTGCTTGAGGTAGTATGTGTGATGTGTGACATTACCTGTATGATGGCAGAGAGCCTTTGGTTTCCTTGATGTAGTTGAGGTACAGCCGCCACAGTTCTATGTTAAGCACCTTGATGAGACACCTCTGGAAGAGCTGTTCACACAAGGCCACCATATTAGCCACAGGCAAAGTACAAGAACCAAGTTGCCATCGTAAGAGATTCGTAATAAACACAACGTGACAACCAACCACAGACCACAACCATAACACATACAAAAAGTTATGAACACTCAATAAAACCACATTACAAAGAAAATATACGGTAAAATATTTTTATTCTTATCCAGTTTAAAATGGAGCAAGGCAACAATATATGGAAAGGGTTACTTCTCGCATTCTACAATGTAATGACCTCAATTTTATACCATTTATTTCACCAATGCATAGGATTTCTAAAGTATTAAAAAAAAAAAATGGATAATGTAGAATTTTAAAGTACACAAAAACTTTTAAACTCAGATACATCTAAAATAACTATCATCCTTAAATTAATCATGTAGCCACTCAACAAAACTCACGAAATGGAAACTGCCGAGAAATTTTATAAGAAAAACAAACTAAATCTTTTTTACAGCCCTTCATTTTATTTTCTTCTGAAAAAAAAAATTAAACAGTGAGCAAAAGCAGATATAAAAAAAACGCCTAAATGTTTTGGCATCATATCAAAATCTGGCATGATATCAGATGACTTCAAAGACAAAGGCAGCAGGAAAAAAACTATTGACGTGATGATATAAAATCGAGTTCTGTGCCAGCATGTGATTGAATCTTGTTCTTCGATAAATTAATGAAACTTTTTTTTCCTGTCACATTTGTTAACTTTCAATTGCTTTTTTAGAAACACATCTTTTGTTTATGAGAGAACAAGAAATATAACTAACACTGATTCACACTCACAGGGATAACAGTTACTGACCTTTTCAACTCGCTCAAAGTTCTTCACTCTAAGCTGAAACAAAAACATTTGTAGGAAGAAATGTAAGCAAACAATAAAGCTTAGAAAACAGAAAAAAAGTTTATTTCTTTATAAATTCACAATCAAGAACTCACACTACATATGCATTTTGATGAGAGTAACAAGTAATCATACGGTGCATTGATTTACAGCCTTGACACACAGACGTTGGTCCTTTGAGATGAACTAAAGATATAACTTAAAGATTCAACATTTCGGATCAACAAATTGAGAGCATTTGCCTATACAGAGTATTCTTGGTTACCAGAAAGTTGAGAGTCTTGAAAATGGACTGTGACCCTTGCATGAAAAAAATTTGATTAAATCTGTTTTCCCCACATGCTTAAAAATTGTGCAGTAGAAGTTGAATGGCCATCTTTTCTGTGAGTGTTACTCTTCTGAAGCTGCTCAACAAGAGAAACATGTGCAAACCAGGGGAAGTAAACTGCACATTAGACGCACCAATGCTAGATGATTCTTGGGAGCCTTTTCAATCAGCCAAAGAAAATCAGTCTTCACTCATTCTCGACAGGTTTAGAATTCACTCTTATAATTTCGAGTTTCAAAGCAGACTTTTCACATCTTAAGAGCCAATCATCTTGCACTATTTAAGTATCTAACAACAGTTAAAGTCTTATTTTTTATTTCAAGTGTACATTCGCGTATTTACTTCTTAATTATTATTTGGGACTAGGAAAATCTATGATCCACTCTTGTTCTACTGCAAATCTGATCCTTTAACACAGCTATAGAACAAGAGAAGTAGCTTTCACTAGAAAACCCTTCTAGATGATTGTTTTGCCAATCACTCTTGAATCATTAGTCATCAGTTTTGTAATGTAAAGAAGCAAGGCAACTTTTTACTCAATACTTGAACAGCAAGTGCTGAAAGCCCTCACATTCCTTTCAACTCCAGTGTGGCTATAAACCTTCTCCGTTAAAGTTCTCAGACCCGGACACAAATACGTGATGGTCTCAGTCCCTAACACATTAATGGGGCTCTCAAATCCTGACATATTATATAATCAGTCGATAAAGCATAGCAGCTCCTTGAGAAGTTGAAAAATAAAATTAAGAATTGAATACAACATAAGCTGTAAACCAAATAAGTTCAGCGTTATCAACACATTTGCATTCAATTTATATGAACATAGTCACAGCGCCAGGACCAAATGTGCTTAAACTTAGCCTTTTAGCTTCACCAACACTCCAAAAGCTTAGCTGTTCAAATCAGAGAACTCTGAATCTTCTCCAAGAGCGTGTAGATATCCACCTTATTCATCTTTACAAAGAGATGCAATATTATGTTTGTACTCGCGACTACAAAAATAGTTATTTCAGATATTTAGACAGGTTCTGGGCGTTGGCAAATAATTTAGAATCCAACTGATTACTTCGGAAAGCCATTTACCGGTACTAACTACTTAGCATCCATATACCCATTTAACTGCCATTAATGGTTGCCATTTTGTAAGAAGCTATTTTCTGCATTTTTTTTCTTTTATCGAAAATGGTAGATATTAGGCTATTAACATTATAGTGAGCAACCTAGAGAAATCCTTTTACTGATTTCACAGTGAAAGATTTGATCAGGTTCAATCCCTTATATGCTCATTTTAATTTTTACTTGAAATTTAAATTATTGACTTACAAAGCCTACTGTGCATCTATTTTTAACTTACAGACCAATCTGGCTTTTTCTTTATTCTTTTTTAAATACCCCATAACCTCTGAGGACAGCTTGCAGGTTTGGAAAAGTTAAGATTATCCTTAAGGTAAACTGAAAGTATTATTATAAAGAAATAGAAAAATAGTTTTTAGTTCTTTCACACATCTTTTCGTGTGAACATTCAGGTAATAGTGTTTAAAACTTTGAGGGTCATTTGATGAATTACTAATGAGGGAAAAGGAAATTTTTAAATTTCTTGAGGCACATTTATCACAAAAATTGTCTTTAAATGTGAAATTATTCTTTTAATTTAAAAAATGTTTGACTGACTATAATCGACTTTAATTAATTGGACAAGTTTTTATGTGTGCCCAGCATAATTTCATGAAGGGCAATTAAAAATCAGTGTTGGTTTGTTTGTTTAAATTCTGAATAATGAAGGCTGAGGTGACAGATGTGTATATTAATTGATCAGCAGATTTTACTATTAATTTTCACCAGCTCTGAAAATCAGAAAATGTGCTTGATGTTTCATCTCTGTATTAAAAGACAAGGGTAACACAATCCAACACACATGGAGAAGATCAAACAACAAAAACTATGGGAAAGCAAGAATATACTTCATATAGAAGAAAGCCAAACACAATTGAATAATTGATGCACACATTTTATAAAAGAAAAATATGTGAATCCATTAGCAAATCATAGAGAAGTTGATCCAATTATGGAAGAAACAAAAGCAACAGATATTGTATTTTAAAATTAAATTTAAATCAAATCACAAAAGCATGAGCAAAACACAAATACTTCTCGCTTATCAAGCAAATGCAAAATAAAAATGGCTTGGAGTAAAAAGTGAGACAAACTCTTCTTTGTTTGGAATTGTTTTATCAACAACGTCAAACAGCTGAACATATTATTCTACAATTTATCATAAATCATACATGTGACATAAATTATGTCTAATTAATATTCAAGAACCGATTCTTCAGAGACAGAGTTTTGGTTCCAAGAGCCCTTTGGTTCAAAACAAGGTTTGTTACAGTTAGCTAATAACCTTGTTACATATGTAGAAATTTCTGATTGAAGTTCGGTCCTCAAGGGTATTGTGTCATTGCACTAAATACATTTAAATTTTCCTTTCCACACAAAGATGAAAGATGTTGAAAGTTAAGATGGCAATGACCCTAGTAAAGGTTAATTAAGACTTATACATACCTAGATGCAAATATACTTATAACAGATCTGATCAGAGAGTGCATTCCTAGATCCTCTAATCCTTCAGGCAAAAGGTGCAGTCTTTAAAGTTTTAAGAGAGACGTATGCTTTTAACTACAAGACTGTGTCATTATTTTTTAGTCTGCTCCCAAAAAAAAACCACATTATTTGCAATTATGTCATCTTGTAAATATAATGACTCTGGTTTCCTGTCAGGTATATTTGCAGTCAAGCAGCCCTGTCAGATGAAGTGTATTATATTGTCAGTCCGACATCAGTGTCAGATATGTTGACAGTCAGACAGTAGAAGCAGGTATGCCTATATTGGCAGTCAGCTTGCAGGTATGTTAGCTGTCAGACAGAGGTGTCAGGTGGCATATATATTAGCTGTCAGACAGCAGTGACAGGTATATTAGCTGTCAGAGAGCAGTGTCAGGTGGCATGTATATTAGCTGTCAAAGAGCAGTGTCAGGTGGCATGTATATTAACTGTGAAAGAGCAGTGTCAGGTACTGTATATTAGCTGTCAGACAGCAGTGTCAGGTGGCATGTATATTAGCTGTCAAAGAGCAGTGTCAGGTATATTAGCTGTCAGAGAGCAGTGTAATGTGGCATGTATATTAGCTGTCAAAGAGCAGTGTCAGGTATATTAGCTGTCAGAGAGCAGTGTCATGTGGCATGTATATTAGCTGTCAAAGAGCAGTGTCAGGTGGCATGTATATTAACTATGAAAGAGCAGTGTCAGATACTGTATATTAGCTGTCAGACAGCAGTGTCAGGTGGCACGTATATTAGCTGTCAAAGAGCAGTGTCAGGTATATTAGCTGTCAGAGAGCAGTGTAATGTGGCATGTATATTAGCTGTCAGACAGCGGTGTCAGGTAGATTGTATATTAGCTGTTCAAGAACAGTGTAAGGTGTATTAGCTGTCAGACAGCAGTGTCAAGTGGCGACTAATGTATTGTCTGCCAGTGATGGTCATAATTATTATTTTTGTGGATTCATTGACAGTGATCCCAATGTTTTCAAAGGTGTAACATTAGTCAAACAGACATGGTTTGCTTCACTATCATAGGTATTTATAAGGAAATCACACCTGTGATCACACACCAACCTTTTGTTATGAGATGGTTCTTAAGATCAAGCTATGTTTCTATGAACATACCATGCTTTGGAGGAAATTCAGAAGTAACAACAACTGTGCTATTTTCTTCTCTTGCAGTAAAAATAGAATTGTTAGCAGCTCTCTCTATTATAATGCTTTTCACCTAATTCTGGTAATGCAACATCTGATATTTCAACATTACCTTTAATTTGACATTATAGTTCCCTGGTTTTTTTTTTGTTTTTTGTTGTTTTCTTTTGGGGGGAGAGGGGGTTCTTGCTGAATCCATATGTTTCTCTACCAATTTCTCTTAATTCAACAAGTCTTGCCTTTGAACTACATCTATAGTCTAGATCTAGACAATCTAACCTTGACTTGATCTAAATTCTGCTCCTATCAAGCTGAATCACAGACCTTAGCGAGGATCAGAAACAATTTATCTATTAAATATTTTTTAAAGATGCAATAAATCGATAAATGGCAACAAAACCATAACATTTATTCTTTTCAAATTTTATTTCACTCCTTACACAAACTGTCAGAATTTTTTTAAAGAGTGAAATGCACCAGGCTGTAAAAAAAAAAACCATCAAATTCATTTTCGAAGAGACAATTGGCTCTTCATTTATTTGCAGTGACATCTGTATTACTTAGTTAATCAGCTGCAGAAATTTCAATAGAAAACCTTAGAAAATTTTGTTAAGGAACTTTTAAAAGTATTCAAAAACCATAAATCGAAAGCTTCTGAAATGTTATGGGCCTTTACAGACTAACAAAATTAATCGAGCCTTATGATATCAGACAAAAGTTACAGGTCCTTAGCTTATCACATATATAAATTTTCTCTAGATCTAGTAGAAGACCTTTGCCTAAACTTTATTCTAAGCCTATAATAAAGATATAAAGATCCTTTTTGGGTTTTTTTTCTCAATCAAGCAGGTGTATTAGTCACGTGTTCCTGTGACTGATGAATATCAACTAAACTCCGCACAATATATGTTACTACAATCAATAAACAAGGAGCCGTGACACAACCTTAAGTTTAAACTTAGGAGGCAAAAAATTAGACTCACTAGTGTCAAGCTCTGCGAAAAGTTTGTTATCCGAAATTTTAAAATCAAGTAACTAATAGAAAGTGTATTATTCAACATGTCAATAATGCACTCCTAAAGTTTCATCTTAAAATATTAATCCAAAAGCCTCATAAGCTGTCATTAAAAATCGTCATGCCTATTGTTGATGGTCAAGTGCAGGTTCAGAACATTATTATGGTTTCACAATGCAAGTCATACTAAGTAAAGACAAAGACTTCCGGTACAGGTCTGCTGTTGTTATAATTGATATTGTACTTTCGTTTTCTGAGCGGATACACACAGACATGTTGACAAGAGATTGACAGAATAAATAATACTTTCATTCTTCATATCTTGACTTTGTCACTTCATTATGGTTTGTTAACATGGTGGCAGCTACAATGAACATCATGCCTCTAATATAACACAGACTGTACTCTGTAGTCTAGTACATCTATCTAGATCTAGACTCTAATCCAGGCAGCTACCAAAGTTCAACACAAGAACCAAAGGACATGTAAACATAACATTGTTAGTGTATTGATTGACATCTAAATCTAGCCCTTTGAGTCACCTGGGAGTGACGAGTATCATATCCAAGATTGATTATACAACTAGATTACTACCTGTAGTAGTAAGCCGGGTCCAAGAGACGTTTACCTGAAGTAAACATGGCAGAAGCAAACTTCCGCCTGCCCAACTCACTGAACTTGACAGAAGGCAATCTGTCAGAGCAATACAAAATGGCAACAAGTTGAAATCTACATGGAGGCATCGGGTGTCACTTCAAAGCCACCCAAGACCCAGGCAGCAATCATACTTCACTGCGCTGGACTGCAAGCATTAGAGGTGTTCGACCAGCTCAACTTTGAGGATGAGGAAGAAAAAGAGCGACTTTAAGTCATATATGAATGTCTCAAAAACCACTGTAATCCAAGGACAAATGAAGTCTCGCAAACATTCAGATTTTGGAACATAACCGCATCAGAACCATTCGACACATTCCTCACTGAGTTGAGGTCACGAGCCGACCTATGCAATTTTAAAGAAATGATAAGGGACAAGCTAGTTTTCACAGCCAACAAACGCCTTCAGGAAAAGCTGCTCAGAGACAATGAGTTGACACTGGAGAAGGCTATTAGCATTTGCAGAGCCTATGAGCAAACCACCAATAACATGGAAGAAATGAATAAGTCGGAAACCAAGATCGATAAGGTTTCGAATAAATCGCAGTTGAAACAGCAAGAAAGAATGGGAAACCAAAGGCAGAATGACTGTAGGTTTTGTGGAAGGAAACACCCATTTGAGAAAGAAAAATGTCCAGCCTGGGGCAAAACGTGCTCAAACTGTGGAGGCTGAAACCACTTCCGCATTAAATGCAAAAAAGTCAACTCTGTCGCTGAGGAAAACTAAACTAACCATGACGATGAGCCAGATTCATGGTTGAATGCAGTTTCTACAGGACGACCGCATGCAACTGCTATGTTGCGTATCAATGATAGGAATGTCAGATTCCAACTAGACACAGCAGCTGATGTTAACACAATATGCCAAAAACATGTAAAGAAGGAACAAGTCAGGCCTTCAGGACAGCATCTTGTGATGTGGAATGGTACAAAAGTAACACCCATTGGAGAAGCAATCCTTGACGTGTTCAACCAGAAAACGACCAAGACTCACAAGGTCAAATTTACAGTGGTGCAGAACTCCCTCACATGCCTATTGGGATTGACAACAGTGAAAGAGTTACGGTGCACTACGATAAACAAAGATCAATTCATTTTCTGAATGAGCACCCAAAATGATACAGACGTCATAGAGTCACATCCTACAAAGCAACCTAGCGATGACGACAAACCAGGCGAACTTGGCACAGCAAGACTCTACACCAGTCAAGACGCAAAACCAAAAGTACTTCCGTGCAAGAAAATACCTTTCGCACTCACGCAGAGAGTCAAGGATGAACTAGAGACATCGTCGAAAAGTCCAACGGCTCGGTATGCCTTTGCATTGACCCGAGGCCACTCAATGAGGCTCTTCAGAGAGAACATTTCAAGCTTCCCACTTTTGATGATGTACTACTTACGTTTCATAAGGCAAAGATTTTCGCTAAGCAGGTTATAAGAGAAGCTTTCTGGCACATCAAACTTGATGAGGAATCCAGCAAGCTGACTACCATGATCATGCCCTATGGTCGTTTTCGATGGACGCGTTTGCCTTTCGGCTTGAATGTACGCAGTGAAATTTTTCAATGACATTTGACATAGGCCCTGGAAGGTCTAGAGGGTTGCACAACCGTTGCTGATGACATCATTATAGCTGGTCGAGGTGAGACCCAAGAAGAAGCAGAGAGAGATCATGAGAAAAACCGCAAAATGCTGAAAGAGAGATGCAAAGAAACAAAGCTTCTATTTTTTTTTTAAATTGTGGAATAGATATGTTACCTCCACAATATATAATTTGACAATGATTTTTAAATTGAAAAAAAAGATGCATCTAACCTACCACCTCAGCTCTAAATTGCGAATCCAGATTTCAACCAGCAGTTGTCTTTATGACCTTATCAGGTTTCAGGGAGCAGCTGAGGGGTGAAGGGGAAGGTGAACAAGAACTACCTTGTTCAATGGGTTAGCATGTAAAAAAAAAAAAAAAGAAAAAGAAATAAATCACATCACGAAAGACGTGCGGCATCCTCCGGATGATTTTCTCTAGGTGTTTAGAAGATGACCTCATGATTTTTACCTCCCAAAGCTATAAAGATATTGATAGTATAAACAAAAGCACAATTTAACCTGGGGTATCATATGATCTACCAAAACTCACAGAAAATTTGGACTCTTAGAACCAAGCTCAGTAGTAAAAAGTAAAAATTTAAAAAAAAAACCTCATGTTCGATATAGATCTTCCAGTATTTGCCAGCATTGGGGAACTGCTCAACAAGTCTTTCGTATATTCCTCTAGCATCCTCAATCTTTTTCATCTGATTAAAAATAAGAGAGAAAAATTTGAAAAGTCAGCTATAAAAATAAAATAATATCATATTTATTTATATCCGTTTGTGTAACACAGAGGATACACAATATTCAACCATCAAAGTGAGTTGCCATCAATATTTGTATGTATATGTGGGCAATAAAATAGAATAAACATTGAATGTTTCTTGAGAATGCTCTACAAGTAGCCGAAATAAGCATTTTAAGATTGTTCTTAGCTACAACAAGAAATTCACCAGGGATACTTAAAGATGATTTTATTCAGAGAAAGCTAAGAAGCCAAATCATTTGCCATGAAAGAAACAAAATTAGCAGAAAACTGAGTATGGCACCACATCATGTGGTTCAAATTTCAGAGAATTAAACAAGTTGTCCAGGTCGTTTCATAACCTGAATTCAGTTAGTTTGTAGAGGAAAGAAAGAAAAGTATAGGGATTCAGAGATTCTAGAGAGCAGAAAACTCAATATCTAGTTTATCTTATAAAGTCTGCTAACCTAAAATTAGAAAAAAAATTCCAAAAATCAATGACTTTTTTTCACCATGGATTTTCAACAAATTTGAACACAAATTCTATTTTGTAGAGGAGGAATGCCTTTTAATACCAAACCTTCCAAATTGATCCATTAAATAAGAAATAAAGCATAAAAGTTTAGGATTTAGACACTGTTCAAGCAATCAAATCTTAGTTTTTTGTAAAGCTAAAGACTTGTGCTCAAAGAATCTAGTAAAGCCATTTTTTCAACATATAGATGGTAAGATTCAGCCATTGTGGTTGAAGAGTGACTGGATGCTACAGCTCATTCACCAGGTCAGATACATGCAGAGACCAAACCTCTATGGAACTCTTTATTAGACTTGGAGTTTGATGGAAAGTAAATGAATCTCTAACACCAAATTTGAATTCAATATAAGTATCTTCATTCTCATGTCAGTCGTGAATGCAAATTTCAGAAAGTTTTACGGTAAGATTTGCTATGTTAACACACCAAGTGATAGTGTCTGCAATAAGGAAATGCACTATCCAAAGACAATGGCTTTAATTACAAGAAAGTATTATCAACGCCCTGAAAAAAATTCTGAAAGCTGGACCGACTCATAGCCCAGGCAGCTCTATATCTTTATAACATCCTATTAAGGATCTAGACTGATCTAGGTGTACCTCCTTAAGCTTTTATACTATAGACATATGAATCTAGAAATATGGCAATATATTTTGTGTTTCCAGTCATTCATAAAATATTTAAGGGATTTGACTAGCTTTCTTCAAACAGAAAAATTTTTTTTATGCATGAGCTTTTAGAATTCCTCAATTTATACAGGTCTATAAGTTACTTCAATTAAAAATATATGGTTTTTGTTTCTTCATCAAGCACTAGTATAATCACCAAATGCATTTGTCAATATTGAAGCAATTGAAAGAGCTACTGGTTTACCTGGGCATCTCGTATGAGAATACTCCATGCTTCTGTGTCGAATGGATATGCTTGGATTCTCTTCTCTGCCTTCACTATTTTATCCGGAATGTAGCCACTGCCTTGTTCCTGAGATTAGGGATGCATAAGAGTAGAAATCTATGGTACTATCCTGAAAACACACACTGTTAAACAACTTTATTGATATAAATATAAAGTATTCCAAGGATTCAATTGTAAATAAAAATGTTGATCATTACAAAAAAATAACCCAACAGCAGAACTATAACAAAACTGTCAAAGTTGCATTACTTGTGTTTTATTTCTTTCTTTAGTAGGATTAATTTATAAGCTGTAAATTGGAGGAACTGAAATCAGGAATACTTGATTTGGGTGAAACACACAAGGCTAATTCTTTCAGAAGTTAACATCACCTAAGAATCATCAAGAATCTTAATACGGAAGTTTGTACGGAAGAGAAAAGGGAAAGAGACAAGGCATGAAAAGAACTCTTTTGAGAAGGCAGAGATTAACAGAAGAATATGGTTAATTACTATCATAACAGCCTGAAGGTATTTCAATAGATTACTGAAAGAATGATAGCATGACTTTAATGACATTTTTTTCCTCCTGACTTGATTCCTTTTAAAATCAGTATTGCCAGAGTGTGGAGGGCTTAAACTTATGAACTTCATAAACTTTGGTGTAAAGCATTGGGAGCTAAAATGTTGTCACTAGGCCCAGAAACATAAAAATAGCCGCATAGCTTTCAAGCTTGAGTTTAACAAGCTCAAGCCGATTTAAGTTGAAGGGGTTGATATATCATAGACCTACATGCTCATGTCAACGGCGTCTATGTGTCATAGACTAAAGTGCTTGAGTTAGTCTTGGTGCCTATGTGTCATGGATCTTGGTGCTGAAGGATTTTTGGGCTAGAGGATCCTAAAAGTAAAACCGGCCCAATTGCACAAGGATAAATTTTAACTTTTTTTTTCCAGTGCATAACTTGCTACAACTAAGACCAATATCATATTTTTAAATACTTGTTACAAGCAGAGGATCCATAGTGGAAGCTCAATTCTGCACCAACAATCACAGTTGATTTTTGGAAAATGAAAGCTAGCCCTTGAACAGCATTTTTGGAAAATGAAAGCTAGCCCTTGAACAACACAATCCAATAGTTTTCCTAAAGGAATTCACTGTTTGCTCTATCTTCAAGCACAGAATGTCACATTGGGTGATGGCAGTACATTATAGAGAGGTGAGAGGTTTCAATAGATTCCTCTGTTTATGTAGAGTTTCCAGCTTACCTCAGGTACCAAAGGCTTGACAGAACCAGGAAGAGCACCTCTATCTACAGTAGCGCTAGGCTGCCACTTGGACGTCATAATGACCTGACCCTACGATTCAATTTCTGTTCCGTGAAATATAAACATGATTAACAAAATAAAATGTAGGCATCATTAAACAATGAAACAATCAGACATTTATACTTTCATAGAGTTCCTCTTCTGAATCCAAACCAAGGACTACAATAACTTTTCCTTATATAAAATGACATTTACAATAAAGAGGTCACCTCATGATTCAGAGCATTGCAGTTTGTGAACACTCCACAGAAAATCTTTGCTGTAATTTTTCTACCTTTGGCAAATAATCAAAAATTTTGCCCTTTTCATGGAAGCAATTTTTTGAGGAGGGAAATAATCACATCTTACCTAAAATTCAATTTTCTTTCTTTGTTTACAAACTTTTATGTAGATTTTAGGAGTTTGAGCTTAGGAAAAATAACTATGCCACAAGTTTGTTATCTTGTAGAATCTATCTTGTATTCGAAGAGCAATACTATCAGACATTTGTTGCCATTGTAAACAACCTTGCAGAGGCATCTAGTTCAACACATCTATACGCCATTACTGTAAACATCTGTAGCACATTGCCTGCATTTCACTTTTTTTACAAACAGAAAATCTGCGCTCCAGTCAGCATATTTATTAACTTTTCTGTTCTTAAAGATCTAAATTGTGTAATTTGTGGCAAATCGGCTCTGAATTTCTATGGTTGATACTTATAGAGACATTTTTAGTCTTTCAAATGGACTCACAAAAACCAGGACAAACTTTTCTGAGGACCATGCACTGTTGGTTTTGATATGAGAAAATCACTCATCGAGACTTATATGAAAAATGGAAAGCACATTCATAAAGCTGAGAAATTGAAGATTTCAGGCAGATCAGCAAATAACCATTTTTTGACATGGTTGATTTTCGTGGTACATTTTGTTATGTTTCCATTTGCCTATTTCCACAGGGACAGACCCTATTTCCACAGGGACAGTCCAACTGCTGTCACACCCTACGTGACATTAAATCACAACCATCTTTTTGTGCATATGTGTGCTACTCCTTGTCTTTTATCAATGCATTTTTTGGTCAGATGTTATTGAATTAGTTCCCGTCATTTCATCTTTTTTTTAATTTTCTGAGGGGGAAGGAGAAGATAGGTGTCTAATTTATTAATTAATTTCATTTCATTGGTGCATACTTCACTACTTATGTTATCACAATGACTTTCACAACCAAAAATGCATTCTAGGCAAAAAAAAAACCCACTAAAACAATAAATTACAAGGAATAGTGCGGGAGTTGGGCTGATATCAGTAAATTTACCCTAAATACTGACAGAAGGACTTCCCAATGGGTACTGTACCTCTATCATACTTAAGAGAGCTTTGTTTGATCGGGCTAAAGTATAGTAAAAGATTGTGCTCGGTTTTGCTATGTGTAAATCATTTTCTAAATAATAATTTCCCAATAAATAAAAACTATGGTATTTTATATCTAAATCACTTAATGTACTAAACCAATGTAACCGACTGAAAGTCCTACCATGATACTGACATCATCAAGACTAAAAAAGTTTGCCCCTTTACAATGTTTCCCCTTTGGAACCCTATCATTCAAGATAAAATCGTAGCATCTATAGACATTAGAGAAAGTTGAACTCTATCAAGTTAAAATCGTAACATAGACATTTAGGGAATGTTTTGGAAAGGTTTGATTGACAAGATCTCTATTTTAAAGACTAGCTTTCTTAAAGACACATCAATTAAAGAGCAACATTTTGAGTGTCGCTTTTTCAAACATTGACTCTAACTTTTAAACAAAACTAAAAAAGACCATACCAAAAGACATTTTCTTGTTTTGTACACTTAGTGATTTATAATTCTTGATCTCTCTAAATCATGTAAAATATGTTTTTCAGTAAATTTGCAGATATCAGCCAAACTCACATTCGGCTTCACAATTGAACCTTTCTCGACGAATTTGAAACATGTAGCCTACTTGTAGTTTAATAGGATTTTAGAGCAACACAAAAATGTTTAAATATCTTGAAAAGTAGGCCTATTTGTTTGCCATGAATAAAGCCTTCATAATCGTGTTCAGCATATGAAATTCATCAAGAAGTATACAATTTTAAAGCTTGAAGTGAGTCGAGTTGATAAATGCAATTTATAATACCGTTTTTTCAAACTACATCTAGAATCTAGATCTTATTGTGTAGTAACGACTAATGGGCATATAAATAGGCCTACTTTTTGCCTTCAATTCAAAATCAATTGTGGAACACGCCCTAGAACCATAGATCTAGATCTAGATCTAGGTCGAGATTGATTATTAACATTAATAACAGCATGTTATTAAATGCATTGAAAATATACAGCTAGATCTAGGCCTACCTCAGGTTTACAATCTAAATTAAAAGATCCTCAACAATATCATCGTAGAAGTTTCTCACTATTGATAAGATTAAGGTGGTATTTATACACTAAAAAATAAAACAAACAAAAAACAAAGGATATTGATGAACGAAAACAATTTCTCATGTAATCATCACATTTAGTATAAGATCAAGATTTATTACAGCACTGTTAGAGTGTTAGCATCATTCTGTAACGCTCAGAAGAGCCGGAAGTGTTATTTGAGGGGAGAGTATTCAGATGTAATGTATGCAGATTAGGAGCATGAATTTGAGGTACATAACGAAGTTGAGGGCTCTGTAGTGTACTGAGGCCAATAAGATCAACAATCTAACAATTAAAACTAAGATCGTCAATCTAACAACTAGAACTAAAATCTACAACCTGACGAACCACCTCTCCTCACCTAGTGAATTAAAGATAATCTGATGTTTTCCTCTCCTCATCTATTTAGTGTGTGAGCTCAAGCTAGATAGCGTCCCCCTTTTCACTAGATTACCATACATTCGAGCTTTAACCTAGGCGTTGTTCTCTTCCTCAGCTAGGGTATTTAGCTAAAGAATATGTTTATCCCTATGAGTTTTTGCTATCTATGAGTTTTTGCTATCTAAAACAAAATGTTGCAACCCTCCTTACGAAGTTTGTGAGCCTGAGTTAACTTGCTACTCACCTTTTCATCTAGTGTATGTATTTGTCTGAACCCAGGGCTGATAATTTTCCAAGTATTTGTGTTTGAACTTAAGCTATATATTGTTTTCTACTCATTTCGTATGTGTGATGTGTGGATGTTCATTCCTTCCTCACCTAGTGTGTATCTAAGGCAAAGTATTATGTTGGCCACCTCTTCACCTAAGCTTGTGTCAGGTTTTGTTCCCCTCCTCACTTAGTGTGTGTCTAAATTTATGCCGAACGTAGAGCATGTCCTATAGTTCGAATCGACACGTACTGCCTAATTAAATGTCAACATTGGTGTTTGTCCTCCATCATGTAATGTAGGAATGAAGTTAATCTTGATGATTATCTGCCATCACCTTTTAAAGGCATGAGCTTGAGGTGGATAAGCGTCCTCCACCACATAATATACGCGAGACCTTAAGCTTATGTTAATCCTCAAACAACTTATATACGTGTGAACTTATGTTTGTCTCCCACCACCTTGTATAAGTGTGAGCTTAAACTATATGTGCGTTCCCCATCACCTTTTATACGTGTCAGTCTAAGTTGGATGTCTTTCCCACATCGCATTTTATACGTGTAAGCGTAAGCAGAATGTTTTTCCCCCATCGACTTATATACGTGTAAGTTCATTAACGTGTGAACTTAAGCTGGGTGCCTGTCAAACATCACCTCATATACATTTGAGCTTAAGCTGGATATTTGCCCTTTATTACCTTAGATATATGTGAACTGTTGTTTGTCCCCCATCACTTTATATACGTGTAAGCTTAGGCTGAATGTTTGTTCCACATCACCTCATCTACACATGAGCTTATGCTGAATGTTTGTTCCACATCACCTTATGTACATGTGAGCCTATGCTGGATGTTTGTTCCACATCACCTTATATACATGTGAGATTAAGCTGGATGTTTGTCAAACGTCACCTCATATACATGTGAGCCTATGCTGGATGTTTGTCCCCCATCAGCTTATATACATGTGAGATTAAGCTGGATGTTTGTCAAACATCACCTCATATACATGTCAGCTTAGTCTAGAAATTTGTCCCCCATCGGCTTAAATACATATGAGATTATGCTGGATGGTTGTCCCCATCACTTCATTTACATGTGAGATCAAGGTGGATGTTTGTCAAACATTATCTTAAATACATGTGAGCTTAGGCTGGATTTTTTCCCTTATCACCTTATATACATGTAAGATTAAGCAGGATGTTTGTCAAACATCACCTCATATACATATGAGCTTAAGCTGGATATTTGTCCTTCATCACCTTTTGATACATGTGAACTTAGGCTGGTTGTTTGTCCTCCATCACTTTATATATGTGTAAGCTTAGGCTGAATGTTTGTTCCACATCACCTCATCTACACATGAGCTTAAGCTTGATGTTTCTCCCCCATCACCTTTTATACGTGTGAGATTAAGCTAGATGTTTGTCAACCATCACCTCAAATATGTGAACTTAAGCTGGATGATTTTCCCATATCACCTTATATACTTGTGAGCTTAGGCTGAATGTTTGTCCCCCCTCACCTTATATACGTGTGTTTATGCTTGATGTTTGTCCCCCATCACATTATATAAGTGTGAGTTTAAGCCGGATGTTTGTCCCCCATCACCTTATACTTATACAGGTGAGCTTAAGCTGGATGTTTATCCCTCATCACCTTATATACTTGTGTTTATGCTTGATGTTTTTTTCCCATATCACCTTATAATCACGTGAGCTCAAGATGTGTATTTGTCCCCCAATACCTTATATATGTGTGAGCTTAAACTGGGTGTTTGTCCCCTATCACTGTATAAACGTTTGTTTATGCTTGATGTTTGTCCCCCATCACCTCATATACATGTGAGCTTAAGCTGGATGTTTGCCCATCATCACCTTAGATACATGTGAACTTAGGCTGGTTGTTTGTCCCCCATCACTTTATATACGTGTACGTTCATTAACGTGTGAACTTAAGCTGGGTGCCTGTCAAACATCACCTCATATACATGTGAGCTTAGGCTGGTTGTTTGTCCCCCATCACTTTATATACGTGTACGTTCATTAACGTGTGAACTTAAGCTGGGTGCCTGTCAAACATCACCTCATATACATGTGAGCTTAGGCTGGTTGTTTGTCCCCCATCACTTTATATACGTGTAAGCTTAGGCTGAATGTTTATTCCACATCACCTCATCTACACATGAGCTTAGGCGTGATGTTTGTCCCCCATCACTTTATATACATGTGAGTTTTAGCTGGATGTTTATCCCCCATCACCTTATAAAAGTGTGAGCCTAAACTGGATGTTTTTCCCATATAACCTTATATACTTGTGAGCTTAGGCTGAATGCTTGCCGCCCCCCCCCCCCCCCCCCCACCCCCCCCCCAAAAAAAAAAAAAAAAAAAAAAAATCATCTTAAATACGTGTGTTTATGCTTAATGATTTTCATCCTATCACTTTATTTAAGTGTGAGCTAAAGCTGTTTCTCCCCCATCACCTTCTATACGTGTGTGATTAAGCTGGATGTTTGTCAACCGTCACCTCATATATATGTGAACTTAAGCTGGATGTTTTTCCCATATCACCTTATATACTTCTGAGCTTAGGCTGAATGTTTGGCCCCCCTCACATTATATAAGTGTGAGGTTAAGCTGCATGTTTGTCCCCCTTCACCTTATAATTATACAGGAGAGTTTAAGCTGGATGTTCATCCCTCATCACCTTGTATACTTGTGTTTATGCTTGATGGTTTTTCCCATATCACCTTATATACATGTGAGCTCAAGCTGGGTATTTGTCCCCCAATACCTTATATATGTGTGAGCTTAAGCTGGATGTTTGTCCCCTATCACTGTATATACCTTTGTTTATGCTTTATGTTTGTTCCCCATCACTATATATATATATATATATATATATATATATATATATATATATATATATATATATAATTGTGAGCTCAAGCTGGATGTTTATCCCCCATCACCTTATAAACGTGTGAGCCCAAACTGGATGTTTGTCCCCTATCACCTTATATATTTCTGAGCTTAGGCTGAATGTTTGTCCCCCATCACCTTATATACATGTGAGCTAAACTTGATGTTTGTCCCCCTTCGTCTTGTGCACATGTGAGATTAACCTGGATGTTTGTCCCCCATCACCTTGTATACGTGCAGTTGTGATTGATGTTTGTCCCCCATCACCTAAACATACACGTGTGTGAGCTTAAGCTGGCTGTTTATCGCCCATCACCTATTATACGTGTGAGCTTAAGCTGGATGTTCGTCCCCCTTCATCTTATATACATGTGAGCTTAGACTGGCTGTTTGTTCCCCATCACCTAATATACATGTGAGCTTAAGCTGGATGTTTGTTCCCCATCACCTTATATACATGTGAGCTTAAGCTGGATGTTTGTTCCCCATCACCTTATATACGTTTAAGCTTATGCTGGATAGTTTCCCCCATGACCTTATATACATGTGAGCTAAACTTGATCTTTGTCCCCCTTCGTCTTATGCACATGTGAGGTTAACCTTGATGTTTGTCCCCCATCACCTTATATACATGTGAGCTCATGCTGGATGTTTGTCCCCCATCCCCTAATATACGTGTGAGCTTAAGCTGGATGTTTGTCCCCCATCATCTTATATAGATGTGAGCTTAGGCTGGGTGTTTGTTCCCCATCACCTAATAACCATGTGACCTTAAGCTGGATGTTTGTCCACCATCACCTTATATACATGTGAGCTTAAGCTGGATGTTTTTTCCCCCTTCACCTTATATACATGTGAGTTTAGGATGGGTGTTTGTTCCCCATCACCTGATCACCTGATATACGTGTGAGCTTATGCTGGAAAGTTTCCCCCTTGACCATTTACATGAGCATCACCTAATTTTCATAGGCTGTATGTGTGTCTCCTTTTTATCTCGTACGTTGCTCAGCTTTATATATAATAATATTATGATATTTTTAAGCTACACGTTGGATTCCTTATCACTAAGTGTGTATGTGTTGGATCATAAGTTAATTAACTGAAGGAAGATGTTCGTCTCATCCCAAATTAGTATGTTTCTGAGCTCACACTAGATGTTGCTCTCCCATCGCATCTGTTGTGTTTATTCTTTATCTAAGTATTAGTCTTTGAGCTTAGCTATATAATCTTTCCCTACCTATCTGTTGCGTTTATGAGGTGAAGCTAAGCATCTCTCTCTCTCTCTCTCTCTCTCTCTCTCTCTCTCTCTCTCTCTCTCTCTCTCTCTCTCTCTCTCTCTCTCTCTCTCACTCACACACACACACACTCTCTCTCCCTCTCTCTCTCTCACACACTCTCTCTCTCCCTCTCTCTCTCTTCCTCTCTCTCTCCCTCCCTCCCTCCCTCTCTCTCTCTCTCTCTCTCTCTCTCTCTCTCTCTCTCTCTCTCTCTCTCTCTCAATGATGTGTGTTTAAGCCTAAGCTACCTATTGATCGGCTCCTCACCTATGTTGTTACTGTCTTGTCACAAGCTAGACGTTTTTTTCCTTAACGTCTCTAGCCATATGCTATTTTCCTCACCACTTTGTGTGTTTTTTTTATAATCTAAAGCTCAATATTGTTAAATTATTCACTTAAAGTGTATGTAAGCTTGAAAAGCTTTTAATTCCATTACCATAAATATTGTGTGCTTGAGCTTAAGCCAGTTTTGATATTCTTTTCCACCTAGTAATCCAGATGCTGTTTCATCGATTGTGTGCATAAGAATAATTTAGACGTTGTTTTTCTTGTAACCTGTTGTGTATTAGAGTAATCTAGATGCTGAATCCTTGACTGTGTGCATAAGAAGTATTAAGACGTTGCTGTTGTTGTTGTTGTTGTTGTTGTTTTTGTAATCTGTTGTGTATTAGAGTAATCCAGATGCTGTTTCCTTGATTGTGTGCATAAGAATCATTTAGACGTTGTTTTTCTTGTAACCTGTTGTGTATTAGAGTAATCTAGATGCTGATTCCCTCTGAGCGGGTGCGTATAATCAAGTTAGATATTGTTTTACTTGTACCCATTGTGCACAAATGGAGCAGATGCTGTTTCCTTTACTTTGTGTGTATAATCATGGTAGATGTTTTTTGTTGTTGTTTTGTTGTTGTTGTTATTGTTGTTGTAACATATTGTGTACAAGAGTAATCTAGATGCTGTTTACGTGTTTGAGTGCATAAAAATAATATAGACGTTGCTTTTATTCTACATTCAGATGATGTTTCCCTAAGTGTATGTTTGTGTTATCAGGTTAGATATTGTTTTTTGTTTTAATTTGTGTTTCTTTTGTTTTATGGTTTGTTTGTTTTTTTGTAACATATTGTGTAAAAGAGTAATTTAGATGATGTTTCCCTGTTTGTGTGCATAAGAATAGTCTAGACGTTTTTCTTGTACCATGTTGTGTAACGGAATCTTTGAGAGGACTGCCGATAGTGTAACTTCACTTTATCTGTGTGTACCGGAGTCTTTGAGAGGACTAACGATAGTTGAACTACACATAATCTGTTTGTACCGGAGTCTTTGAGAGCACTTCCGATAGTGTAACTGCACATAATCTGTTTGTACCGGAGTCTTTGAGAGGACTACCGATAGTGTAACTGCACATAATCTGTTTGTACCGGAGTCTTTGAGAGGACTACCGATAGAGTAACTGCACATAATCTGTTTGTACCGGAGTCTTTGAGAGGACTACCGATAGTGTAACTACACATAATCTGTTTGTACCGGAGTCTTTGAGAGGACTACCGACAGTGTAACTTCACTTTATCTGTGTGTACCGGAGTCTTTGAGAGGACTACCGATAGTGTAACTACACATAATCTGTTTGTACCGGAGTCTTTGAGAGGACTACCGATAGTGTAACTACACATAATCTGTTTGTACCGGAGTCTTTGAGAAGACTACCGATAGTGTAACTGCACATAATCTGTTTGTACCGAAGTCTTTGAGAAGACTACCGATAGTGTAACTGCACATAAACTGTTTGTACCGGAGTCTTTGAGAAGACTACCGATAGTGTAACTGCACATAAACTGTTTGTACCGGAGTCTTGAGAGGACTACCGATAGTGTAACTGCACATAATCTGTTTGTACCGGAGTCTTTGAGAGGACTACCGATAGTGTAACTACACATAATCTGTTTGTACCGGAGTCTTTGAGAGGACTACCGATAGTGTAACTACACATAATCTGTTTGTACCGGAGTCTTTGAGAAGACTACCGATAGTGTAACTGCACATAATCTGTTTGTACCTGAGTCTTTGAGAGGACTACCAATAGTGTAACTGCACATAATCTGTTTGTACCGAAGTCTTTGAGAAGGCTACCGATAGTGTAACTGCACATAATCTGTTTGTACCGAAGTCTTTGAGAAGACTACCGTTAGTGTAACTGCACATAATCTGTTTGTACCGGAGTCTTTGACAAGACTACCGATAGTGTAACTGCACATAATCTGTTTGTACCGGAGTCTTTGAGAGCATTACCGATAGTGTAACTGCACATAACCTGTTTGTACCGGAGTCTTGAGAGCACTACCGATAGTGTAACTGCACATAATCTGTTTGTACCAGAGTCTTTGAGAGGACTACCGATAGTGTAACTACATATAATCTGTTTGTACCGGAGTCTTTGAGAAGACTACCGATAGTGTAACTGCACATAATCTGTTTGTACCGGAGTCTTTGAGAGGACTACCAATAGTGTAACTGCACATAATCTGTTTGTACCGGGGTCTTTGAGAAGAATACCGATAGTGTAACTGCACATAATCTGTTTGTACCGAAGTCTTTGAGAAGACTACCGATAGTGTAACTGCACATAATCTGTTTGTACCAGAGTATTTGAGAGGACTACCGATAGAGTAACTGCACATAATCTCTTTGTACCGGAGTCTTTGACAGGACTACCGATAGTGTAACTACATATAATCTGTATGCACCGGAGTCTTTGACAGGACTACCGACAGTAACTTCACTTTATCTGTGTTTACCGGAGTCTTTGAGAGGACTACCGACAGTATAACTACATAATTATAATCTGTTTGTACCGGGAGTCTTTGAGAGGACCACCGATAGTGTAACTACACATAATCTCTATGTACCGAAGTCTTTGACAGGACTACCGATAGTGTAACTACACATAATTTGTATGTACTGGAGTCTTTGAGAGGACTTCAGATAGTATAACTTTACTTAATATGTGTGTATTTAAGTCTTTCACAGGTCTACTGATAGTTTTATCTCACTGAAATTGCGAAAGACAATCGTCAAACCTCTTGCAGACTTAAGCAGATAAGTTGCGTATGTCAAAAATTGAAAGTCATCCTTCTGGTTTGCTCTTTAATAGTTGGTATTTCAGATCAGCGAGCTACGTAAAGCAGGATGTAAGGAGCACCGCAAGGTGTATTTTCAGCACTCACGAAGAACAAGCCTATTGTCCCCTGCATTCGCTGCGGTTTACATATTTGTGTTTGAGCTGTCTCAACGCGTTTTCTTGCAACTGATTAAAGCTGTCATAAGATAGTGTAACTAGACATCCCCATCATAAAAGAAAGGGATACCATAATCTAGCAGGATTGCATCGCCCTGTCGTATTCGCATTTCACAATCAACTTCAATAAAAGACTTCAAAATCTGGTTCTTTTTTTCAACAGGAAAGAACGACATTAAGCCAAAATTTTGGGAGGTTCGTCTAAGGATAAATAGTGGTAAGTTCTATTTTTAAGGCCCATTCTGTTTCGCGACAAAATCTAGACTTTAGAACACGATCTAATGAGTATAGCTTTTCTCTTTCAACATGGCGAAGCGTCTAGTTACCGGCAGAAAAGTATCATTGTAATGTTGGTGTGGTCCAATTGGGCAGTAAGAGTTTCTATAGTGTGCTCCGAAATTTTTATCTCCATGTTAAAACCTAAAAACAAATTTATTAGTAATGTTTGCGAAACTTTTTTCAAAAAGGCATAATCACCTAAATCACAGTTTTATTATAACTAATTCACAGATTAATGTTAGAAATGATAAATCGAACACTTTAACTTCCAAATGTATGAGTTTTTTTAACATGTTGCTGAAGTACAAAATAGGATAAATTTGGAATTTACTAACTGCGAAATAATTGTTTCAAGTTAATTTGTTTTTTATTTCTAATGTATAGAAAATAAGTTAAGCGAGCAATCCTGTAAAATGAACACAATCGGTTTATGTCAGAGGGTTTTCAATCTCTAGAATGGCACTAGCTTTACCAGCCAAGCCGGATCCCATTAACATTTCACAGAAGATAAAAGGACGCCAGGATGTTTAGGGTAACAGACACACCTCGAACTGTCGGAACCAGCAATTTGTGCAACGTCCAAGAGAATGTTCCATCTTAGTGAAGCAACAGACTGTTGTATACAGAAAATTGCTTCCCATAAAGTGAGTTTGCATGAAGCGGTTTCTTACTATCCGCTGGATTTCTTGAGCTATTTCTAGACGATTGAAATGAAAGTAATCGAGTGCCTGTTTTGAACTTGGTATTTCAGATATCAGACTTCTATCAGATACACCTAAGTGTAAATAGCCTTAGATCGATATCATGTCATGATATGAGCATAAATAAAACTTTTTGAAGAAGAAATCTTGAATCTACATCTATTTATGTTCCAAACATATCGCACGTTAACTTTTTACCTTGAACGTCTCGTAAATGTGCAGCATTAAACTTGATTGAGTCTAACGTTGCACGCTTCCCAATCGGCATAAACTTTCGTGGAGGAAAACTGTGTAGGTAGTACTTCGATCAAAAGCGCGAGTGTACGTTTCTGAGCCTAATCAACTTAACATTTATAATTCTTTTTGAGCTTTCAAAGCTTGAAAACAATACAACGTCTGACAGTAATGATGCATTCACTGAAAGGTTGGTTTTTTTCCCCACAACACATGCAGAGCTGCATAAAAAGACTTTGTTAGAAACACATAGTAAGCTTAACAAATTGCAGTCGTTTTAGAAATGGGCATTTGAAAAAGAGATTATGGAGAAAAGGCCTATTAATTGTTTTCTTTCTTTTTTTTTTTTTTTAAATGACTTTTTTGCTTAAAAATTTTTAAAATGGCACCGTCAGATTTTAAGTCAAATCTGAAGTAAACTAACATAATAATTTCGAAGCTCTATCTTTAATAATGATGTACATGTTTTTTTAAGAGCATAAAACTTGCACTGTGTGTTCTTAGATCGAAGGAGAATTCACAAAAGCATTAGATGTATAGGTGATAGAGCGATCAATAGTTTCTAAGATAGAAAAAATAACAAATGATGAGCTTTCAGTCAGCCGCTTCATCAAAACATTTTTAACGTCTTAGATTTTTTAACGATCAATGTTTCTAAGATAGGAAAAATAACATATGATGAGCTTCCAGTCAGCCGCTTCATCAAAACATTTTTAACGTCTTATATTTTTTAACGATCCATGTTTCTAAGATAAGAAAAATAAATTGATGATGAGCTTCCAGTCAGCCGCTTCATCAAAACATTTTTAAAGTCTTAGATGTTTTAATTTATTCAGAAAATCCAAGGACCTACGTTCTGAAACCACGAGCTTGGTGGCGGAGGAGAATGACACCCACAATAAAATCGCATTCGCTCTTGTTTAAATGGTACATTATTGTGGAATCCAGCAGATGATAATGCTTGTCACTGACTGAACCACGCCAAAGTGTCTTTAAACTTGAAAAACTCGACACTTTTTTCAAACGCGGCACGTTGATTACATTTTAAGTCAGCAAGCCTTACCTTGGGCACAAATTAAGACATCGGTCAATTAGGAAGGAAATATCAATGAAGACACTGCGAAGGCATGTACGACAATCAGTTAATTCTTTTATTTTCATTCAAAATATAATTCACCTTAAAAAAAGCAAATTCCATTCAAAAGAACAGAGCGTTGTTTAATGTAAATTGAATTTTTCTTTCCAAACCTTTGGTGAGAACAAAGAAAATTTGAAATCCCTTAGCCAATCACTTTACGGTTAAGGGAGAAATAAACGAAAATCACAGAGAAAGATGAAACAAATTTTATTGATGAATGCCACTTAAACACTATTAGAAAAAAATAATAACATTGAAAAATGTTCACATTGTTTCAGTAGAATAAATGTACTTAATAAAGATATTTTGATTTTTCATGAAAGAAGAGAAAATAAATTAAATTTTGCACCAAGAACAATGAGACAAAACACTTTCGCACCTTGTCATCATCATCTTAACACTTGGTCGACATAAAAGATATCGTTTAATTTCAACAACAATATAAACCGCGTCGCACGTCTTTCAAAGAAATGTGCAATCAATAATCTCTTTAAAACTTCATGCACAAGAGTCATGGGTGTAATTCTTGCCCTGCCGCAGCAAGAAGCAGGGCTCTTAAAATGTAAAAAGCGTACCGTATTAGAACAGTAAAGAGCGGCCATCTTAGATCAGTAAACAGGAACATGTTAAAACAGTAAGGTGCTCAACTTTCTAAAATGCAAGCAGCACACAATCTAAGGGGAGTGAGACCATCTTAGATCAATACCTTAGCCGTAATAAACGTAAGAAGCACACCATCTTAGAGTAAAACCTTAGCTTTAATAAACGTAAGGAGCACACCATTTTAGAGTAATACCTTAGCTGTAATAAACGTAAGGAGCACACCATCTCAGAGTAATACCTTGGCTGTAATAAACGTAAGGAGCACACCATCTCAGAGTAATACCTTAGCTGTAATAAACGTAAGGAGCACACCATCTTAGAGTAATATCTTAGCTGTAATAAACGTAAGGAGCACACCATCTTAGAGTAATATCTTAGCTGTAATAAACGTAAGGAGCACACCATCTTAAAGTAATACCTTAGCTGTAATAAACGTAAGGAGCACACCATCTTAAAGTAATAGCTTAGCTGTAATAAACGTAAGGAGCACACCATCTTAGAGTAATACCTTAATTGTAATAAACGTAAGGAGCACACCATCTTCGAGTAATACCTTAGCTGTAATAAACTTAAGGAGCACACCATCTTAGAGAAGTATTAACGAGAACACAGTGTTACTACAGTAAGTATCATATCATCTTAGAGCTGTAAGGAGCACACCCCCCCTTTTCCACGAATAAATATAATAAAAAAGGAGACAATCGTAAAGTTTGAAGATTGTGCTCACCAAAAACGAATCCCTCTGGAGATAAAGAAGAACATGAGGAAAAACTGGGTGTGACAGAATTAGCACACAGGCATTGTCACGTCACTCGTAGGATTGGAAGAGGAAAAGAATATCAAGATTAAATAATAAAAAAATTAATCATAGAAAACAAGTTTAAACAAGAAACAAGCACCGTGAGAAAATAATGAATGAATTAGCAGTGGGATACTCAACTTGGAATCATTGGGATAAAAAAAAAACAGCATCCGTGCAAGGCTATAAATAAAATATTACAAGAACACCCGTATATTAGAAGAGGAAAAAGGATACAGCACGAAATGACGATATAAAAATAGTAATAAACACTTTGGAATCAAAACTATGGTGCCTGGTCGACAACCGGAGACATTTATGATTCCCCAGCTTTATTTCAAAGCTTTTCTCAAAGCTTACAGTCTGATCAGTGAGGTTCAGAAGGATTTGGATGATAACTGAATTGAAAAGTAGGTCACAAGCTTTTAAATAACGATCAACATAAAATATAAATTAATTAAGTATTTTATTTATTAAAGTTCAAATAGATTTTTTTTTTAAATAAAAAAAAAGATACTGTATTTTGAAGTAAATCCCTCGCATTATCTCCTTTCCAAAATTGACACTCTGGATGAAATTCGTTTTATGTGTAACAAATAAGAATCCATACAATGATACACGCCATCATGTCAGTGGAATAAGTTGTATGTTAGAGACCAACTCAAGATCAACAACTTAGTCCTCATCAAAGTGGCTGTTTAACGCCAGTTCATAACAAAACAGGAATGGAATTCACCTGCCACGCCATGCGATCCTTCATCAGAAGCCTTTCATCAAGTGAAGTGTCAAGTGTTTTACATGTTGGTCACCTAAACAAGACGATGTAACAACTCCTACTTATCAGCGCTTCATCTAATGATTGGTTTTGACATGTCCGAGCTAAGACAAAAAACATTGTATTTTAAAACAAACTTCAAAATATAAAGTCGTTTATTTGTAAAATGGGAATCTTTGAGCATAAAAACTGTACAATAAATTTTAGAAATGGACAAAACTTAACATATAGGACATAAATTTACCAGCAAAATCGAAATCGTCCAAATTTATTGTTGAGCGTTTAAGCCTAAGTGGGAGGATAAAGTAGCAAAACCTTGTATAAATCAAACCTAGTGTCTTTTCCTAGCATTGTCGCCTGCCCGTAGCGAAATACGTTTGTACTTAATAAAATTTGAGGCAAGAGCTTCCCGTCATATTCTTAAGTTGCAAGAGCTTCCCGTCATATTCTTAAGTTGCAAGTGCCTCCCGTCATATTTTTAAGTTGCAAGTGCCTCCCGTCATATTTTTAAGTTGCAAGTGCCTCCCGTCATATTTTTAAGTTGCAAGTGCCTCCCGTCATATCCTTTAGACAAAATCAAGCAACAAGAGTTCAGCTTTGTCCGCTTGCCAGTTAACTCCTACTGAATTCATCGAACAAAATGTACTTCAGCAATTCCTTCTATTTTTAAAACTGACCAAATTACAATGAAGGTTTAAAAATCAAGTGACCCAGATCGATTGAAACTTCTTGCAAAGCTAAAGAAATTATGAATGCAATGGGTTATTCATTTCCTCTTGTTTTATTGTTCTTCAACAATTTTAGATGGACTGCAAATCTTCATAATAAAATACCTTATCAGTTCTTTCATATTAAACGGTGCAATAAGAAGCCTTTAGAAGTAACTATCGTTAAATAAAATAGATTCTTCTTATTAATGACTGCTGCAACTACCATGAACAGAAATTCAGAAATTTTCTGCTGTGACACGTATATAAATCTTATAATCTATCAGTCCATGACTTCTATAGCAATCACAGATTCTTTATGTTTCTGATGCAAGTAAATATGGCAGATATCTCCTGTATCCGTAAAAATTCTATTGTAAGTTACCAATGTAACAATCATTCACTCTCCCTGACTATGCGCTCTGTAAGAATCCCACATTCTCCCTGACTCTGAG
Organism: Elysia crispata; assembly: GCA_033675545.1. NCBI lineage: Eukaryota > Metazoa > Mollusca > Gastropoda > Plakobranchidae > Elysia > Elysia crispata. Next base: position 62,512 of record JAWDGP010001472.1, read on the forward strand.
CTCTGTAACAATCACACACTCTCTCTGACTATAAGCTCTGAAAAAATCACACATTCTCCCTTTCTCCGAGCTCTGTAATAATCACAATTCCTTCCTGTCTTTGACCTTCGTAAATTTTCCCTGTCTTTAGTCTCTAACCCTTTTGATAATCCTTTATAATCCATATTGTGTAAATGACCCTTGTTTCTGTATCTGCACCATGGCTATTTCAGTCTCTTGCTTCTGTCGCAGCATCATAGATCAATCACTGGATTACCTTTCTGAGTATTCCTGGTATTTCCCACTTGATTCAGGTCATGCCTGATAGATTCCTATGACCGCCCTGTCGGTCAGTAAACATGAACAACGGTATAAACCTCTTGACTTGTCACGAACCAGTATCAAACAAGACTGCCTCAAGCGTTTCCTTCACATGTACGCTTTACCGCCCTGATGGATGCTTTCATTTCGCTAGGACAATAGGCTGGCTGTGTTGGAGAAAATAGCGAGTGTTCCAGCGCTCTGAATTTTGTAACAATGTAGTAAAAGCTGACCTAAGTAGCTCAGTTAGGCTATTCTAGAAGTAAGAGTTAAAGGCCGTGGACGTATTGCCTCCAGCACATTGTGGGAGGCTGAAATACATGTTTCTTAAAAAAAAATCAATTTGCAGCCATGATCGTGAAAGTAAGAAGAACTTATAGAGCCTGTAAATGTCAGTTTACAGTGAATAATTATCATAAGTGACGCATCTAGCGACAGTCTCTTTAGATGTGTTTCCCGGGGATATAGTGGCCACTAAGGGGAGGGAAAGAGGGACGTCACACGCAGAACTGAAAACAAGCTTTCTCTCTCTCGTGGCTAATTAATAACAAAAGAGACTTCCAACATGCGGTCAGCTAGTGAGAGCAGCTTTCAGTCTTTAGTATATTCAAAATAATGGTGAACTTTTTGATTTATGGTTGAGAGAAAACAACAGAAGGAAAATAAATATAACATTATTTTTCTCTCAATTTTTTCTCCTTTGCTTAGTGAGAGAGTTGTATGCAATGAACGATCCTTGTCCTACAAATCTCAAACCTGGGAAGAAGCATACATCAACAAGCACACACACACACACACATATTGACCAATGATCAATACTGTTCATACAAGAAAGTGTATAAATATGGCGCAAGAAGGCGCGCTGTCTGTCTTACAAGCATTGCATCAAACATCACCATCGTATTACTCTGTACTCTAATCTCATTAAAGATACATTTACATGTAGATAAGAGTACGCATGAGAAATTTTCTTTAATAATGCTTCCCTGCCACATTTATTAAAGATGGCATGGACTTGGCCAATGGCATATATTTTATTCGAACATAATATTCATTTTTATCCTCTCGAAAGAAATGTACAAAAAGGAACTCCTACCAATGCTGGACATAAGACAGCATGCTAGGAAAAGCCATTGCACAAAAAAATATTGTAGTCTCATAATCAACTTGCATTTTCAAAACGTAACCTGATAGTTTATTGGCACAATCAAGGTACTTGGAGCCATAAAAAGTAGATATAATTATATACAAAACCAATTGGTCGAGTTGGCGTTTCTATCTAGGTTTGACCGTGGAGCGCTCATTCAGTATGGAAATTAGACAAGACTTAGAGAAGAAGTGAAAACAAACGTCATCAACAAGAGGGCTGAGTGAAAGATCCGGATATTGTTTGTCGTCTTAGAGAAGTAAGGGTCACGTCAGGGGTCACTTGGGATCTTGCCTGAACCACGCTGAGGACAGAGCGGAGAAATTTATTAAATGATATGTGGAAGTCAGGGCTCACGTGGGATTTTGCTTGAACCACCATGGGGACAGGGCGGAGAGATTTATTAAATGATATGTGGAAGTCAGGGCTCACGTGGGATTTTGCTTGAACCACCATGGGGACAGGGCGGAGAGATTTATTAAATGATATGTGGAAGTCAGGGCTCACGTGGGATTTTGCTTGAACCACCATGGGGACAGGGCGGAGAGATTTATTAAATGATATGTGGAAGTCAGGGCTCACGTGGGATTTTGTTTGAACCACCATGGGGACAGGGCAAAGAGATTTATCAAATTATATGTGGAAGTCAGGACTCACGTGGGATCTTACTTGAACCACCCTGCACCATGGGGACAGGCCGGAGAGATTTATCAAACGGTATGTGGAAGTCAGGGGTCACGTGGGATCTTACTTGAACCACCCTGCACCATGGGGACAGGGCGGAGAGATTTATCAAACGGTATGTGGAAGTCAGGACTCACGTGGGATCTTACTTGAACCACCCTGCACCATGGGGACAGAGCGGAGAGATTTATCAAACGGTATGTGGAAGTCAGGGGTCACGTGGATTGAGCCTTAAGACAGAGCGAAGAGAATTGATCACGCTGTTGGATTCTATGTTATAAAACGGTGGGATGTTTGTAATCGGGCCCCTGTCGGGCTAACACTGCTCCAGAGGCATGTGGGATAATGTATTGCATTTTCACGGAAAAAACACCGCTTTAAATCATTCCCACAACTAGGGGTTTAGGACTCTACAATAATGGTTACAGAAAAAAAATGTCACACACATTAAATGCAGCAACTGACGAGTTAGAGTCTATAGATTCAAACGCTTATCATGATTGACAGAGGAAAAGCAAATTACTGTTCGTCCTCTATAATTTTATACATGCAGACAGATAACGAGAGACGTAGAGAGGTGCTGCAGTCGATTGGTATAAGTTGGTCAACTTACGAGTTTTAAGTCCAGCGTGTGTCCAAAGGCGCCCTGTCCAGTTGTCTCCTGGCTATTTCCTGCTCAATCCGATACAGTCTCCCGGCCCTCTGACGCAACTCTGGACACAGAACAGGTTGTTAAATGTGTGTGTGTGGGGGGGGGGGGGAAGGGGTCGAGGTATACAAATAAAGGGTTTTATTGTGGTGTAACATTTTTTATGTTACCAACAGGACACATACGATTTCACCATACATGCTCTGTTTAAAGGTTAGCTATAAGGTAGCTATCCTCTCCCAACAATGCACAACCAGCATGGCCACACTCAAGATCAATTACAAAAATACACGAATTAAACACCCCTCACAGCACCAACAACGAAGCACTAGATCTGTAAGGACGGGATGACTTCCCTCTAGAAACTAAGTTGGCCTTGAGCACTATATAAAAGACAAAACTGAGACCAGGTTAATTTGCATGCCACATGACACGCTCGATGACAAAGTTTTCATGTATAGAGTGCGCGCTATATCGATAGAACTGAAGACTTTAGGCTAAACGTGTGCGCGCTATATCGATAGAACTGAAGACTTTAGGCTAAACGTGTGCGCGCTATATCGATAGAACTGAAGACTTTAGGCTAAACGTGTGCGCGCTATATCGATAGAACTGAAGACTTTAGGCTAAACGTGTGCGCGCTATATCATTAGGACTGAAGACTTTAGGCTAAACGTGTGCGCGCTATATCATTAGGACTGAAGACTTTAGGTTAAACGTGTGCGCGCTATATCATTAGGACTGAAGACTTTAGGCTAAACGTGTGCGCGCTATATCATTAGGACTGAAGACTTTAGGTTAAACGTGTGCGCGCTATATCGATAGAACTGAAGACTTTAGGCTAAACGTGTGCGCGCTATATCATTAGGACTGAAGACTTAAGGCTAAACGTGTGCGCGCTATATCATTAGGACTGAAGACTTTAGGTTAAACGTGTGCGCGCTATATCATTAGGATTGAAGACTTTAGGTTAAACGTGTGCGCGCTATATCATTAGGACTGAAGACTTTAGGTTAAACGTGTGCGCGCTATATCATTAGGACTAAAGACTTTAGGTTAAACGTGTGCGCGCTATATCATTAGGACTGAAGACTTTAGGTTAAACGTGTGCGCGCTATATCATTAGGACTGAAGACTTTAGGTTAAACGTGTGCGCGCTATATCATTAGGACTGAAGACTTTAGGTTAAACGTGTGCGCGCTATATCATTAGGACTGAAGACTTTAGGCTAAACGTGTGCGCGCTATATCATTAGGACTGAAGTCTATAGGCTAAACGTGTGCGCGCTATATCGATAGAACTGAAGACTTTAGGCTAAACGTGTGCGCGCTATATCATTAGAACTGAAGACTTTAGGCTAAACGTGTGCGCGCTATATCGATAGAACTGAAGACTTTAGGCTAAACGTGTGCGCACTATATCATTAGAACTGAAGACTTTAGGCTAAACGTGTGCGCGCTATATCGATAGAACTGACGACTTTAGGCTAAACGTGTGCGCGCTATATCATTAGGACTGAAGACTTGAGGCTAAACGTGTGCGCGCTATATCATTAGGACTGAAGACTTTAGGCTAAACGTGTGCGCGCTATATCATTAGAACTGAAGACTTTAGGCTAAACGTGTGCGCGCTATATCATTAGGACTGAAGACTTTAGGCTAAACGTGTGCGCGCTATATCGATAGAACTGAAGACTTTAGGCTAAACGTGTGCGCGCTATATCATTAGGACTGAAGACTTGAGGCTAAACGTGTGCGCGCTATATCGATAGAACTGAAGACTTTAGGCTAAACGTGTGCGCGCTATATCATTAGGACTGAAGACTTGAGGCTAAACGTGTGCGCGCTATATCGATAGAACTGAAGACTTTAGGCTAAACGTGTGCGCGCTATATCGATAGAACTGAAGACTTGAGGCTAAACGTGTGCGCGCTATATCATTAGGACTGAAGTCTATAGGCTAAACGTGTGCGCGCTATATCATTAGGACTGAAGACTTTAGGCTAAACGTGTGCGCGCTATATCATTAGGACTGAAGACTTTAGGCTAAACGTGTGCGCGCTAATGCGATAGAACTGAAGACTTTAGGCTAAACGTGTGCGCGCTATATCATTAGGACTGAAGACTTTAGGCTAAACGTGTGCGCGCTATATCATTAGGACTGAAGACTTTAGGCTAAACGTGTGCGCGCTATATCGATAGAACTGAAGACTTTAGGCTAAACGTGTGCGCGCTATATCATTAGGACTGAAGACTTTAGGCTAAACGTGTGCGCGCTATATCATTAGGACTGAAGACTTTAGGCTAAACGTGTGCGCGCTATATCGATAGAACTGAAGACTTTAGGCTAAACGTGTGCGCGCTATATCGATAGAACTGAAGACTTTAGGCTAAACGTGTGCGCTCTATATCATTAGGACTGAAGACTTTAGGCTAAACGTGTGCGCTCTATATCGATAGAACTGAAGACTTTAGGCTAAACGTGTGCGCGCTATATCATTAGGACTGAAGACTTTAGGCTAAACGTGTGCGCACTATATCATTAGGACTGAAGTCTTTAGGCTAAACGTGTGCGCGCTATATCATTAGGACTGAAGTCTATAGGCTAAACGTGTGCGCACTATATCATTAGGACTGAAGACTTTAGGCTAAACGTGTGCGCACTATATCATTAGGACTGAAGTCTTTAGGCTAAACGAGTGCGCACTATATCATTAGGACTGAAGACTTTACGCTATACGTTTTGTTAGGACTGGAGACTTAAGGCTAAAAGTGTACGAGCTTCATGGATAGGACTGAAGACTTTAGGCTAAATGTGTGCTCACTGCAAGGGTCTTAGCACACCTAAAACGAACAGCCCGTGACAGCTAGTCATCACTTGAATTCTGGTATGCGCACTCAACCTACTTGTGATCTTGGTATTAAAGATCACGGCAGATCGATATATTTTCAATAATTAAGCTTAAATTCATAATTATTTTTTAATTAAACGTCTTAGTAATAGCTAAGGGAAAATGTAATGATTTTTAGATTTCTGGCCAGGCATTTTTTTTTTAGAAATTTGAGTATTAAGTTCCGAATCGAGGAGCGACACAAGATGGCGCACGGGCCGACACAGGTCAAACTTTATGGCATGGCTGTACACACACGATGTCGCGAACTGTAACATAATGGTGCGGATCTTACTGGCTTGTGGGTCCTACCCAGCTATTGCAAACGGAAATAGACTGTCCTAACAAGTGATGACTGGCTTTTACGAGCTGTCCGTTACATGACAGCCTTGGCATGCTTTGACCCTAAGTACGCGCTGCATCGATATGACTGAAGACGTCAAGCTAAGTGTGTACGCGCTGTATCGATATGATTGAAGATGTCAAGCTAAGTGTGTACGCGCTGTATCGATATGACTGAAGACGTCAAGCTAAGTGTGTACGCGCTGCATCGATATGATTGAAGATGTCAAGCTAAGTGTGTACGCCCTGTATCGATATGACTGAAGACGTCAAGCTAAGTGTGTACGCGCTGTATCGATATGATTGAAGATGTCAAGCTAAGTGTGTACGCGCTGTATCGATATGATTGAAGATGTCAAGCTAAGTGTGTACGCGCTGTATCGATATGATTGAAGATGTCAAGCTAAGTGTGTACGCACTGCATCGATATGATTAAAGATGTCAAGCTAAGTGTGTACGCGCTGTATCGATATGATTGAAGATGTCAAGCTAAGTGTGTACGCGCTGCATCGATATGATTGAAGATGTCAAGCTAAGTGTGCACGCGCTGCATCGATAAGATTGAAGACGTCAAGCTAAGTGTGTACGCGCTGGATCGATAAGATTGAAAATGTGAAGCTAAGTGTATAAGGGATGCATCGATATGACTGAAGACTTTAGGCTAAATGTCTGCGCGCTACTTCGATAGGGCTGAAGAGTTGAGGCTAAATGTCTGCGCGCTACTTCGTTAGGACTGAGGAGTTGAGGCTAAATGTCTGCGCGCTACTTCGTTAGGACTGAAGAGTTGAGGCTAAATGTCTGCGCGCTACTTCGTTAGGACTGAAGAGTTGAGGCTAAATGTCTGCGCGCTACTTCGTTAGGACTGAAGAGTTGAGGCTAAATGTCTGCGCGCTACTTCGTTAGGACTGAAGAGTTGAGGCTAAATGTCTGCGCGCTATTTCGTTAGGACTGAAGAGTTGAGGCTAAATGTCTGCGCGCTACTTCGTTAGGACTGAAGAGTTGAGGCTAAATGTCTGCGCGCTATTTCTTAGGACTGAAGAGTTGAGGCTAAATGTCTGCACGCTATTTCGTTAGGACTGAAGAGTTGAGGCTAAATGTCTGCGCGCTATTTCGTTAGGACTGAAGAGTTGAGGCTAAATGTCTGCGCGCTACTTCGTTAGGACTGAAGAGTTGAGGCTAAATGTCTGCGCGCTATTTCTTAGGACTGAAGAGTTGAGGCTAAATGTCTGCGCGCTATTTCGTTAGGACTGAAGAGTTGAGGCTAAATGTCTGCGCGCTATTTCTTAGGACTGAAGAGTTGAGGCTAAATGTCTGCGCGCTATTTCGTTAGGACTGAAGAGTTGAGGCTAAATGTCTGCGCGCTATTTCTTAGGACTGAAGAGTTGAGGCTAAATGTCTGCGCGCTATTTCTTAGGACTGAAGACGTGCAGCTCAGTGTGCACGTTAAATGACAATAATTAGCAGCATTTACATTTACAGGTATGCAGGTATATATTTACATAGTGCTCTAAGGCGCTCAAGAAGAGAAAAAAAAAGAGAAACTCTAAGTGGGAAAGAGATTTATAGAGAAAGAGAGAATAGAGAGTGAGAGACAGAATCAGAGAGCGAGAGAGAGAGAGAGAGAGAGAGAGAGAGAGACAGAGAGAGACAGAGACAGAGAGAGAGAGACAGAGAGAGAGAGAGAGCAAGAAATATAGAGAAAGAGAGAAGAGACCTCGAAAGAGAGATAGAGAAAGAGAAACAAGGAGAGACTGAAAAACAGAGAGAAGAAACCTACCTTGAAGTTGCGACCGACTTGAATCGTGGGCTCTTTGTATTAGAACGTCTCTCATCCTGTTGATGTGAGGACTCCCTGGACGGAGAAGAAAACAGAATGTGCGGTAATTATGGTCACCTCGTGGATTAATTACCACTTTCACTAACACCAGGCTCCTCTGTCTTTAGCCGATAAAAGGTTATCGTTCCTGCCTTTCAACATTACTGAACAAACCAGTGTTTGAAACTAGTCTGAACTTAGCAACGGTTGACCACACTATCATTGTTTTTGTTTTTAAAATCTATTTGCAATTTGTATCTTACGACTTTACATTTATCAAACAAAGTGCATGGGACAATTAAGTCTTAGCAGAAAATTCACATTCATACCCTTTTGGGGGTCTAGATTCTCTCAAACTTGGACATTTCGTGTACAGCGATTTTGGATGCAAAAAAAAACAACAAAAAACAAAAAAAACAAAAGGGTAACAATGGTATAGCTTTAACCATGACTTGACTTGAATTAAGGAATAACCACTTTTCTATCACGGGAGTATTTGTTACTTAAGCTTATAATAACCTGTGACTAGAAGAGTCAGAGGATTATTACCAAAGGTTATAATAACCTGTGACTAGAACAGCACAACAGTTGTAACCAAAGCTTATAATAATTTGACACTACAACAGCAGAAAGATTGTTACCAAAGCTTATAATAACCTGTCTCTAGAACAGAGGGAGGATTGTTACCACAGCTTATAATAACCTGTGTCTACAACAGTGAGGGGATTGTTACCAAAGCTTATAATAACTTGTGACTACATCAGTGGAAGGATTGTTACCAAAGCTTATAATAACCTGTGTCTAGAACAGTGGGAGGATTGTTACCAAAGCTTATGGTAACTTGTGTTTAGAACAGCGAGGGGGTTGTTACCAAAGCTTATAATGACCTGTGACTAGAACAGTGGGAGGATTGTTACCAAAGCTTATAATAACCTGTGTCTAGAACAGAGGGAAGATTGTTACCAAAGCTTATAATAACCTGTGACTAGAACAGTGGGAGAGTTGTTACCAAAGCTTATGGTAACTTGTGTTTAGAACAGCGAGGGGGTTGTTACCAAAGCTTATAATGACCTGTGACTAGAACAGTGGGAATGTTGTTACCAAAGCTTATAATAACCTGTGTCTAGAACAGAGGGAGGATTGTTACCAAAGCTTATAATAACCTGTGTCTACAACAGTGAGGCGATTGTTACCAAAGCTTATAATAACCTGTGTCTAGAACAGCAGAAGTATTGTTACCACAGCTTATAATAACCTGTGTCTAGAACAGAGGGAGGATTGTTACCAAAGCTTAAAATAACTTGTGACTACATCAGTGGAAGGATTGTTACCAAAGCTTATAATAACCTGTGTCTAGAACAGTGGGAGGATTGTTACCAAAGCTTATGGTAACTTGTGTTTAGAACAGCGAGGGGGTTGTTACCAAAGCTTATAATGACCTGTGACTAGAACAGTGGGAGGATTGTTACCAAAGCTTGTAATGACCTGTGACTAGAACAGTGGGAGGATTGTTACCAAAGCTTATCATGGCCTGTGACTAGAACAGTGGGAGGATTGTTACCACAGCTTAAAATGACCTGTGTCTGGATTAGTGAGAGGATTGTTACCAAAGGTTATAATGACCTGTGACTAGAACAGTGGGAGGGTTGTTACCACAGCTTATAGTAACCTGTGTCTAGAGCAGAGGGAGGATTGTTACCTCAGCTTATAATGACCTGTGACTAGAAATGTGGGAGGATTGTTACCAAAGCTTATAATAACCTGTGTCTAGAACAGTGGGAGGATTGTTACCAAAGCTTATAATGACCTGTGTCTAGAACAGTGGGAGGATTGTTACCAAAGCTTATAATAACCTGTGACTAGAACAGTGTTAGGATTGTTACCAAAGCTTATAATAACCTGTGTCTAGAACAGTGGGAGGATTGTTACCAAAGCTTATAATAACCTGTGACTAGAACAGTGTTAGGATTGTTACCAAAGCTTATAATAACCTGTGACTAGAACAGTGGGAGGATTGTTACCAAAGCTTATAATAACCTGTGTCTAGAACAGTGGGAGGATTGTTACCAAAGCTTATAATAACCTGTGACTAGAACAGTGTTAGGATTGTTACCAAAGCTTATAATAACCTGTGACTAGAACAGTGGGAGGATTATTACCAAAGCTTATAATGACCTGTGTCTAGAACAGAGCGAGGATTGTTACCACAGCTTATAATAACCTGTGTCTAGAACAGAGGGAGGATTGTTACCACAGCTTATAATGACCTGTGTCTAGAACAGAGCGAGGATTGTTACCACAGCTTATAATAACCTGTGTCTAGAACAGAGGGAGAATTGTTACCAAAGCTTATAATGACCTGTGTCTAGAACAGAGGGAGGATTGTTACCACAGCTTATAATAACCTGTGTATAGAACAGAGGGAGAATTGTTACCAAAGCTTATAATAACCTGTGACTAGAACAGTGGGAGGATTGTTACCAAAGCTTATAATAACCTGTGTCTAGAACAGTGGGAGGATTGTTACCAAAGCTTATAATAACCTGTGACTAGAACAGTGGGAGGATTGTTACCAAAGCTTATAATAACCTGTGTCTAGAACAGAGGGAGGATTTTTACCAAAGCTTATAATAACCTGTGTCTAGAACGGAGGGAGGATTGTTACCACAGTTTATAATAAACTGTGACTAGAAAAGTGGGAGGATTGTTACCAGAGCTGATGATAACCTGTGTCTAGAACAGTGGGAGGATTGTTACCAAAGCATATAATGACTTGTGTCTAGAACAGTGGGAGGATTGTTACCAAAGCTTATAATGACCTGTGTCTAGAACAGAGGGAGGATTGTTACCAAAGCTTATAATAACCTGTGACTAGAACAGTGTTAGGATTGTTACCAAAGTTTATAATAACCTGTGTCTAGAGCAGTGGGAGGATTGTTACCAAAGCTTATAATGACCTGTGTCTAGAACAGTGAGAGGATTGTTACCAAAGTTTATAATAACCTGTGTCTAGAGCAGTGGGAGGATTGTTACCAAACTTATAATAACCTGTGTCTAGAACAGTGAGAGGATTGTTACCAAAGCTTATAATAACCTGTGTCTAGAACAGAGGGAAGATTGTTACCAAAGCTTATGATAATTTGTGACTAGAAAAGTGGGAGGATTGTTACCAAAGCTTATAATAAACTATGGCTAGAACAGTGGGAGGATTGTTATCAAAGCTTATAATAACCTGTGACTAGGGCAAGGAAAGTATGTTTATAGAGCAATGAAGAAGTTCTCATGTTTTTCACCAGACTGAGCGAATGGTACCTGTGATGAAAGTCTCTCTTAAAAAGTTTGATTTGTCACACAATGGCAATGATACTATATCAATGTTTCAGAAAAGTCTCATTTTGATTTATTGTTTATATTCATTAAGGAGGAGAAAAAATGATTTGTAATGAACGATAATTCTGTGTTGTTTACAAAAGGCCGTGAAAAGAACAGGTAAAATGAAAGATTATGGACAGGTAGAGTATAGTGCTGAGGTCAAACTTTAGAGTATCATAATGTATTTCTTTTTATGTTTGTGCTCGAAGGTATCCAGTGAGAATTGAGTGTGTATTGTTAGCGTAAAATGACAACCTGTCCTGCCACTACCCGATGCAGCGCAAATTCTCGTACTGTTGATGTTCATACAACCATGAAACTCAGAAACTAGCGATGCAAGTCACAATATATATATACATATACATGTATATTGGCAAACATACAGAGCGACAACGCGTAATTACAAACACGCCAACATGTAATTATGTTCTGACATTTGGACAGTTTTCAATTAAATTTGATGTGTGTGACTCTCCGTCAGTGAAGTTTGTATTCAGGAGATGAAGCCCATTGCACATGCGCAGCATCCTGTCCTCCTCAGTCCCCGCCAATCCCCTGCCGAGATGGGTCCACGCGATTAACTGCTGAATGCAGTTTCCCATGCGATCCGCCACAGCTCAATGAGGGGAGGCAATCAGTAGGAGTGCTCCCGGGACCCTGGAAAACTGCCTTCCCCACAAAGTATATGTTTAATTGGTCATCTGGGCTTTGGTCAAATGGTTGCACTACTGTGTATAGGATTGGAGGCTATGATTATTTTATTTTCTCCTGAGAGTTGTTGCCGGAGATTTGCTGTTGCGCGACCTGAAGCTATTGCCAGAAACATTTCAGTTGATTACTCTTGGCTGCGACTTGTGGCGATGTAGACACGGTTACCGTCCATGACGGAGAATTTTTGCTGACAAAATAGCCCGTATTTATTTTTTTTCTCCATTTTATTTTCATTTAAGAGCGTATTTATCAACTATTAAAATTGAGTTTGATTTCTCTGTTCACGATTTCTAGCATCGTGTTTTTAACAATAAGCGTTATCTTCATAGCGGATGGTTGAAATCGTTACAAAGAACTTTGTAGTTCAAAGCAACTATCTCGATCTTGCTCCGAAAGCCATGAGAAGTTCTGAATGATAACGGCTAGGAACGTCGTCCACTCCCTCACTCAGAGCAGAGAAATCCAGAGAAAGCTTCTCTACTTTCAATATTATGTTTACGGTTTAAGTTATTATCAACTTTTCTTTTTGGGAATGGAAATATTTAAAAGAAAATTAAGCACTGCATGTATAATCTGTGTGTTCTGAAACTGTGTTTTTTTTTTAATATTTTCAAGTCTTTATCAGTTGGGCTGAAAATAGAGAAGACACGCGAAGAAAAGAAAACTTGCAAGTTGTGAGCCTTCGAGGTTTTTACAAATCTTAGACCTAACAATAGCAAGAGGATGAGGACTATGCAGGGTTGAGATAATCCATGTGGAAACAATGAGGATTTCTGCATTGAGAGTTAAAACAGACGGACGAGGTAGGAGACAAATAAAAAAAAAAACAGAATAAAATAAAACAATTGCAAAAACAATGTCGAACGACGTTTTTAAGTTTCTCACAGCTTGAAGCTTTGGGGGTGTGGGGGAATCGCGGAGAAAAATTGCGTTTTGTATCGCCTAAATCTCAGTCGTATTGGCAGAGGGTAATCAGTGAAATATCTCTTGGGAGGGCGGACCGAGAGCTACCTGGGAACATAAAATTATTAAAAATGTATTATCTGTCCACTGACGGCGGTTTTTATTGTTTATTGCGAAATCGGCTGTCGATACCCGCTCAGTTTGCTACCTGGGCTGAGTCGACTCAATGTTAATCCAGTTTGGGGCCTGCAAAGTCGGTTGCTCTTGACACCCGCCCAGCTGTCTGCGCTAGAAGTGATTTGAGGAGAATCTTAGGGCAATAAACGCTATCGTAGACATGATCATTGAATAAAGTGGAGTGGCGCTTTTCTCTTCTCCTTGAGTGGGTTTACCTTCAAGCTATTGGCCTAACCAAAAAGATAAAAAGAAAACTGAATATATTTTATTCTGTGCTATATAAATCACATTTGACTACATCTACAACATTTGAATGAAATATGCATGCAGATAGATCGCAAATTGATGTAAACAGAAATGGAATATCTTTTTTACTCTTATTGAAAGTCAATTGCTGTTTGTTTAATGAAGAATAACCGTAAGCATATGTGAGTGGATTTATATAGATATCAACACGTCTTGAACATCTTACACATCCGCTCTGTACATCGATATCAACAAGTCTTGAACATCGTATTCATCCGCTCGTTATATCGATATCAACACGTCTTGAGCATCTTACATATCCGCCAAAGTGAGTGCTATGTCAGAGGAAAGAAAGAGTTTTTCCTAAGTACAGACATTTCAACCCATTAAAGCTTAACCAAGCGGTAGAGCACGTACCTTCATCCCCTAGGGTCTCCAGTGGTCTTCTGTGTCGACGTCTTTCAAGCTTTGCGTGCACGGCGCTCAGGTTTCTGCTCCAGGGACGACGGTAAACTACAGGATACGTGACATAACTATTAGTATAAAGGATACCTGACATAAACATAAGCACACAGGACACGTGACATGATCATCAGTGCATATGACACTGCCATAATCATTGCCATACATGACAAGTGATATGATCATTAGTATAGAGACATGTGACATGCATCATTACTATGCATCTAATATGATCAGATGCATGCAGGAAACGTGACATTACCATTAGCTTACAGCGCACATAACATGATTATATTTAAACAGGACAGGTGACATAGTCATTAGTAAAATATGGAAATGAACATTAGTATATAGCACTCGTCATATTCTTATAAGTATACAGGACACTTGGCAACAACATTTTTATACATGTGACATGATCATCCATATACAGGATGCCATCATCATCATAATCATCACCATCACCATCCTCATCATCATCATAATCATCATCATCCTCATCATCATCATCTCAATACTAATCATTCTCATTAAAAATAATACACCATTTACAAGTCGCATCAGCAAATTCAAAATAGTAAAAGTTGCAATTGGTCGCACCATTATCACCATTATCATAATCCTCTTCATCATCATAATCAACATCATCATTATCATCATCATCATCATCATCAACATCATCATCATCACCATCATCATCATCGTTATTATTATTATCATTTAAATTCAGCTGGCCCCACGACAAGGGACCTTTCCCAACAAACATTGATATGGGTGATTTTCATTACATCCAGCTGGCCCCACAACCAGAGACTTTCCCAACAAACATTGATATGGGTGATTTTCATTACATCCAGCTGGCCCCACAACCAGAGACTTTCCCAACAAACATTGATATGGGTGGTTTTCACTACATCCAGCTGGCCCCACAACCAGAGACTTTCCCAACAAACATTGATATGGGTGGTTTTCACTACATCCAGCTGGCCCCACAACCAGAGACTTTCCCAACAAACATTGATATGGGTGGTTTTCACTACATCCAGCTGGCCCCACAACCAGAGACTTTCCCAACAAACATTGATATGGGTGGTTTTCACTACATCCAGCTGGTCCCACAACCAGAGACTTTCCCAACAAACATTGATATGGGTGGTTTTCACTACATTCATCTGGTCCACAACCAGAGACTTTCCCAACAAACATTGATATGGGTGATTTTCATTACATCCAGCTGGCCCCACAACCAGAGACTTTCCCAACAAACATTGATATGGGTGGTTTTCACTACATCCAGCTGGCCCCACAACCAGAGACTTTCCCAACAAACATTGATATGGGTGGTTTTTACTACATCCAGCTGGTCCCACAACCAAAGACTTTCCCAACAAACATTGATATGGGTGGTTCTCACTACATCCAGCTGGTCCCACAATCAGAGACTTTCCCAACAAACATTGATATGGGTGGTTTTCACTGCATCCAGCTGGCCCCAAAACCAGAGACTTTCCCAACAAACATTGATATGGGTGGTTTTCACTACATCCAGCTGGCCCCACAACCAGAGACTTTCCCAACAAACATTGATATGGGTGGTTTTCACTACATCCAGCTGGTCCCACAACCAGAGACTTTCCCAACAAACATTGATATGGGTGGTTTTCACTACATCCAGCTGGCCCCACAACCAGAGACTTTCCCAACAAACATTGATATGGGTGGTTTTTACTACATTCAGCTGGTCCACAACCAGAGACCTTTCCCAACAAACATTGATATGGGTGGTTCTCACTACATCCAGCTGGCCCCACAACCAGAGACTTTCCCAACAAACATTGATATGAGTGGTTTTCACTACATCCAGCTGGCCCCACAACCAGAGACTTTCCCAACAAACATTGATATGGGTGGTTTTCACTACATCCAGCTGGCCCCACAACCAGAGACTTTCCCAACAAACATTGATATGGGTGGTTTTTACTACATCCAGCTGGTCCCACAACCAAAGACTTTCCCAACAAACATTGATATGGGTGGTTCTCACTACATCCAGCTGGTCCCACAATCAGAGACTTTCCCAACAAACATTGATATGGGTGGTTTTCACTGCATCCAGCTGGTCCCAAAACCAGAGACTTTCCCAACAAACATTGATATGGGTGGTTTTCACTACATCCAGCTGGCCCCACAACCAGAGACTTTCCCAACAAACATTGATATGGGTGGTTTTCACTACATCCAGCTGGTCCCACAACCAGAGACTTTCCCAACAAACATTGATATGGGTGGTTTTCACTACATCCAGCTGGCCCCACAACCAGAGACTTTCCCAACAAACATTGATATGGGTGGTTTTCACTACATACAGCTGGTCCCACAACCAGAGACTTTCCCAACAAACATTGATATGGGTGGTTCTCACTACATCCAGCTGGCCCCACAACCAGAGACTTTCCCAACAAACATTGATATGGGTGGTTTTTACTACATTCAGCTGGTCCACAACCAGAGACTTTCCCAACAAACATTGATATGGGTGGTTCTCACTACATCCAGCTGGCCCCACAACCAGAGACTTTCCCAACAAACATTGATATGGGTGGTTTTTACTACATCCAGCTGGCCCCACAACCAGAGACTTTCCCAACAAACATTGATATGGGTGGTTCTCACTACATCCAGCTGGCCCCACAACCAGAGACTTTCCCAACAAACATTGATATGGGTGGTTTTTACTACATCCAGCTGGCCCCACAACCAGAGACTTTCCCAACAAACATTGATATGGGTGGTTTTTACTACATTCAGCTGGTCCACAACCAGAGACTTTCCCAACAAACATTGATATGGATGGTTTTTACTACATTCAGCTTGCCCCACAACCAGAGACTTTCCCAACAAACATTGATATGGGTGGTTCTCACTACATCCAGCTGGCCCCACAACCAGAGACTTTCCCAACAAACATTGATATGGGTGGTTTTTACTACATTCAGCTGGTCCACAACCAGAGACTTTCCCAACAAACATTGATATGGGTGGTTCTCACTACATTCAGCTGGTCCCACAACCATCTGGATTTCATTCTTTGTTTACTTCGAACATCATCACCAACATCATCCTTATTGAAATAAGATTGATCATCCTCATCATGTTGACCATCTTCATGACCAATGAGTCATTAGTCAATCATAGTGTCACATCAGAGGTCACAGATCTCTAATCCTTAAGACTGGCGCACTTGGCCGCAGATGATCTAGTATTGCTATCGTATACCAGCATCGCACCCTGGCGAACAGAACGATTTCGGTTCGAGTCTCTCTAGATGTTCAACTTTAACATGTAATATATACTTTAAAACATCCGAGCAGGTAATGGCGAGATTTGCATGTACGTGATAGGTTATCCTGTTTTCCAGTTAGTTGGAAACCGTCCACACTGTATTAGAAATTGATTGAGCATGCGCAAGTGTGACTACACACACACATGTAAACACGTAAACTTACTTTGCATCGGTCTACTCTGGGTATCACGTGAGCGGTTCATCATCATGGCCCACACTCTTCGCCGGTCGGGCTGCCCTGAAATCCAAAGAATGGGTGGAGATCAGGCCAGCTAACATTTTAAAACTGATTTATGGCAGGAGGAAATATTTTATATGATTGGAGAAACCAACTTCTAGACAGAACATTCGTGTGGAAAATAATAACATAAACCGAGATAAAAAAAAAAATATTTTTATTTTGCTCTTGTTGAAATGAAAATTCTCTTAAAAGATTACAAAAAAAAAAAAAAAACAGTTTAAACTGAAGTATGAGTTTTTAACTTTAAGCTCACAGCTGTTACTTGCAGCCATTTTCCCAATACTGATAGCCATACTTTGCACTTCGATCTTTTCTCTTTGTTATTGAATTTTCTGCCTTTTTACAATGTGACTCAAAACCAATAGTTTTAAATCATATGTTGAAATAATGAAATTGAAAAAAGGCATTTCAAAGTAGCGACCCGCACACTTTTCTTATTGTTTAGAAATTTATCGGAATATTAGTAATGGCCTGCAACTGTTACCTCTAAGAAGCTAGGAGAATTCATTCTGCTATGATCAACACTCTGAAAAGTTGAGAGAATTCATTGTGCTATGATCGACAGTATGAGGAGTTAAGAGAATTCAATGTGCTATGATCAACACTCTGAAAAGCTAAGAGAATTAATTGTGCTGTGATCAACACTCTGAGACGTTAAGAGAATTCATTGTGCTATGATCAAAATCAAATAGCCCGTGCATCCACGATAAGACGGAATTAAACTTTCAGTTGTTTCTACGGGTTGATCTAATAAGATTTAATACATAGGAAAAAAATTAGAAGGATCGAAAAAAAAAGAATAAAACTTGATAAATAGAAACGGTTCAATAAAGAATATATGAGTACATAAAAGTGAACAGAAATCAGAATAGGTGCAGAGGCAAAGTGAGATAGAAAGATATCTTGAAGAGAGAGGGAAAAAAGAATCGATGTATCGATTTAGAGACAGTAACATTAACAGAAAAAAAAATTTCAAAAGTGAGATTGACAGAGGAAAAGATAAGCTGATAGATTTTCTTATAGGACATAGATAAAAGAGGGAGGAAGTTAAGTAACAGTAAGAAAAAAGAGTTGGTGGGGGGATAAAATGTAAGAAAAAAGTAAAGCCACATATATATATATATATATATATAGATAGATAGATAGATAGATAGATAGATAGTTTGAAGATAAGTTGAAGATAGATAGATAGATTGATTGATAGACAGATAGATAGATAGATAGATTAATTGATTGATTGATTGATGGATAGATAAATTATTTTTACTATATACCTAATTAATCTAGAACTTTACAATCATTTCTGCGAAGATAAAGTCTTATGATTTTAGTGGACACGTTTGGCTCTCAAGAGTAAAATTAGTCACATGATAAATGAACAAAACAAGGATGAAGAAGATAAAATGCAAATAAATAGCAAAGAAGCGGTCACGCTTTCAAAGTGACGTCTTATGTTCTGAGAGTGAATCGAAAGAGATAATAGTGCCAAGTAAAATAACAACTTTTTATACTAGATTAATGAAGAAGAGAGGTACAAAGTGTTTATTTGAAGAAATACTGGTAATCAAGGAGAAAGAGACAAAGTATTCGTTTGAGGCAATACCAATGTAATCAGGAAGAGAAGGATAAAGTATTCGTTTGAGCCAATACTAGTGTAATCAAGGAGAAAGGGACAAAGTATTCGTTTGAGGCAATACCAATGTAATCAGGAAGAGAAGGATAAAGTATTCGTTTGAGCCAATACTAGTGTAATCAAGGCGAAAGGGACAAAGTATTCGTTTGAGGCAATACCAGTGTAATAAAGGAGAAAGGAACAAAGGATTCTCTTAAAGTGATACTTAAGTTATCAGAGAGAGAATGACAAAGGATTCTCTTAAAGTGATACTTAAGTTATCAGAGAGAGAATGACAAAGGATTCTCTCAAAGTGATACTAGTGTAAATAGAGAGAGAAGGATAAAGTATTTGCTTGATTCGATACCAGATAAGTAGGCGAGGAAATTGTTGTGCCCAACCCAACCCCTGAGCTTTCTTGTCTCTTTGCTGTTTTAATTTGGCATGATTTATATAATTACTCCTAACTCAAAAACAGATTTTACTGTGAGTAGCTACTGAGCTGCTAGGATATGTCTTTACATAAACAGAGACAGACAGACAGACCGTCAGACAGACAGACATGCAGGCAGACAGACAGAAAGACAGACGGACAGAGACAGAGAGAAAAGAGAGAGTTTTGTTTTGTCAATAAAAGTTTTATTGAAGAATAAACTGCAAATAGATCAATAAGCAAGCGCCTTTATATAACGCATTGACACAAAATACTCAAAGTGCCTTTCAGAGGTCCATGAGAACTATAGCCCACCTGAGATTCCTGTCTTAAGTTGGAGAAGAGAAGTTATCGGAAACAGAGCCTTTTTTTTTGGTATGTAGACAAGATCTTCCGCAGCCCACAGCAGGTTGAGGTGCGAGGAGTTGTGTAAAGAACCTCTCTCAAAGATTCAACATCGAGCAAGGATTCAAACCCTGAGCCAAACCCTGAACCTGCATATGATAGGACTGGGTGTCTACCTTTAGATCACCTCCTCCCACTATAAGTATGGAAAACCTGATCAGTGACGTAAGTGAGGGACACTATGACGTGGACTGAGTGGAGTGTGCAGCAGCTAGAGGAACCACAGCTGTCAAATCTGATCATTGGTGTAAGGAAAACACACCATGTCACGCACTGAGTAGAGTATGCAGCAGCTAGAGGAACCACAGCTGTCAAACCTGATCATTGGTGTAAGGAAAACACACCATGTCACGCACTGAGTAGAGTATGCAGCAGCTAGAGGAACCACAGCTGTGTAGAGTATGCAGCAGCTAGGGGAACCAGAGCCAGAAGACACCAACAATAGCGTGAGCTGCAACACTTGCGTTCCGACACAGAGGTGAGCATTGCGAAATAGACAAACAATGTGTCAGCAGGGAGAAGCTGGCATCTCGCACGCGTTTTGACAAATTAGCATCAACTAATACAAACTACCGGAGAGGGGGGGGGGGGGAAGTCCAGGTAAACCATCAGTAGAGAGTTTTATTGACGTGCGTAGTAGTTGATTAAGCGGACAATAGAACTGATCATGAAGGTGACATCCCGACGTGCTCAACGCACCGTAGCGTTGAGTGTTACACAATGCCGCAGTAGCCAGCAGACCAGGCAGCAGGCAGAGCGCGGCTCAGTTCTCTGCGGTATCAACTTCCAGCGCTACTCTAATTGCTGTCTTTAATAAAAGCTGGAGCAGAACATGGGAGTCGATAACAGGGACGAAACAGACGCCTTGTACCGGGCGTGTCCGCTGAAGTGTACAGTGCGGGCTGGTTGTGGTAACCTCCCCCGCACCCAACATAGACCAGAGCTCAACCCGGCTGCTAAAATTAATCTCCATCGGCTGAGAGAGAGAGAGAGAGAGAGAGAGAGAGAGAGAGAGAGAGAGAGAGAGAGAGGGAGAGAGTGAGAGTGAGGGAGTGAGGGAGAGAGGGAGAGAGAGAGAGTGAGAGAGTGAGAGAGAGAGAGAGAGAGAGAGAGAGAGAGAGAGAGAGAGAGAGAGAGAGAGAGAGAGAGAGAGAGAGAGAGAGAGAGAGAGAGAGAGAGAGAGAGAGAGAGAGGAAGGCGGCCGGCGACCGCTGGGTCTGTCGCTCCACTTGCTGGCGAGAGCGCTCACGGCTGCGGAAACACAATTGACGAGTCGAGCTGAAAGTGAGAGTGACCTCCTCCTGGATGACGCGGCTTCTGAACAAGGACTCTAGACAAGTATAGGCTTGGACGAGGCTTAACTTGTGCTACGTAATATTGAACGAGAAAAATCAAATAATATGATCCATTGTTGTATTATGTGATACTTGAAAATATGAACAGGGGGAAGGAACTTTTCAAATTAGCTTGTGAAGAAAAAAAAATTGCCATTGAAGAGAATGTTACAGTCAAAAATAGATTTTATAAACATGAATGTATATGCTGGTTAAAAAAGAATGAAACTGATCAAAAACAAGAAGCATGGGTGAGGGGGAGTATGCTGTAATACACAATTACCAAGAAGAGGGGTTTGAACCATAACTTCCCAGCAGTGACTCTCGTGCTGGCAAGACGAGTTATAGTCTCTCTCTATCGCTGTCAAAACTAGCGCTAGCTAACACATGTCGAAATCAACCAGCCCTAACATAGCACAGAACCCTGAACATGTGAGCCGCAAAGGATTTAATGATTCTTTACATAGCCAATGAAGCACTATGCTGATAAAAATTGAAACAAATAGACAATGTAAAAACAAACAATTTACAAAAACTGATAAGAGCAGACATTGCTGAAACAAAGTGATGGTAAAAGCTGAAACACGCAGAAACGTGTTGAAATGAACTTAATGATAAGTGTTGAAACAAGTAGATGGTAAAAATGGAAACATGCAGAGATGTGTTAAACAAACAAACGATAAGTGTTGAAACAAGTAGATGGTAAGAATAAAAACATGCAGAGATGTGTTGGAACAAACATACGATAAGCGTTGAAACAAGTAGATGGTAAAAATGGAAACATGCAGAGATGTGTTGAAACAAACAAACGATAAGTGTTGAAACAAGTAGATGGTAAGAATAGAAACATGCAGAGATGTGTTGGAACAAACATACGATAAGCGTTGAAACAAGTAGATGGTAAAAATGGAAACATGCAGAGATGTGTTGAAACAAACAAACGATAAGTGTTGAAACAAGTAGATGGTAAGGATGGAAACATTCAGCTGACAAGGATTGAAGAACGCAAGCTACAGCGGTTCAAACAAAACTACAATAAGGACAACTTCATGGTTCGCACTGGGTGGTAAAAAGACCTTGTAAGTGAGGGGCAGTCAGAAGGCGATGTAGTGCAAGGTGTAGGCCTGTTCGAATACCTCTGTAGCATAAAGGGAGAGATAGAGAGAGAGAGAGAGAGAGAGAGAGAGAGAGAGAGAGAGAGAGGGGGGGGGGAGGAGATAGCGCAGCACTTCTGATTATAGTTGTAGGGTTACATAGAGAGAAAAGGAGGGAGAAAGAAATAGGCGGAGGGAGAGCTGGGAGGGTTCGAGCAGAGGAAGAGACATTTTAAAAAAGAACAAAGGAGAGACAGACAGACAGACAGACAGAAGGTGAGATAGAAATGGGGAACTAGATAGACAGATCGATAGGGGATCGGAAAAGTCGCAGATGAAGAGTCAAAGAGATAAAGAAAGGATGAGAGAGAGAGAGAGAGAGAGAGAGAGAGAGAGAGAGAGAGAGAGAGAGAGAGAGAGAGAGAGAGAGAGAGAGAGAGAGTCAGAGAGAGAGAGAGAGAGAGAGAGAGAGAGAGAGAGAGAGGAGTGAAAGGGAGGAAAGACCTGCGGAAAGATACTCATAGGGACAGATGAAAAAATAAAAAAAAAATATAGAGGCTGAAAAAGACAGATAATTCGAGACAAAGAGTGGAGAGGAAAGAAAGAGTGACTAGACAGACAGACAGACAGGCTGAGAGAACGCACGGATAGTGTAAACGAGACAATAGGAGATCGTTTCCAAAGATTAGTTAACGGGAGTTTTTGTCAACAGATGCAGCCATTCTCCTGACAGTTGATTCCATTAGCAGGGATTCCCTGAACAAGCGACTTTTTTACATGGTGATGAAGCTCCGTACCTTAATCAGGTTTCTTTTTAGCTTTTGTTTTGCCTTTTTATCTTCCGAATTTGTTTCCTGTCATAGCAGAGGCTTCACGGAGCAGATCGCCGGCTTGGGCTGAGCTGACACTGATATCTTGTCTCCTGCCAGACACGTTCTAGTCCTGGCATGATGACCGGAAATCTTGAACCTCGTAACGTAAAGTGAGACCGGTCTTGCAGGTTTATGGGCAGGTGTTGAACACCAAACTCACCTAGAGGCGCGTCATTCCTACGGGTTCATGGGAGGTTATGGCCGTGGCTTTGGCTGCTCCAGCCCCCAGCATTAGGCAATTCCTTTTCATTTTCTAGTTATTATTGCTGTTTTTGTCGTTACAGTTGTTATTGTTGTTGAAGTTGTTCTCGGTGCTGCTGCTGCTTTTGTTGTTTCTTTGAATCTGTGTCTTGTTTCTTCCTGTGATGCTGTTTTTAATTTGAGTTTTAAGGATAGAAGACACTTAGAGAGTCGCTGTCCTCCTGCTTGCTAAGGGCAGATATTAAATTAGTTCACCTCCTGGACGATCCAAGCCCTCCTGCTCCAGAACGGAGACTATTTTGCGAACAGCGGTCAAGCAAAGATTGTGAATATAGTCTACGTTTGTTGGTAGTTGTCTTATTTTAAACTTGATCTACGCCTTTAGGGTGGGCGCAACTTTCTATGACAAAACAGACGTGTGTATACAAGTATTTCATTCTTATCGTGAAAACCTATTTGCTTGTTATGCACTCAACAAGCTGGTTAGCTCGATATCAGACAGTCTCATAGCCACGCGAGAGCCAAAACAACGAGTTAGCAATGCTCTGCATGCCATGAGGGAACGAAGCTCAAGTCTGTAAGTCTCGGCTCACTATACAGCAAAGTCATGATATTTCGGCTCAATTCAATATACAACCAGTGTCAACACTTTTGCGGATATATACATATATATATATATATATATATATATATATATATATGTATATATATCTACATACATATATATATATATATAAGTGTGTATGTGTGTATGTGATCTTTATTTCCCGATTAAATATACAGCCAGGTCTTCAGATCATAGCTGACTATACAGCCAAGTCTTCAGATTTCGACTCACTATACAGTCAGGTATTCAGATTTCGACTCACTATACAGCCAGGTCTTCAGATCTCAGTTGACTTTAAAGCCAAGTCTTCATATTTTGGATGAATTTACAGATAGGCCTTTAAATTTCGGCTGACTATACAGCTAGGTCTTTAAATTTCAGCTGACTATACAGCCAGGCCTTTAGATTTCGGCTGGCTATACAACTAGTTCTTTAGATTTCGGCTGACTATACAGCTAGGCCTTTAGATTTCGACAAACTTTACAACTAGGCCTTTATATTTCGGCTGATTATACAAACAGAACCTTGCATCTCAGCTAATTATACTGCCAGGTCTACAAATCTTAGCTAACAATACAGCCAGGTCATCAGCTCCCCTATAAAGTCGTGCCAGTAGCGTGACAATAATTATTGTCTTCATTTTGAACAAAAATCTTTAGCCCTAGTGAGAGCTCGCGGAAGCATTTGAGCTGTATTAAATTTTACAAAAAAAAAAAAACCAAAAAAAAACCCGTGATTTTCCTGATTTTTTTTCCATTTCAATTACGGTGGCGAGATCCTAATTTACTCTTATTTTTAACCAGCGTGGCCGGAACATTTTATCTCACTTCTAAGGCTATGAAAAGTAAGACAATAATTATTTTAGTTGAGGAATCATCTGCAGATCGGAAGTTACACCATGGTGCCTTATAATTTGGATGCTATTTTCTATTTCATGCTTTTTGCCTCGCGTTTCCACTTCCTCTCGATTCATCCTAGTCACGCTCGATCCTCGTCCTCACTTCTATCAGCGATTACCGTCCTTCCAGTTGTGGTGGCTGATGAGTGCACGGCTGAAATCTATCTCTCACACAGGGAATTAATTTGTAGCTACCGCCCGAGTCTCTCCACTGAGCGACACTTCTCTAGATTGCCGAGTCTAATCTTCAGTAAGCTTCAATTAATGCGAGTAAAAAATCTAGCGCCGCTCTGGCCTTCCTTCCCTCCAGGTCGATTCAACATACCAAAACAATTGTGGCGCGGCCGAAGGAAACAGCCGGTTTACAGATTGTCAAAGTACTGAGGCACGTGCAGAGGACATATGATTCATATAGATAAATTTCCTATCGTAGACACAGTCAGAGCCTGAAAGATTGAATCATAGGTGACGGCGAGACATCCTCACCTATCTGCGAGCAACGAAAATCCTCCATATCTACCTGCTCAGAATATTGGGTCGGCGAGGTGTCACTAGTGCTTCTATGAACATCTTACACAGTGGTGAGCACGGAAGCTTCAGAGAACGCCCGGAGAATCCAGTACGAGATAGTCGAATCAACACATTTAGACCTACATTTGATGATCGCAATATTTTCTATTTCAGTCAATATAGAAATATGAAGACCTGGGTCTTCATGGAACCGTTGCTATGACAGGCTCCAAGGCTCCAAGGCTCCAATACAACCAAATTTTTTGTGATTACATAACAACAGCTGCGAAAAATAAAATAACAAATGTTGTTCTGTTTAGAGCAACAGAAGAATAACTTGGATAATAGTGGAACCATCTCTCTTCCTCTTTCATCTATCTATCTATCTCTCTCCCTCCCTCACTCTTTCTCTTAATCCCCTCTCTCTCTCTGTCTCGTTCTGTCTCTATCTGTCTCTCTCGACCCACCAACAATCTCATTGTAGTCAGACTTAGGTTTAATGCTTTAGTTTTGTAATTTTTGCAATATTGGTTTTCTACTTTTTATTTGATTAGTGCTCTATTCTTGTAACTGTTGTAATAATTGGTTTGCTCCCTCCTTATTGTGCACGGGTCTATTCTTGTAGTCGTTGTTACAATGGTTTCTCCTTACTTATAATTTAATGCTCTTTTCTTGTAATTATTGTGATAATGGTTTGCTCCTTGTTCATTGCTTACTGGTCTATTCTTGTAATTGTTGTAATATTGGTTTGTTCCTTGTTTATTGCGTACTGGTCTATCCTTGTAATTGTTGTAATATTGGTTTGTTTCTTGTTTATTGCGTACTGGTCTATCCTTGTAATTTTGTAATAATGGTTTGTTCCTTGTTTATTGCGTACTGGTCTATCCTTGTAATTGTTGTAATATTGGTTTGTTTCTTGTTTATTGCGTACTGGTCTATCCTTGTAATTGTTGTAATATTGGTTTGTTTCTTGTTTATTGCGTACTGGTTTATCCTTGTAATTGTTGTAATAATGGTTTGTTCCTTGTTTATTGCGTACTGGTCTATCCTTGTAATTGTTGTAATAATGGTTTGTTTCTTGTTTATTGCGTACTGGTCTATCCTTGTAATTGTTGTAATATTGGTTTGTTTCTTGTTTATTGCGTACTGGTCTATCCTTGTAATTGTTGTAATAATGGTTTGTTCCTTGTTTATTGCGTACTGGTCTATCCTTGTAATTGTTGTAATATTGGTTTGTTCCTTGTTTATTGCGTACTGGTCTATCCTTGTAATTGTTGTAATATTGGTTTGTTCCTTGTTCATTGCTTACTGGTCTATTCTTGTAATTGTTGTAATATTGGTTTGTTCCTTGTTTATTGCGTACTGGTCTATCCTTGTAATTGTTGTAATATTGGTTTGTTTCTTGTTTATTGCTTACTGGTCTATTCTTGTAATTGTTGTAATATTGGTTTGTTTCTTGTTTATTGCGTACTGGTCTATCCTTGTAATTATTGTGATAATGGTTTGTTTCTTGTTTATTGCTTACTGGTCTATTCTTGTAATTGTTGTAATATTGGTTTGTTTCTTGTTTATTGCGTACTGGTCTATCCTTGTAATTATTGTGATAATGGTTTGTTCCTTGTTTATTGCGTACTGGTCTATCCTTGTAATTGTTGTAATATTGATTTGTTCCTTGTTTATTGCGTACTGGTCTATCCTTGTAATTGTTGTAATATTGGTTTGTTCCTTGTTTATTGCGTACTGGTCTATCCTTGTAATTGTTGTAATATTGGTTTGTTCCTTGTTTATTGCGTACTGGTCTATCCTTGTAATTATTGTAATATTGGTTTGTTTCTTGTTTATTGCGTACTGGTCTATTCTTGTAATTGTTGTAATATTGGTTTGTTTCTTGTTCATTGCTTACTGGTCTATTCTTGTAATTGTTGTAATATTGATTTGTTCCTTGTTTATTGCGTACTGGTCTATCCTTGTAATTGTTGTAATATTGGTTTGTTTCTTGTTTATTGCGTACTGGTCTATCCTTGTAATTGTTGTAATATTGGTTTGTTCCTTGTTTATTGCGTACTGGTCTATCCTTGTAATTGTTGTAATATTGGTTTGTTCCTTGTTTATTGCGTACTGGTCTATCCTTGTAATTGTTGTAATATTGGTTTGTTCCTTGTTTATTGCGTACTGGTCTATCCTTGTAATTGTTGTAATATTGGTTTGTTCCTTGTTTATTGCGTACTGGTCTATCCTTGTAATTGTTGTAATATTGGTTTGTTCCTTGTTTATTGCGTACTGGTCTATCCTTGTAATTGTTCTAATGCTGGTTTGCTCCCTGTTTATTGCGTACTGGTCTATTCTTGTAATTGCTGTATTATTGGTTTGCTCCCTCCTTATTGCGTAATGATCTTTTCTTGTATCTATTGTATGTAAAGTTGGCCTCCCTCCCTCCTTTTTGTGTACTGGTCTATTCTTGAAATGTTCGTTTTGTTGTAATGTTAGTTTTCCTTATTCTGTACTTGTCCTTTCTTGTAAAATTGGTATCGCCGTAATTTTGGTTTGATTTTTCTTAAAATGTTTATTTTTTTTTTTTTTTGCAAGTTTGGTGTTGTTGGAATCATTTTGTGACTTTAAACGCCTTAACAGTTTGTCCTTGTGACAATACATTGAAATAAGGTCGGGATGTTTTTCTTACTTGAGTACGTTAGTCACTCAACAGGTGTGGATTTCCTTACCTATTTGTTGAAGTGCTGGTAGGTGGTCACCGTTAACTTATCTGTGCTTCTAATTACGATATTTAACTTTTCTAGATCATACTGAGCCAGGGTATCCTTGCTATCTGTGGGAGATTGGATTCGTAGAAGTTCTGTCATTGCTCGAGAGGAAAAGATCAGTGCTCTGCTATCTGCTTGAAAAAATTTAATTACCTATTTAAGAGAGAATAGACTTTGTTTGGCCTTCATATGCATGTTGTGATAATTACTTCCATTTGTGATTTTGCTCGAAACATGAAGCCATTGAAATCTAAACCGTTTAACACTCTCACGAGTTCGGTGATTGCGGGTAACACAAAACTCTCTTAGGTAATGGGTTCTTTGCGCTTTTCAACGTTACACAATTCTTTTTTTTTTAATTTTGCTTCCATTAAGCCCTAGCTTGTTATTAATCCACAAGGTTTTGATCGTTTTAGTTTATCAACAGAAGTCGGCAATACTATGACCAATCAAATCGACTGTTATAGTATGTCGTTTTCAGCTTCTACAACAAGATATTCTGGATGCTCAGTCGTAGAGTCATAGTATTAGAGATTATGGAAAGCTTCTGCAACAAGCCATACTGGATGTTCAGTCGTACAGTCATAGTTCGGGATATGATAAACAGCTTCTTCAACAAGATATCGTGGCTGTTCAGTCGAACAGTCAAAATTCGAGAGAAGATAGATAACTTCTATAACATAATATCCCGAATGTTCAGTCATACAGTCATAGTTTCAGAAATAATGGTAAGTTTCTACAACAAGATAACCTGGATGTTTAGTCGCACAGTCATAGTTCGAGATATGATGAAAAGCTTTTTCAACAAAAAATCCTGGATGTTCAGTCGAAGGTCATAATTCGGGAGATGATGGTAAGCTTCTACAACAAGAGACACTGGACGTTCATTCGTACAGTTATAGTTCGTTAGATGATAAACATTTTCTATCAGAAGATATTCTGGATGTTCAGTCCTACAGTCATAGTTCGGGAAGTGATAGACAGTTTCTACAAGAAAATATCCTGGATATTCAGTCGTCCAGATATAGTTCTGGAGATTATTTAAAGCTTCTACAACAAATTATCCTAGATGTTCAGTCGATCAGTAATAGTTCGGGAGATGAGAGACAGCTTCTAGAAGAAGATTTTCCGGAAGTTCGGTCGTACAGATAAAGTTCCAGAGATAATGGTCATATTCTACAACAAGATGTCCTGGATGTTCACTGTTCGGAAGATGGTGGAACAAAAGAAGATACTTTATGTTCAGTCGCACATTCATAGTTCCGGAGATGATGGATTGTTTCTACAAAAGAAGATACTATATGTTCAGTCGCACAGTCATAGTTCCGGAGATGATGGATTGCTTCTACAAAAGAAGATACTATAAGTTCAGTCGCACAGTCATAGTTCCGGAGATGATGGATTGCTTCTACAAATTAAGATACTATATGTTCAGTCGCACAGTCATAGTTCCGGAGATGATGGATTGCTTCTACAAATGAAGATACTATATGTTCAGTCGCACAGTCATAGTTCCGGAGATGATGAAAAGCTTCAAGAACAAGATATCCTGGATGTTTAGTCGTACAGCCATAGTTCAGAAGATGGTAAAGAGCTTCTACAACAAGATATCCTTGATATTTAGTCGTACAGTCATCGTTCGGGAAATGATAAAAAGAATCTACAAGAAGAGATACTGGATGTCCAACCGTACAGTCAAAGTTCGGAAGATTATGGAAAGATTTTAAAAGTAGGTAGAAACTCATTGGGGAGCTAGATAACATGGAGTCTTCAGAAAAGAAACCCCCCTTGAAGCAAGTGTTTCGGCCCTGAATTTCTGACACACTAAGGGGGCCGGGCCAAACCCAGGTCATATTATCTTTTTTTTTTTTTTTTGCACAGCGCCAAGATTCGAACCCATACCCTCATATTTTGATGGATTGCTGATCCCGACGCTATACCACTTCGCTAACTGGTCCTGGTTAGAGCATTTTTATCCCTTATGAAGGAACCTCTCATTTCTCCTGCTCCAGATCACCGGGAACTGTTTTCGGCTATTTCCTCCAGTAACTTTAGAGCTTTTGTTCTTTTGTTGCCACATATTGAAAGTTTAGTTAGAAGGTCGTAAACTGATAACCCTACAAATCCTCTGGCACCAACCTCAACGAACATCACCACAGTTTTGTAGCAGGCATTTTCTAGCTTTTTAGTCAGGTTCATGTATTTCTCTTTTTTGCAAATGTGGGCCTCTTCCATTCTGTTTTCGTATGGAACTGTTAGCTCCACAATGATCATTTGTTGTGTGGAAGCTGAATGGATTACGATATTAGGCCTTAATCTTGTTTCTTTGATTATGTTGTTGTGACTGTCCCATTCTGCTGAAACATCCCAGTCATCACAACCGTCTAGAAGGCATTCTATCTGGTTTGTTGTCCTCACCGGCCTTCCGTGCCATGACTTAGCCATGCCTCTGTTGTGAATATCAAAGCGTTGGTTATAGGGAGGGTAGTCTCTCCTTTAGCCGTGCTTATGATTGCGGCAAGTTCCTGAAGGACTCTATTATGCCTTCACGTGTATCGCCCCTGTGAGCTCAAGACATGCTCTGTGGTTTGCCTGCCGTGGCATAGCGGACAAGTGGGGTCCTCTTTCTTTCCCCACCGTACCAGATTTGCGTTTGAGGGCAGGAGATCTGATGAGGAAGCTGATCCGAAGTGGCGCCATGTGCCAGATCTCGTTCCATGTGAGGAATTTCTGCAGAGCATTATCCCAATTAGTTCATTGTCCCTGTTTATGTTGCTTTGTGAACCCTTCTGGAATCTTCATTGAGCCGTATCTCATTGATGGCCATGTCTCTTTTCTCTTTCCCTTCTGCTTCTGACAACTACTTT
Source organism: Elysia crispata (assembly GCA_033675545.1). Classification (NCBI taxonomy): domain Eukaryota; kingdom Metazoa; phylum Mollusca; class Gastropoda; family Plakobranchidae; genus Elysia; species Elysia crispata. The sequence continues at coordinate 93,387 of JAWDGP010001472.1, forward strand.
GCTGTAGATGATCCTAGCCCTTTGCGGTCAGCTTGAGTTTGCTCAATCACTTCTTTAATCTTAAGGCATTCTTTGGCTTCGTCCACGGCTTCGACAACTTTCCATTTCCTACCTGTCTTTATGCTCGGTTGCGGTGTCTTCACAATTGGGTCCTCGGAGTCCTCTAACATAGAGAGTAGTCTGGCTTTGCCACAGTTATACTCTTCCAAGATGGATTTTAGTGGGAGTCTCAGGTTTGCTTTACGGCAGTACATTGCCACATCTGTGAGACCCGGAGGTACCCCTAACCACCTCCTGGTGAACTTATTGATCTTAGCTTCTATTGCCTCAACTATAGTTGAGCAGGTTTCATAGACCAGGAGTGGCCATATACCACACTTTCAGCTTACCCTGAAGGCCACATCTGTTGATGGCTAGCAGGCCTTCTGTAGCAAGTTCTACTGTTTCTACTCCTCTTTTGGTATCTTTCATGGCTGAATCGTACCATCTCCCAAGGCTTTTAACTGGTTCTTGACTGACCGTTGGTATCTGCAGATTGGCCACTGTGAATATCGTTGTCGCATCTATCTTACCTTTCCTTATTGAGAGACTGCGAGGCTTCATTGGTTTGAATTTTATCCTGCACCATGCCGTTAAGACGTCGAGGCGCTCTACCATTCGACGTGTTTCGTCTTCCTTTGAGCAGATTATGGTGGTATCATCCATGAATGCTTTCAAAGGAGTCATGTAGCAACCACCGCCTAGATTAGCCGGGCCTGCGCTATCTTCTGCTGCTTTCAAGATGACTTCCGTCCTGGGTGTTCAGCCGAGGTCATATTTCGGGAGATGATGGTAATCTTCTACAACCAAAGACACTGGATGTTCAGTTGTACAGTCATAGTTCTGGAGATAATACACAGCTTCTATCAGAAGATATCTTGAAAGTTCAGTCGTACAGTCATAGTTCGGGAGATAATAGACAGCTTCTACAAGAAGATATCCCAAATGTTCAGTCGTAGTTTCAGAAATAATCGTAATCTTCTACAACAAGGTATCCTACATGTTCAGTTTTAAAGTCATAGTTCGGGAGATAATGGATAATATTCTATAACAGAAGATACTGGATGTTTTGTCGGCAGTCATAGTTCGGAATATAATGAAAAGCTTCTACAGCACGATATTCTGCATATTTAGTCGTACAGTCATAGTTTTATAGATGAGACAGCTTCCACATCAAGATATTGTGGATATTCAGTCCTGCAGTTATAGTTCTGGAAATTATTTTAAAGCATCTACAACAAAAGATAACAGATATTCAGTCGTGCAGTCATAGTTCAGGAGATCATTAAAAGCTTCTACAAAAAGATATTCTGGATGTTTAGTCGTTAAGTTATTGTTCGGGGGATGATAGAACGCTTCTTCAAGAAGATATCCCGAATGTTCAGTCGTAGTCTCAGAAATAATCGTAATCTTCTACAACAAGGTATCCTGGATGTTCAGTTGTAAAGTTATAGATCGGGAGATGATGGAGAATATTCTGCAACAGAAGATACTCAATGTTCAGTTGGACAGTCATAGTTCGGAAGATGATGGAAAGCTCCTACAACAAGATATCCTAAATGTTCAGTCAAACAGTCATAGTTCGGTTATGATAGACAGAATCTATAGCAATATATCATCGATGTTCAAATGTTACGTCATAGTTCGGGAGAAGATAAACAGCTTCTACAACAAGATATTCTTGATATTTAGTCGTACAGTTATCGTTCGGGAGATGATGGAAAGCTTTTACATCAATGCATATTTTTTTCTACAACAAGATATCCTGGATGTTAATTCGAATAGTCATTTTTCGGGAGATGATGGAAATCTTCTACAACAAGATGTACTGGATGTTTAGTCGTATAGTCATAGTTCGTAAGATGATGGAAAGCTTCTTCACCTACATTTACTGGGTGTTTAGTCATGTAGTTATAATTCATAAGGTGATGGAAAGCTTCTACAATAAAATATACTAGATGTTTAGTCGTACAGTCATAGTTCGGGAGCTGATGGAAAGCTTCTACAAAAAAGTATACTAGATGTTTAGTCGCACAGTCATAGTTCGGGAGCTGATGGAAAGCTTCTACAATAAAATATACTAGATGTTTAGTCGTACAGTCATAGTTCGGGAGCTGATGGAAAACTTCTACAATAAAATATACTAGATGTTTAGTCGTACAGTCATAGTTCGGGAGCTGATGGAAAGCTTCTACAATAAAGTATACTAGATGTTTAGTCGTACAGTCATAGTTCGGGAGCTGATGGAAAGCTTCTACAATAAAGTATACTAGATGTTTAGTCGTACAGTCATAGTTCGGGAGCTGATGGAAAGCTTCTACAATAAAGTATACTAGATGTTTAGTCGTACAGTCATAGTTCGGGAGATGATGGAAAGCTTCTACAACGAGAGATACTAGATATTCAGTCCTTCAACCATACTTCGGACATCATTAAAAGATTCTGCAACAAGATATCCCGGATGTTCAGTCGTACAGTCATAGTTCGGGAGATTATAGTTAGCTTCTACAACAAGATATCCTGGATGTACTGTCCTACAGTCATAATTTGGGAGATGATAGACAGCTTCTCACACAAAATATTGTGAATATTCAGTCGTACACTAATAATTCGGAAGATAATGGAACGATTCTAATACAAGACATGCTGGCTTTGAGTTATACAGTCATAGTTCGGGTCATGATAGAAAGCTACTACAAGAAGATATCCTGGATACTCAGTCCTTCAGTCAGATGACGATAGGTTCTGCAACAAGAGATACTATGTGTTGAATCGAATAGACATGGTTATGGAGTTGATGGAAAGATTCTACAATAAGGTATCCTGGATATTCAGTCGTACAAACATAATTCCGGAGGTGGCGAAAAGCTTTTACAACAAGATATCCTGGATGTTCAGTCGCAGTCACAGTTCGGGAGATGATGGATTATATTCTACAACAAGATATACTGGATATTGAGTCGTATATCCAACGTATACTGGATGTTCAGTCGTACAGTCACAGTTCGGGAGATGATGGAAAGGTTGTACAACAAGATATCCTGGATGTTTAATGGTAAAGTCATAGTTCGGAACCTGATAGAAAGCTTCTTCAACAAGATATCCTGGAAGTTTAGTTGTACAAACATAGTTCGGGAGATGATGGAAAGCTTCTACAACAAGATTTTCTGGATGTTCAGTTGTATGTTCATAGTTCAAGAGATGATGGAAAACTTCTACAACAACAGATTCTAGATGTTTAGTCCTTCAGTCATTGTTCTGGAGACGATTGAAAGCTTCTACAACAAGATATTCTGGATGTTCAAACGTACATTTATAGTTCGGGAGATGAAAGAAAGATTCTACAACAAAAGATACTTAATGTTCAGTCGAGTAGTTATAGTTCGTGAGATGATGGAAATGTTCTATAACAAGAGGTACTGGATGTTCATTTGTACAGTCATAGTACGGAAGATAATGGAAAGCTTGTATAACAAGATATCATGGATTTTTAGTCGTATAGTCACAGTTCGCGATTTGATTGAAAGATTTTACACCAACATATACTGGATGTTCAGTCGTACAGTCATAGTTCGGGAGATGATGGAAAGCTGCTACAACAAGATGTTGTGGATATTCAGTCGTACAGTCATAGTTCGGGAGATGATTGAAAGTTTCTTAAACAAGAAATCTTCGATATTCAATCGTGAAATCATAGTTTGCGAGATGATAAACAGATTCTGCAACAGAAAATACTTGATGTTCAGTCGCACAGTCAGAGTTTGGAAGATGGTGGAAAGCTTCTAGTACAAGATATTCTGGATGTTCAGTTGAACAGTCATAGTTTGGGAGATTTTGGACGATTTTCTAAAGTAAATACCGGTAACAAATATTTGTTGAAAAGCCAGCTTCAGAGACTCCATATTGTACACTGTCTGGGCGGTGATGAAAGACAAAACCGCAAACGTTTTACTGAGCAAAGTTTATATGAAGGGGGATACAAGATTTCAAGCGCATTAATTTTGATACAATCATCACAAAAAGTTCTATTGTCTTTTTTTATCACACTCAAGTATTCAAGTCTTGATACAAGCATCATCAAAAGTTCTAATGTCTCTTTTAATCACACTCAAGTATTGAAGTCTTGATACAATCATCATCAAAAGTTCTATTGTCTCTTTTACTCAATTTCAAGTATTAAAGTCTTGATACAATCATCATAAAAAGTTCCATTGTCTTTTTTAATCACACTGAAGTAAAACATTCTCGATACAATAATAATCAACAGTTCTATTGTATTTTTACTCGCTCTTTATTATTATTTTGTTTGTTTGGGTTTTTTTTTAGTCTATCAATCTCCTAATCCTCTATTCATTCAAGGTAATAGCTGCCATGCATGTTACGGGTGTGCTTCTTTCTTTCCTCAATAAAAGTTTCATCCCAATACCAACTTTGTTAAATTTAAGATTTGATTTCCCTCGTCAGTTAAACAAAAGGAGTTGAAGTTTCTACATCTCCATATAAAAATCTTTGGGAAACTAAGGCGACGTTAAACCAGTAAAAAGTAAAAAGTAAAAAGATCGAACCTTCTTAAATGAAAAAATTTATTATATCCTCATCTGTTGATCTAAATCTGGAGACTTCGTAATAACAAACTTACCAGTAAAAGTATGAAACTAGATGTAGTGAGTATATGATTAACAGACAAGCAATTAAAATATGGCACTATAGTGATGCAGAGAGTGTGTTAAAAAGTTACAATAAAAAATATGAGGTTAGATGTAAAGAGTATGTGATGAACAAACTTATCATAAAAATATGACGTTAGATATAGATTTAGAGAGTATGTGATTAATTGACACACCTATATCACCTATAAACCTTCATAAATACTTAAACTATTTTTGAATGGTCTACAACAATAGAAGATGACATCAGAAAATGTGTTTCAACTTGATTTTTTTTCCTTTTCTTCTTTTTATTATTATTATTATTATTATTTTTTGCGTTTGTCAGACATAAAAAAAAGCTAAGTTCTAGTGAACAGAGAACGATTTAAACCAGCATATTGAATCATCCTCTCTGAAATCCAACCCCAAGAGCAACTTAATAGAAGAGAGGTTTGCGCGTGCGCAGCGTTGGGCCTCAGATTGCGTGACTCGACCCCAAGACGGCAATTTGACCAATTTCTGAACAAGATGGTTGTGGCAACTTTGACGCCGGCGCATGGCGGACTGCCGCTCTTATGTCGTTAGGCCCTTCTTCTTTGTGTGCGATGATTTGCCCGTCGCTCTCTCCACCCACACTGCCGAGGTCGGCTTAGTTTCGTTTCATCACCATTTCCGTCCCAGTTAGGGAATCACTTAGATATAGCCATAATAATAATATTTTTAGAACTTCTTTATTTTTTGGTTTAGGGTTTTTTTTAGATCTTCAACTCAGAATGTGGCAGAGAAATCTTGCTTCAAGTTTAGTTTTGCTTCTATTTCCCGTTTGGGCGATCGCTCGCCAAGGTGACCAATGTTCTTCTGTTATAAACGACAGATTTTGCCGTGAACACTTCTGTCAATATTCTCTTTCTTCTTTGTTTTCTCCGCTGTCACGTAAGATTAGAAACATCAATATGAGGAAAGATGCATTCCTAGAGCACAGTCTATATTCAACATGGAAAGGAAAAGAATGAGTGAGTGACAGAGAGAGAGTGAGCAAGTGAAAGACAGAAGCCAGTTTCTTCGCCTTGAATTACTGACTTGACAGAAAAACACTATAACAGCCCTGTTATGGACGCGCTGGAAACTGTATTAAATGTTTAAAAGAAAAGAATGTTGTTTCGGTTGATGTGATTGAGCATTAAGATGTTTTGGCGGCGTGGCCTTCACCTCATTATCCGCCTGATGTTCCCACCAGTCTTTAAGCCAGCACAGCCAAGGCAGATAGAAAAAGTAAGAAAAATATACACATATATACACATATATATATATATATGAAACGAATGGTCCTCGACACCGCTTTAATACGAAATTATGACCCAAATACAGTTTGAATTTTGGATTCGGTCCAAATTCTCCAACCGAATACATTACATTGACACAAACACAGGTCTAAACTTAGACTCGGTTCAAATTCTCGAACCAAATAGATAAATGCGACATAAACATAATTCTAAACTTATACCCGGCCACAATTCTCGAACCCAATATATTCCAGTGACTGATACACAGTTATAATCTGAGAATTGATCCAGAGTCTCGAGTTCTTTAGATCTTATTTGGTTTTTTACTTCACTCCTGAAAGCAGGAAAGTATTAAATCAAGATAAGGCTATATTACATTACAATTTGCTGCAACATTTATTAGAGCAGTAAATATAAAATAAAATAGAAAAAAGAAACCTATTAAAGCTGTTGTCTGTTGTCTGTTGAGAGAGCATTGGGCCAGCCCGCGGCCCCCTGGGAGTCAAGTCTTTGTGATCGCGAGACGAGCGCCAGCGAGATCCGTTCTCCGCGCGGTTTTAATAGAGAAGCTAGTGACCTCTCCACCTGCCTGGAGACGCCAGTCTGAGCTCAGTGAGCAAACTGCGGGACTACTCTAGCAAGTCTGAGCTCAGTGAGCAAACTGCGGGACTACTCTAGCAAGTCTGAGCTCAGTGAGCAAACTGCGGGACTACTCTAGCAAGTCTGAGCTCAGTGAGCAAACTGCGGGACTACTCTAGCAAGTCTGAGCTCAGTGAGCAAACTGCGGGACTACTCTAGCAAGTCTGAGCTCAGTGAGCTGGCAATGGGACTGCTCGAGCTAGTCTTAGCTCAGTGAGCTTATAAGGGGACTACTGGAGCAATTCTGAGCTCAGTGAGGTCATATCGGAGCAACTGGAGTGAATGGTATTACTCTAGCTAGACTGAGCTCAGTGAGCTCACAGTGGGACTTCTCGAGCTAGTCTGAGCTCAGTGAGCTCACAATGGGACTCCTCTAATTAGTCTTAGCTCAGTGAGCTTATAACGGGACTAGTGGAGCAATTCTGAGCTCAGTGAGGTCATATCGGAACAACTTGAGTTAATGGTATTACTCTAGCTAAACTGAGCTCAGTGAGCTCACAATGCGACTGCTCTAACTAGCCATAGCTCAGTGAGCTTATAACGAGGTTACTGGAGCAATCCTGAGCTCAGTGAGCTCACTACGGGACTACTTGAGTTAATATGAGCTCAGTGAGCTCACTATAGGACTGCTTGGGCCAGTTTGAGCTTTGTGAGGTCTCCGTGGCATTACTTAAGATAATCTGAGCTCAGTGACTTCACTACAGAACTATCTGAGCTAGTTTGAGCTCTGTGAGCTCACTATAGCACTACCTGAGTTAGTCTGAGCTCTGTGAGCTCACTATAGCACTACCTGAGTCATCTGAGCTTTGTGACCTCACTACAGAACTACCTGAGCTAGTTTGAGCTCTGTGAGCTCACTATAGGACTACCTGAGTTAGTCTGAGCTCTGTGACCTCACTACAGAAATACCTGAGCTAGTTTGAGCTCTGTGAGCTCACTATAGGACTACCTGAGTTAGTCTGAGCTTTGTGAGCTCACAACGGGACGATCTGCTAGAAATCTCTTGGGCAGCGCTGCCCTTTCTAGCTTTCATACAACATGTTTAAACTTTTCCCGAGTGGTTGCTCATAATGGAATATTTATTTTAGTTCAACTAAACAGTGATTGTTCGGGGAGACCAGAAAGAGGCTGCGGTTTTCTCATCCTTTTGCAGAATCTGTCTTTCATTCTCTGTCTCTTTCGTCTTATTCTCTCTGTGATACTCGATCTTTCAGCTTTATTGTCCCTAAATATCTTTTCCTGTCCTACTCTTTGCGCCTTTCTCTTCATATCCTCTCAGTGTCTTCCTCTAACTTGTCGCCAATTTCTCTCCGCGGGTAAAGATTTTTACACTTGACTTTAACCAACGCCACTGTCGTGCCGGCTCCTGTTAACAAAAGACGCGCCATCATTTTTTTTTTTTTTGGTCTAACTTCATTTTTTATCTGTACTACGAGATCTCGTATTTAAGGGGAAAAAGTGATTTCTTTTGTGTGTGTGTGGGGGGGGGGGTATGTTTGTTTATCTTTCTTCCATTTTTTTTATTTATTTTTTTCAGTTGATCGCCACCAGAAAAAAAATTGGTACAGTATGTTCAGAGAATTATTTCACCATTAGAATGAAAAAAAACATTGCGTTTTTTTTTAATCTTTTTACGACAAGAATGTGAAGACAATTGTGGTTTTTTAAATTCTTTCACTACTAGAAAGAGAGAACATTGTAAATTGGTCAATTCTCTTACAATAAGCGGTAGGATATTATGCGATTATCATTTTTTCGAATCATTAGAGAACGGAAAGAACGGATATGTTTAATCAGCCGCTGCTCTTAAATCCATAATGCAAGGATGAGAAGAAAAACTAACGGAGTGAGCGAGTCTCGCCGAGACAAACTCCCAGTATTAAATCAGAAGGTCGTGGGGCATCAAGAGAGGCAACCACCCACGCGGGGCCTCACGCAAACTTCACTAATCACATCGGACCTGGGCAAATCACGGCCTATTGATGATGGCGACTTACTTTAACCCAGAAGCCGCGAGTAATGTAACATCTGTATCGAATGACGTGACAACGAGTTCACTTATCAAGCGTTTCATTTTTTTTTTCATTATCGATCTTTCCTTCTGTCTTAGTTAGTCTGTTATTGGCGTTGTTGTTTTGATTCTTATAGTTATTACTTATTGTTATTATCATCCTCATCATCCACATTATTATTATTATTATTATTATTATTATTATTATTATTATTATTATTATTATTATTATTATTATTATTATTATTATTATTATTATTATTATTATCATCATCATCATCATTGTTATTGTTGATGTTGTTCTTATTGTTTGCATTTGATGCAATGATAGTGTTGATAGTTGTTGTACAAGTGTCAACGGAGTTTTGCGATCGGTAAAGATCGGTCGTGTTGTGAGCCATAGGTTAGGTTCCTGGAGAGCCATATGCCAGGTTCCTAGAGAGCCATATGACAGGTTCCTAGAGAGCCATATGACAGGTTTCTAGAGAGCCATATGCCAGGTTCTAGAGAGCCATATGACAGGTTCCTAGTGACCCATATGTCAGATTCCAAGTGAGCCATATGCCAAGTTCCTAGTGACCCATATGCCAGGTTCCTAAAGAGCCATATGCTAGGTTACTAGTGAGCCATGTGCCAGGTTTCTAGAGAGCCATATGACAGGTTCCTAGTGACCCATTTGCCAGGTTCCTAGAGAGCCATATGCCAGGTTCCTAGAGAGCCATATGCCAGGTTCCTAGAGAGCCATATGACAGGTTCCTAGAGAGCCATATGACAGGTTCCTAGGGAGCCATATGCCAGGTTCTAGAGAGCCATATGCCAGGTTCCTAAAGAGCCATATGCTAGGTTACTAGTGAGCCATATGCCAGTTTCCTAGTAACCCATATGCTAGGTTACTAATGAGCCATATCCAAGTTTCCTAGTAACCCATATGCTATATCACTAGTGACCCATATGCAAGGTTCCTGGTGAACCATATGCCAGGTTCCTAGTTACCCATATGCCAGGTTTCTAGTAAATGAAACAAAGAAAAGTTGAGGAATTTTTGATGTAGCTGATTTCGTTCAAGCTCTTTTTGCTTTTGCTTTTTTACTTTATTTTCCATAAACATTTACATTTGCAATTATATTTATGCTGACTAAGCAGCTCTTTCGTTGCTTTTTCTTTTTCAGTGTTTTTTTTTTCCTTTCCATTAATGAACCTAAATCTCTTCCACCTCTCCGTCTTGGCACATACATATTTTCTCCCGAGAAGTCTAGGATGACACATAGATTCTCCTCATTTCTGCCCTGGATGTTTAGAATGACACATAGTTTATCCTCATTTCTGCCCTGGATGTCTAGGATGACACATAGATTCTCCTCATTTCTGCCCTGGATGTTTAGAATGACACATAGTTTATCCTCATTTCTGCCCTGGATGTCTAGGATGACACATAGATTCGCCTCATTTCTGCCCTGGATGTTTAGAATGACACATAGATTCTCCTCATTTCTGCCCTCGATGTTTAGAATGACACATAGATTCTCCTCATTTCTGCCTTGCATGTTTAGAATGACACATAGTTTCTCCTCATTTCTGCCCTGGATGTCTAGGATGACACATAGATTCTCCTCATTTCTCCCCTGAATGTCTATGATGACACATTGATTCTCCTCATTTCACCCCAGAAGTTTAGGGTGATACAAAGGTTCTACCTATTTTACCCTGGATGTTTAGGGTGATACATAGGTTCTACCTAATTTACCCTAGAAGTTTAGGGTGATACATAAGTTCTACCTATTTTACCCTAGATATTTAGGATGATACATAGGTTCTACCTATTTCATCCCAAATGTTTAGGATGATACAAAGGTTCTACCTATTTCACCCCAGAAGTTTAGGGTGATACAAAGGTTCTACCTATTTCACGCCAGAAGTTTAGGGTGATACAAAGGTTCTACCTATTTTACCCTAGATGTTTAGGGTGATACATAGGTTCTACCTATTTCACCCCAGCTGTTTAGGATAACATAAAGGTTCTACCTAGGTCACCTCGACTGTATAGGATGATACACAGGTTCTACCTATTTTAGCCTAGATGTTTAGGATAATATAAAGGTCCTACCTAGGTCACCTCGACTGTATAGGATGATACACAGGTTCTACCTATTTTAGCCTAGATGTTTAGGATAATATAAAAGTCCTACCTAGGTCATCTCGACTGTATAGGATGATACACAGGTTCTCCCTTAAAGCTCAAATGAACCGAGACCTCTTTTGTCCCTTTACCCTCTGTTAGAAATCTCAGCGACTATTTCCCTACTTCATGCCTCTTGTTGACTTTTTAGTTCATTCAGATTTCTCAAGCTATCGCGTCCAAAATCGAATTGACATCTCGTATCCAGTGCCGCGCCTTACCTTTCTATTTGTAGCCCTAATTATTTGCCATTTTCTCATTTTGTCTTTGTGTTTATCTGTCTGTTCTACACTGTCTATCTATCTCTTCCCCCCCCCCTCTCTCTCTCTCTCTCTCTCTCTCTCTCTCTTTCTCTCTCTCTGTCTCTGTCTCTGTCTCTGTCTCTCTCTCTCTCTCTCTCTCTCTCTCTCTCTCTCTCTCTCTCTCTCTCTCTCCCCTGTCGCCCTCTCTTTTCATCCGATTCCGTATTGATCCCTGCTTTCTCTCTCTCTCTCTCTCTCTCTCTCTCTCTCTCTCTCTCTCTCTCTCTCTCTCTCTCTCTCTGTCTGTTTATTTTTCTAATTCTATCATATTAATTTTCGTTCAACTCACCGATTTTTATTTCCAAAACGCTATTCAATATGTTGGTTATAAAAAAACCACACAGGCTAATCCATTGTCTCCGTAGCTTGCTGACTTTTTCCCGGCTGTCCGTACTAGAGCAAAAAATCAAACTTGATAATAAAGGTAGTGCGCTTAACTTGAACATAAACAGAGAGATGGTGTTTTCATGTTGTGGGGTAAACAAACTGCCATTGACTACAGCACTCTATCAGAACTGCCACGCCTCTTCAGCAAACAAGTTGTTTGTCACCCACTCAGGTTTGCGGTCTGTTAAGGAACTTCCGTGTTATGGAGTTTAAACTCCTGTGGACCGCTGGAACGATTATTGTCTCTCTTGCCATTTACATTCTGCGCGCTGCGCATGTCATCAATGATTGACTGATGCTTGCGTTTGTGCGTTTTGTTTTGCTTTGGCGTTTTGGTGTTGAATTTATTTTCCTTTTCTTTTTATGTCTGTTTTTTAGCTTTCTTTGTTTGCTTTAATTTTGATATATTTGTTTATTTCTTAATAAGTTTTTCTTTTAATTTTGAACCGGAAGTCGGCAAGCCAGTTGAGGAAGTCCAATCTAATAATTTTCCTTTCTTAAAGTGACTTCCGCTAACGCCAACCTACGTTTAGCGTAGCAAAGATGAGACAAGCTGTGTTAAATACCTGTCTCTAAGAGTTATTTTCAATATTAACAAAGAGAGGATTAAACCAGGCCACATTTGTGGTCTTTGGATGGCTTAGATAGACCAACACAGTGAGAGATTTCCTAGCTTAAGAAAACCAGAGAAATTTTTAGTATGATGTTTGTGTTGGGTAGGAATAAGAGAGAAGACTAGCCCAATCAATGGCAATAATTTGAATGATTAAAAGATTAATATTCAAGAGAACACAATGGAACTGAATTACATTCAAACAAAACAAATTATATAGCTAGAAGACAAGTAGTTGCGAAAGCTACTGTAATTGAACGAAAAAGAGACAGACAGAGGGAAAGAGAGAGAGATAAAGAGATAAAGAGAGAGATAAAGAGAGAGAGAGTGATAAAGAGAGAGAGAGGGGTAAAGAGAGAGAGAGCAATAGTGGCTGATACATAGAGAGAAATAGAGACAGATTGAAACAGCACTTACAGAAAACTCATATAATGAAGAAATAAAAGAACAAATTGAAGGTTTATGTCCAGCGGATGCACAATTTCCAAGACTATGGTTATGAGAGACTGATTAGCTGAGCTAACATAGAGAGATTCACAAAACTTGAGATTAAAAAACACATAATTAATTCTTTTGAGATTTACAGTGAGGAAAAAATGGAAGCGAAAAAGATTTGAAATAGAATGGAACATAAGAATAGGAAACTGGCGAAACACTGAGATCAAAACTGGAAGATAATTAGAAGTTTGAAACTGAAGCTGTTTGAACAAAGATTTCGCATCAATGGAACAAAAACTGCAGCATCCGGTTGTGAAAATCAAATCAAAGAATTAACAATACATTCAAGGCTAGCAAAGAAAGCTTTAAGATAAACAATGATTTTAATATAATCCTGGAAATTCATATGACTTAAATTTCAAATGAAAAGATAACTGTGAACTATGGAAGCAAATAAAGATAATGTATTGTCCAAATATTAGCCCGAAGGACATGGAATTACAAATACTGAACCTAAAAGATGCAAAATGGGTTCTGCTTGGCGCTAAAAAAATATTCGAATAAAACTAAGGCTTGAAAATAGTGAACTCATTAACGCAGAGCATAAAATGTGAAAAGAAGGCTTTCAGTTATAAAATTTCTCAGCTTACACATAGCTTAAACAACTGGACCAGTGATTTTAATAAGAAAACATTTGTCTGTTTCTGAGGTCAATGTCTATCTTTTCAAGCTACGGGTAACAAACACGCTGCGCTTGCGTCTTAGTGTGAAATACTGTCGCAGTGAGTGATTATTCTAATTAGACATATGGCTCAGAGAGTATCGCTCTAAAACTGCTTTATGCTGTATTTTTGGTCTACAGCGATGTGTTGTTTAGTGTATTTTGGTATACGGCTATATATTGTTTAGTGAGTTTGGGTCTCCGGCTATATATTGTTTAGTGAGTTTGGGTCTACGGCTATATATTGTTTAGTGAGTTTGGGTCTACGGCTATATATTGTTTAGTTAGTTTTGGTCTACTGCGATATATTGTTTAGTGAGTTTGGGTCTACGGCTATATATTGTTTAGTTAGTTTTGGTCTACTGCGATATATTGTTTAGTGAGTTTGGGTCTACGGCTATATATTGTTTACTGAGTTTTGGTCTACTGCGATATATTGTTTAGTGAGTTTGGGTATACGGCTATATATTGTTTACTGAGTTTTGGTCTACTGCGATATATTGTTTAGTGATTTTGGGTCTACGGCTATATATTGTTTAGTGAGTTTGGGTCTACGGCTATATATTGTTTAGTGAGTTTGGGTCTCCGGCTATATATTGTTTAGTAAGTTTGGGTCTACGGCTATATATTGTTTAGTGAGTTTGGGTCTCCGGCTATATATTGTTTAGTGAGTTTGGGTCTACGGCTATATATTGTTTAGTGAGTTTTGGTCTACGGCTATATATTGTTTAGTGAGTTTGGGTCTACGGCTATATATTGTTTAGTGAGTTTTGGTCTACGGCTATATATTGTTTAGTGAGTTTGGGTCTACGGCTATATATTGTTTACTGAGTTTTGGTCTACTGCGATATATTGTTTAATGGATCTTGGGATACAGCTATATATATTTTTAGTGAGTTTTGGTCTATTGCGATATATTATTTAGTGAGTTTTGGTCTACTGCGATACATTGTTTACTGAGTTTTGGTCTACTGCTATACATTTTTTAATGGATCTTGGTCTAAAGCTATATATTGTTTAGTGAGTTTTGGTCTACTGCTATGCATTTTTGTCAAGTTTTGTCTACTGATACATAGTGTTAAGTGGGTTTTTGGTCTAGGGCTATATATTGTTTAGTGGGTTTTGGTCTAGTCGCCATATTGCTTCGTTAATGATTAAGCGAAAGTCACTTATTGCCTGAACAACTGTTGTTTTTTCAATATAACATACTGACATAGAGCCTGATTGATTTACTGCGACACATGGCATATACTGATTGATTGTTTTAGAGTTTCATATTGTCTTTATAACTGTATTTTTTAGTGTGAAACATTACTCTTGTGACTGCTTATTAGGTTTGAATTATCGCGTTAGTGATTGCTTGTTTTAACGTGGATTAATTAATAACTAAGTAACTCATTGTTTAAGAGAGACATATAATCTTAGTGGCTGACTTTTTTAGAGTAAGAAAATGCTTTAGTGACTATGTTGTTGCTTTGTTGTTTTGTTTTGTTTTGTTTTGTTTTTTGTAACATGCTGCCTTTGTGGCTGGTCAATCAACAGTGATATATTGACATATAGTGCTTGTATTTTGATTCGCACATATATCCGTAATCACTTATTGTCTAAGTCGGTGATTATTTAAGCATGACTTTTGCATAAGGGTTGGTAGCTTAAGTTTGACACATTGCCTTCTGACTGGTTCTTTTTACGTCACATATTACCTGCTTATCGATTAGTTCTTGTACATGAGTTTTTGCCTTAAAGACCATCAGATTCTGCTTCTGAAAGACATAGTGCTCTATTGACTGTTCTTTTGGGTAAGTGTGTATATGTCAATTTGCCTAACGGATCATCCTACTGTGACATAGAAAAATAGTGGCTGATTTCATCTGACTCTTTGCTTTAACGACTGATTGTTTTTGTCTGACACATTGCTCAAAGGACTGATAATTTTTTAAGTCACATATTGCTTTAATGACTGTTTTTGTGTAACACATTGCCCTAATGATCGATTGTTTCTTTGTGACATATTGCTCTAATGACTGTTTTTGTGTGACACATTGCTCTAATAACACTTTTTACGTGTGATACATTGCTCTAATGACTGATTGTTTTCGTCTGACACATTGCTCAAATGACTGATTATTTTCGATTGACATATTGCTCTAATGACTGTTTTTGTGTGACACATTGCTGTAATGGCTGTTTTCGTGTGATTTGTTGCTAAAAAAACTCATTGTTTTTGTGTGACGTATTGCGACAGTGACTGAAATTTTTTGAATGAGGCTTTACTGCTGGTTATATCGTCACGACATATTGCCTAATTGACTTATTGTTTTTACATGGCATGTTACCTTAATGACTGTCTATGTTAGAGTGACATACTTCCTTAACGACTAATTTTGATATTGCTTAAGTAATTACTTTTTTCCATTTTACGTATTGCCTTGATGACCCACTATGCTGTTATATGGCTTAATGGATTTTTGGTCTAGTGCTACATGTTGCATAGTGTTATTTTCGGTCAAGATTGACATGTTGGTTGATCATTTCTTTTTTTTTTTTTTTGGGTCTAGCGTGACATGTTGGTTAAGGAATTTTTGGTCTATCGAGATATGTTAGTTCATGAGTTTTTGGTTTAGCGTGAAATGTTGGTTAATGAGTTTTCGGTCTAGCGTGACATGTTTTAAGGGTTTGGGGCCTAGCATGACACATTACTCAGTAGGCTTTAGTTCTAGCGCGTCATAATTATTACTTTGTGGGTTTACGGTCTAGTTTTGGCATATTGCTTGCTGAGGTATCAGTCTAGTTTGGCATATTGTTTTGTGGCGTCTCGGTCTAGATCTTCATAATGTTTACTTACTGGTTAATACAAGTATCGAAATATCTTGTTTAGGAGTGGCAACGTGAAATATTACCTTAGAGATTAATTGTTTAAGAGTGATATATATATATATATATATATATATATATATATATATCCTTGATGACTGATTGTTTTAGTATGTTAGAATGCTGATTCACTTATCGTTATTGACAGAATACTTGATTGACTTGTTTTAGTCTTAGTGACTGATGGTTTAAGCGTGACATCATCTTTGTATTTACAAGAGATGCTTTAAGTGTGACATCTCTATTGTCTTTACGAGAGATGGTTTAAGTGTGACATCTCTATTGTCTTTACGAGAGATGGTTTAAGTGTGACATCTCTATTGTCTTTACGAGAGATGGTTTAAGTGTGACATCTCTATTGTCTTTACGAGAGATGGTTTAAGTGTGACATCACTGTTATCTCTACGAGAGATGGTTTAAGTGTGACATCACTGTTATCTCTACGAGAGATGGTTTAAGTGTGACATCACTGTTATCTCTACGAGAGATGGTTTAAGTGTGACATCACTATTGCCTTTAGGAGAGATGGTTTAAGGGTGACATCACTGTTATCTCTACGAGAGATGGTTTAAGTGTGACATCACTATTGCCTTTAGGAGAGATGGTTTAAGGGTGACATCACTATTGTCTTTAGGAGAGATGTTTTAAGTGTCACATCACTATTATCTGTACAAGAGAAGAGTCCAATGTAACATTATATTTGTCTTTTTCGTAAATCACTTGTTTAATGAGTAGAGGTAGAAATCTAACAGCTCTGCAAATTTTGATTGCCAGAATATAACTGTAGTGGCAGCTTCCCTTATACTCATACAGTAGTTTATCTCGATCGCTCAGTGAATTCAACATAATTGTTGAGCGTTTCCCAGCTTTTTCCCCAGAAAAAAATCCAAAATGACGCCATAGCGTTGAGGTGACGTAGCCAGTGCCTGTTTTTCCTGTCGGATGGTGTGAGTAATGTGGGAGTTGAACACCGTGGCAGGCGGCACCTTGTGCGAGATTAACTTACGCCCTTAATTTGACAGTAGAAAAGCACCGCGAAATGGAGTCCGACATGTTTCCTTTTTACTCCTCTCGAACAGAAGGCTTGCAGTATTGGCTGCTCTTTTTAGATCACAGATAACACAATTTAAGGGAAAGAAATTATTTCTTCTAAACACGGAACATTGCCAAGAAGATTTGGTAATGTGGCGGCTTTTAGAAATTTTTGTTTACTCTAAGGTAAGGAAAAATAAATGGAGCATCATTCCACTTTAAAAACCAGTGTAGCCAGATTAATATCTCAGTAAGAAGAAGAGATAGTTTTTGAGTGGGATATTATCATTCCCCTTGTTCAAATCGTCTTTAAATTAAACAAAATACTACAAATCTTAGGAGAAATGTTTAAAGCAGTAACTCTAGGCGCGCTGTTTGGGATAGGATTTCATCTCATGCCAGTTTACAGTGAGTTCTGCTGGGGCGGCTATGGTTTGAAACCTACACACTTGCTTCAGTTATGAGGCTCTCGTCACGCCTACACACTTGCTTCATTTTAAGGCTCCCGTCACGCCAACACACTTGCTTCGGTTATGAGGCTCCCGTCACGCCTACACACTTACTTCAGTTATGAGGCTCCCGTCACGCCTACACACTTACTTCATTTTAAGGCTCCCGTCACGCCTACACACTTGCTTCATTTTAAGGCTCCCGTCACGCCTACACACTTGCTTCAGTTTAAGGTTCCCGTCACGCCAACACACTTGCTTCAGTTATGAGGCTCCCGTCACGCCTACACACTTGCTTCAGTTTAAGGTTCCCGTCACGCCAACACACTTGCTTCAGTTTAAGGTTCCCGTCACGCCTACACACTTGCTTCAGTTATGAGGCTCCCGTCACGCCTACACAATTGCTTCATTTTAAGGCTCCCGTCACGCCAATACACTTGCTTCAGTTTAAGGTTCCCGTCATGCCTCCATACTTGCTTCAGTTTAAGGTTCCCGTCACGCCTACACACTTGCTTCATTTTAAGGCTCCCGTCACGCCAATACACTTGCTTCAGTTTAAGGTTCCCGTCATGCCTCCATACTTGCTTCAGTTTAAGGCTCTCGTCACGCCTACACACTTGCTTCAGTTATGAGGCTCCCGTCACGCCTACACACTTGCTTCGGTTATGAGGCTCTCGTCACGCCTACACACTTGCTTCAGTTATGAGGCTCCCGTTACGCCTACACACTTGCTTCGGTTATGAGGCTCTCGTTACGCCTACACACTTGCTTCAGTTATGAGGCTCTCGTTACGCCTACACACTTGCTTCAGTTATGAGGCTCCCGTCACGCCTACACACTTGCTTCATTTTAAGGCTCCCGTCACGCCTACACACTTGCTTCAGTTATGAGGCTCTCGTCACGCCTACACACTTGCTTCAGTTATGAGGCTCTCGTCACGCCTACACACTTGCTTCAGTTATGAGGCTCTCGTCACGCCTACACACTTGCTTCAGTTATGAGGCTCTCGTCACGCCTACACACTTGCTTCAGTTATGAGGCTCTCGTCACGCCTACACACTTGCTTCAGTTATGAGGTTCCCTTCATGCCTCCACAATTGCTTCAGTTATGAGGGGACGGCTAGTTCGCTAAGATTGTCTATGTGCGCGTGTGTGTGTGTGTGTGCCTCTCTCTCTCAATTTAAATCTTGATCTTTCTCTCTGCCTTTCTCCTTAAAATCACAATTTCCCCTCTGCTGCACATAGCTTCTTACCTTAATTAGTGCGATTACCACAGCTGCTCATATCTCATTCTTAATGTCGATCAATAAATGGCTGGTTTTAAAAACCGGTAACTGACATATTCAATTTTTTTTTCAAATTCTACTGAGTGATGAAAATTCTCTCTGAATTTTTGTGAGTTTTTAATTTTTCAGATTTCCGTCTGTTACAATATCTAAAATATATAACTTTTTAAGTAAGATTTTGTGTGCCTGTGCTGGCATGTAATTTTTTAAGGGATATCTGTCGATATGTCATTGACTGGTTCAAAATTGGCAAACCAACCACCCTGGTGCACAATTAAATGGAGTTCTGGTCTGTGGATAAGATTAAGGAATGTTTGTCGATATGTCATTGACTGGTTCAAGGTTGGCAAACAAACCACCCTGGTGCACAATTAAATGGAGTTCTGGTCTCTGGATAAGATTAAGGAATGTTTGTCGATATGTCATTGACTGGTTCAAGGTTGGCAAACCAACCACCCTGGTGCACAATTAAATGGAGTTCTGGTCTCTGGATAAGATTAAGGAATGTTTGTCGATATGTCATTGACTGGTTCAAGGTTGGCAAACAAACCACCCTGGTGCACAATTAAATGGAGTTCTGGTCTCTGGATAAGATTAAGGAATGTTTGTCGATATGTCATTGACTGGTTCAAGGTTGGCAAACAAACCACCCTGGTGCACAATTAAATGGAGTTCTGGTCTCTGGATAAGATTAAGGAATGTTTGTCGATATGTCATTGACTGGTTCAAGGTTGGCAAACAAACCACCCTGGTGCACAATTAAATGAAGTACAGAATTCTTAAGGGAAATAGATAAGGCTTGTCTAGGAAATTGCTCTGGATGAAAAGGCCATCAGAAAAAATTCTTTTATTACAAGGTTATGGTTGTGTGAATTTGTAGTATCCTATGAAACTTTTCTATCGCAAGTTCCTAAAAATATAAAAGAAAAACTTATCTGAAAAATTACAATCGAGCGAAACCTACAACGTCCATGAAGAAACTGAAATAAGAAATCAGCGCACTATGTAAACAACTCTACAGCAATAGGGTGGATCATTGAAGTGCCTCATGTATGGGCATATTTTAGTTGCACTGTCAACATAGTGCTAAAACGGGAAAATGAGGTATTTCAAGTATAAAGACAACAGCAATAGGATGGACAAACGCGCTATTTAATGAATAATCAGTACTGTGATAGGATGTGAAACTAGGCTACTTCAAGTATAAGTACTACTGTGATAGGATGTGAAACTAGGCTACTTCAAGTACAAGTACTACGGTGATAGAATGGGAAATACGATACTTCAAATATAAGTACTGCGGTGATAGGATGAGAAAATACGCAACTTCAAGTATATGGACTACGGTGATAGGATGGGAAAAACGCTACTTCAAGTATAAGTACTACGGTGATAGGATGGGAAAATACGCTACTTCAAGTATAAGTACTCCAGTGATAGGATGGGAAAATACGCTACTTCAAGTATTAATACTACAGTGATAGGATGGGAATCTACGCTAATCCAAGTATAAGTACTACGGTGATAGGATGGGAAAATACGCTACTTCAAGTATAAGTACTACGGTGATAGGATGGAAAACTACGCTACTTCAAGTATAAGACTACGGTGATAGGATGGAAAACTACGCTACTTCAAGTATAAGTACTACGGTGATAGGATGGGAAACTACTCTATTTCAAGTATAAGTACTACGGTGATAGGATGGGAAACTACGCTACTCCAAGTATAAGTACTACGGTGATAGTATGGGAAAATACGCTACTTCAAGTATAAGTACTACGGTGATAGGATGGAAAACTACGCTACTGCAAGTATAAGTACTACGGTGATAGGATGGGAAAATACGCTACTTCAAGTATAAGTACTACGGTGATAGGATGGAAAACTACTCTACTTCAAGTATAAGTACTACAGTGATAGGATGGGAAACTACGCTACTCCAAGTATAAGTACTGCGGTGATAGGATGGAAAACTACTCTACTTAAAGTATAAGTACTACAGTGATAGGATGGGAAACTACGCTACTCCAAGTATAAGTACTAAGGTGATAGAATTGGAAACTACGCTGCCTTCAAGTATAAACGCCACAGTGATAGGATGAAAATTGCGGCATTTAAACTGTCCAGCCATTGAGAAATCGAGAGAAAAAGTCCGGAGGCGTAATATTTGTCTTTTCAGATCGAACTATCGGTGAATAGAAAGATGAATAGATAGGCAGATAGTCATACCGACAGACAGGCCGGCGGATAGATAGATAGATAGATAGACAGACAGACAGATAGACAGACAGACAGACAGATAGATAGATAGATGGATGGATGGGTGGATAGATACAAAGTTAAAAAGAGAAAGAAACAGATTAAAAAGATAGATAGATAGATATTTAGACAGACAGACAGACAGACAGGCGGATAGATAGATAGATAGATATATGGATGGATAGATAGATAAATAGATTTGTCGAAATGGAAAAGCCTTAGACTCAAAATTATTCCTCAGTTATACATGTCTCTCAAGATTTATCTACAGTTGAGGCTGACTTTCAATATTTTGAAAATCTAGCCTGACTCTAAAGATGTATCCACAGTTGAGCTTGACTCTCAAGATTGTTCCACTGTTTAGTCTGACTCTCAAGAATAATCCACTATTTAGTTTGACTTCCAAGGTTTATCTATAGTTTAGCCTGACTCTCAAGGTGTATCGATAGTTGAGCCTGACTCTCAAGATTTATCGACTATTCAGCCTGACCTTCAAGATTTATTCACAGGTACACTGTTAACAATTAAAATAACAAGATCAAGTAAATTACACACAGATGTGTCATCTTCTTTATCCTAATCATCTTTGGACCTTCTACTTATTTACAGCTTCTCTTTCTCCATTTCCCCCTTTTCTTAAATCTTCTCTTTCTCCATACCCTCCTTTATTTACACCTTCTTTTTCTCCGTTTCTTCCTTTATTTATACCTTCTTTTTCTCCGTTTCTTCCTTTATTTACACTTTTTCTTTCTCTATTTATTCCTTGGCTTTTAGACCTTCTCTTCCCTCTTTTCCTCCTTTATTTATACCCTCTTTTACTCCATTTATTCCTTTATTTACACCTTCTCTTTCTCCATTTTCTCCTATATTTAAACCTTTTCTTTCCCCATTTCCTCCTTGTTTTACACCTTTTTTTTCTCTGTTTCTTTCTTTATTTACACCTTTTCTTTCTCCATCTGCTTCTTTTCCTCACATCTTTCTCCATATGCCTCTTTTTGTTCCACCTCTCTTTTTCTTTTCTGTCCTCCATTGTATCCTTATTGTCCTCCTCTCTCTTCTCCTAGCTTTTTTTAAATCTTATTTCTTTTTCCATCATTCTTTTCCTCATATTCATACTGTTTTCTATTCCCTCATATTTTATCCCTTACGTTTCAACTTCCCTGCGCTGTCTTCCATCTTAATCTCTTTATTCTTTACTAGTCTTATTTTTTCTCTTTTTTTTCATCTAATTTTCCACTTTCGTTTTTCATCCTCTCTTGCGTTTTGTCTCCCCTTTTTACACTTTCTCTATCTCCTTTTTCTTACCATGATATTTTCCCTAGCCTTTTCCTTCTGTCTTTTATCCCTTAGTCATGTAACTACTTCCTCCATCTTTCATTATGCTCTTCATGCTCTACTCCGTCATGCCTTTCTCCTCCTCCTCCTCCTCTTCCTTGTCCACATCATTGGATACTTCTTGTTCTCCTCTTCCCACTTATGATCTTCGTCAGTCACACTCCTAAAGTTTCTTTCCCAAAAGCCGTTTTATGAAGCACGCGGGATGGTATCAGGGAGCTGGGGTTTATAAAAACTGATAGGCACGTGTGTTTTGCTAATGCGCCACTTCGTTGATACGTTTTTTTTTTGTTGCTTACCCTATAACTGTTCCGAAAAAAATTTACATAGTTTTACGAACTGCCTTACAGGTCAACATCTACAGACCATGGTATTTAAATGTTAAAAGAAGGCTTGCGCTGGGCATATTGGTATATAAGTTGTAAACACCTAATAGACTAAAGAGAATTTATGGGGGAAAAAAGTGGAAAAAGAATTCTGGCCAATTCAAGAGTGAATATAGAGAGAAGAAAAGATCAAAAGTCTATTTACCTACTAGAGGATTCATAAAAGATGTGATTACTGGGTATTTATCAGAAGACACAGGCAAGATGCAACTACTATGTATTAATCCACGGAATCAAAAGATCTAGACAGAATGTAACTAATATGTATTCAAACAAAATGTAACTATTATGTCTTAATCCACGAAATCAAAGATCTAGACAGAATGTAACTAATATGCTAATATGTATTCAAACAAGATGTAACTATTATGTATTCATCCACGAAATCAAAAGATCTAGGCAGAATGTAACTAATATGTATTCAAACAAGATGTAACTATTATGTATTCATCCTCGAGATCAAAAGATCCAGACAAGATGTTGCTGCTGGGAAGAGTAATCACTCGTTAAGCGCAATAACTAAGACTATCGGTCCTCACGCCGTAATAACTAAAACTATCGGTACTCACGCCGTAATAACTAAGACTATCGGTACTCACGCCGTAATAACTAAGACTATCGGTACTCACG
This sequence comes from Elysia crispata, assembly GCA_033675545.1. Lineage (NCBI taxonomy): Eukaryota > Metazoa > Mollusca > Gastropoda > Plakobranchidae > Elysia > Elysia crispata. The sequence goes on from JAWDGP010001472.1 coordinate 116,899, forward strand.
CCGTAATAACTAAGACTATCGGTACTCACGCCGTAATAACTAAAACTATCGGTACTCACGCCGTAATAACTAAGACTATCGGTACTCACGCCGTAATAACTAAAACTATCGGTACTCACGCCGTAATAACTAAGACTATCGGTACTCACGCCGTAATAACTAAGACTATCGGTACTCACGCCGTAATAACTAAAACTATCGGTACTCACGCCGTAATAACTAAGACTATCGGTACTCACGCCGTAATAACTAAGACTATTGGTACTCACGCCGTAATAACTAAGACTATCGGTACTCACGCCGTAATAACTAAGACTATCGGTACTCACGCCGTAATAACTAAAACTATCGGTACTCACGCCGTAATAACTAAGACTATTGGTACTCACGCCGTAATAACTAAGACTATCGGTCCTCACGCCGTAATAACTAAAACTATCGGTACTCACGCCGTAATAACTAAGACTATCGGTACTCACGCCGTAATAACTAAGACTATTGGTTGTCACGCGATAATAACTAAGACTATTGGTACTCACGCCGTAATAACTAAGACTATCTTTAAATACGCCGTAATAACTAAGACTATTGGTACTCACGCCGTAATAACTAAGACTATTGGTACTCACGCCGTAATAACTAAGACTATTGGTACTCACGCCGTAATAACTAAGACTATCGGTACTCACGCCGTAATAACTAAGACTATCGGTACTCACGCCGTAATAACTAAGACTATTGGTTGTCACGCCATAATAACTAAGACTATTGGTACTCACGCCGTAATAACTAAGACTATCGGTACTCACGCCGTAATAACTAAGACTGTTGGTACTCACGCCGTAATAATTAAGACTATTGGTACTCACGCCGTAATAACTAAGACTATTGGTACTCACGCCGTAATAACTAAGAATATCGGTACTCACGCCGTAATAACTAAGACAATCGGTCCTCACGCCCTAATAACTAAGACTATCGGTACTCACGCCGTAATAACTAAGACTATTGGTACTCACGCCGTAATAACTAAGACTATTGGTACTCACGCCGTAATAACTAAGACTATCGGTACTCACGCCGTAATAACTAAGACTATTGGTACTCACGCCGTAATAACTAAGACTATCGGTCCTCACGCCGTAATAACTAAGACTATCGGTACTCACGCCGTAATAACTAAGACTATCGGTACTCACGCCGTAATAACTAAGACTATCGGTACTCACGCCGTAATAACTAAGACTATTGGTTGTCACGCTGTAATAACTAAGAGTATCAGTACTGATGCCGTAATAACTAAGACTATCGGTCCTCACGCCGCAATAACTAAAACTATCAGTACTTATGCCGTAATAACTAAAAGTATCAGTACTTATATCGCATTAACTAAGAGGATCAGTACTGATGCCGTAATAACTAAGACTATAGGTCCTCACGCCGCAATACCTAAAAGTATTAGTACTTATGCTGTAATAACTAAGAGTATTAGTACATATGTTGTAATAACTAATAGTATTAGTACATATGTTGTAATAACTAAGAGTATTAGTACATATGTTGTAATAACTAAGAGTATCAGTACTGATGTTGTAATAACTAATAGTATTAGTACATATGTTGTAATAACTAAGAGTATTAGTACATATGTTGTAATAACTAAGAGTATCAGTACTGATGTTGTAATAACTAAAAGTATTAGTACATATGTTGTAATAACTAAGAGTATTAGTACATATGTTGTAATAACTAAGAGTATTAGTACATATGTTGTAATAACTAAAAGTATCAGTACTGATGTTGTAATAACTAAAAGTATTAGTACATATGTTGTAATAACTAAGAGTATTAGTACATATGTTGTAATAACTAAGAGTATTAGTACATATGTTGTAATAACTAAGAGTATCAGTACTGATGTTGTAATAACTAATAGTATTAGTACATATGTTGTAATATTTAAGAGTATTAGTACATATGTTGTAATAACTAATAGTATTAGTACATATGTTGTAATAACTAAGAGTATTAGTACATATGTTGTAATAACTAAAAGTATCAGTACTTATATCGCATTAACTAAGAGGATCAGTACTGATGCCGCAATAACTAAGACTATCGGTCCTCACGCCGCAATAACTAAAAGTATCAATACTTATCCCGTAATAGCTAAAACAATCAATACTCGCGCCGTAATAACTAAAACTAGTGGTACACACGCCCAAATAATTAAAACTATCGGTACTCATCCCATAATAACTTAAACTATCAGTACTCACGCCTTGATAACTAAGACTGTCAGTACTCATGCCGTAAAAACTAAAACTATCAGTACTCACGCCGTAATAACTAAGACTTTTAGTTCTCACACCTTAATCACTAAGACTATTGGTACTCATGCCGTAATAATTAAGAGTGTCAGTACTCACCTCGTAATAACTAACACTAATGAATTTTCTCGCCGTAAAAACTAAGACTATCGGTACTCAGGCCGTAATAACTGAAACTATCGTTACTCAATTCTTAATGACTAAGACTGTTGGTACTCACGCCGTAATAACTAAGAGTATCAGTGCTCACGCCGTATAAACTAAAATTATCGGTTTTCACGCCGTAATCTCTCAGAGTATCAGTACTCACGACGTAATAACTTAGACTATCGGTACTCACGCCGTAATAACTAAGACTATAGGTACTCACGCCGTAATAACTAAGACTATCGGTACTCACGCCGTAGTAACTAAAGCTATTGGTCCTCACGCCGTAATAACCATGACTTTCGGTACTCACGCCGTATTAACTAAGACTATCGGTACTCACGCCTCGTCCAGTTTCTCGTCGCTGGGCGCCGTCTCCTCCCACCTCTGCTCCGTTTTGCAGGCCGTGTTGAGGCGCTAACCCTAGGGATCAGCACGGTGTAGACGAGCCTGGCTTGGTCTGACTGCAGCGCCTGGTCTAGGTCTGATCCAGGACCCACATCAACTTGCACAGGCAAGCGCTGCTCAACTGACGGTTTCCATTGATCCTCTAAAGATAAAAAGTAATCGAAAAGCAATTTTTCTTTGTCTCCCATCGCTGAAACGATATTTTCCTGCTGCGATTCCTTCCCGCCATAATTATTGTTATTTTCATCGATAGAGTCAACGGAATGGGTGGGGTTGGTGAACAGTCGGTATAGGGGAAAAACGTCTAACTGTTTCCCAGGTATGATGTCAGTGTTGACTGTGCCATGTTCCGTTGCAGTCGGGAGATATGAATCAACATCATTGTAGTCACCAAGAACAACGTCTCTTGACCTCACTGACCGCTTGCTGACCGGGCTGGGTTTTCCATGTGGAGAATTAGGAGCGCTCCGTCGACCATCCTGGTCCTTGCAGAGAGGGGGAAAGAACACTGGGGGAAGGAAAGCTTTTGTTGACCTCAACTTTGATAACGTCTGGTTCAATTTTCGTAGAGAATTCAAAGCAGAAGCCGCGGCGATCTTTGCAATCTCATTTGGGTTAGGTCTTATATCTTTTGCAGAGGTTTGATTTCCGTTTGTATTTTGGTAGCCTTTATCAAGGAGTAGACTAAGATTATGTCCCCTTGTTGTATCTTGGTAACCTTTATTAAGGAGTCGACTACTATTATGCCCCCTTGTTGTATCTTGGTAGCCTTTATCTAGGAACCGACTAAGATTTCGTACCCTTCTACCATATAACACTTTACTGACCGCAGCGGAGTACGAGTTCGATCCCAAGTTTGTCCTGCTTAAAACATTCAGGAAAGTCGATCTGTCCTCATTTGTTGTCACCATATTGCCCCGTTGATTTCTAGTATACGTTTTGCCAGGTGTGACCAAGGTCGTTTCATTGCCATATTTATCCTTCCTTGTTTCAAATTTGTTTAAAATATTCTTGAAATGTTTAGAGAAAGTCGGGTCTATATGCATAGGTAATGATTCACTTGTTGAAGAAATATCTAAGCCTAGTAAATGATCATGTGGTTCATTCTGGCCAGATTTATCACTGAGAGTAATGCGATTTTCAGATGAAATCTTTTGTTTGCTATCTGAATATCCATGTGTTGCCACTGAAAACTCATCTACTAATTGTTCGGTCAGATATTCTTTCTGAAAATCCAACGTGTTTATAGATAATGTCTTAGCATGCCAGCCTGAGCGAAGAGCAGGCTCAATGTCAGGTGTGGTAGACAAAGACATGTCTACTCCAACAGAAGGTGTTTTTGTGGAGTAATACGGTCCAAGAGGAACATGTGGAATCAAGGTTAAATCCCCAAGAGGCACGTTTGTACGATGTTTTGTCGCCTGGTGCCCGTCCAACTTGGCTGATGGTAAGTGTGACGGAGAGACGGGCTGAGCGCTGTGAACTGCCCACCAGGTCTGTAGGAGGAGTGATATCATCATGATAGAGACGACACCCTGGCGTGGCCCATGCGTCATCTCTGCTAAGCTTTCCAGCTAGAAACTATCTCAAGCTGAGTTAGCAACTCTCTCCTCTCCCCCAGATTAACCTTTATCTGTTACAGCCGACAGTCTCGCTCAAGGTATCTTTGCTCAATTACAAGCTGAATATTAAACTGAAAAGATGTCAGTCACATAATGTCTTTGCTTTTAGAAAGGATCAAGTTGCATACTGTGTGTGTTTAATAAACGGAATTAGTCTTTCCACATTATTAATTCTTCACACAAATTCTATTGAATCGTAACGCTTACGTACCGATTTCAATAAAAGATTAGAGGTAATCGAAGGTCCTGATAGCCTACAAATAAAGCATCAACTCCAACCATCCATAGCTTAGGCAGCATTTCTTATGAAGGGTTCATGAATAATTGATACTGATAGACAGCGATACTTGGAAAATATCGGTTCTCGTACTCAACAAATAAAATGTTGGGTCTGGTACGTAACAAGTAAATTATTGATATCTAGATTCAACAAACTAAGAATGGGTTGTGATTCGAACATGAAAATTGTCACTTGTGTTGTGATAGTTAGTCAAATATAAGTCCGTATAATTTGCGATTTTCAAAAATACAAGGAAGTAGTCATGAACAACAAAAAAATACCGGTTCTGGTGACCCGGAAATTGAAGTATCGGTTCTGGAGAACAATTTGATGAAAAATTGGTTGTACTGACCAATAACTGAAGTATCGGTTCTGACGCAAAATAAATGAAGAATCTGTTATAAAGTACAATGAATGAAGCAAGACATATTATAACTTGTGTAGATGCGCTTGTGTGTCCTGAAATTTACGGTTTGATAATCCTGAGAGAAGAAAGGCAGCTTCTTGTAGTTTTATCGTATTTGAGTTCTAAAACAGCATTCCCAGAGAGTTGTGAAATGTTTAAATGGATGCAATAAAAAATTTGACGCATTTTGCCTGTCTGACAAGAAAATCTTCCATGGGTTCAGATCCGTCCAATTAATGTTGAGCACAGGTGAGTTTGCTTGACGGACCACTGTTGCGGCGACACAGATAGCCTGGAATAAAAATAAACCGTCGCGAAATAATTAACACCAAGACAAACAGCTATACTAAATCATTCATTAATAAAGTAATGCTGTCTGTTTTCTCTCTTCAAATACTGCACCTGGAAAGCAAAAAGTAATTAAGCTTCAGTGACGAGTAGATGTCGAAGTAAATCTTTGTAACGATATAATATTGCAAAAAAGATAAAAAGCTATGAACAAATACAAAGTTAGAGCAGATATTGAAACAATCTGAAATTTACAGGGTTAGAGTAACAAATCTGACAAATACAGCGTTAGAGTAAATATTAGAACAATCTCACAAATACGTTTCAGCAATTACGAGAACAATCTGACAAATACAGCATTAGAGCAAATATGAGAACAATCTGGCAAATACAACCGTAGATCAAATGTGACAACAATCTGACAAATACAGCGTTAGAGCAAATATGAGAAAAATTTGACAATTACAACGTTAGAGAAAATACGAGAACAATCTGACAAATGCAACAGAAGAGCAAATATGAGATAAATCTGACAAATACAATGTTAGAGCATTTATGAGAACAATCTGACAAATATAGCCGTAGAGCAAATATGAGAACAATATGAAAAATAATGTGACAAATACAACGTTAGAGCAAATATGAGAACAATTTGACAAATACAACGTTAGAGCAAATGTAAGAACAATCTGAAAAATACATAGTTGGAGCAAATGTGAGAGCAGTCTCACAAATACAATATTAGAGTAAATATGAGAACAATGTGAAAATACAACGTTAGAGCAAATATGAAAAAAAGTTGACAAAGGCAACGAAAGTGCAAATATGAGCAAAATTTGAAAAAAAAACAATGTGAAAGCTGAAATAAGAGCAAATCTAATACCAAAATTAATACAACATTGGATCAAATATGTAACTGTTCAAAACAAAATAAATAGAGAAAAGTTGAGAACAATTGATAACAAAATACAAGTTCAAAGCAGAATAAAGACACTATGTAACAAAGTATATATTATTAAAGTAGAGATTGAAAGAATCTTTAACATAATGTTAGCTTAGAGCACAATGAAAACATAGATTAGAGTGTTGATAGGAACAATCTTTGAAATAATGTAAGCTTAGACTACAAATGAAAACAATCGATAGCAAGTGACAATCTGTGACGAAGGATGAGAATAGAGCTGTAGCAAAATTTAATGTAAGAGCAAAAGCGAGAATAGAGCTAGCTGCAGCAAAATATAATGTAAGAGCAAAGACGAGAATAGAGCTAGCTGCAGCAAAATTTAATGTAAGAGCAAAGACGAGAATAGAACTAGCTGCAGCAAATTTAATGTAAGAGCAAAGACGAGAATAGAGCTAGCTGCAGCAAAATTTAATGTAAGAGCAAGTATGTAAATAGAGCTTGATGTAGCAAAATTTAATGATAGAGCAAAGATAAGAATAAAATTAGTTGCAGCAAAATTTAATGTAAGAGCAAAGGCGAGAATAGAGCTAGCTGTAGCAAAAAAATTAATGTAAGAGCAAAGACGAGAATAGAGCTAGCTGCAGCAAAATTTAATGTAAGAGCAAGTATGTGAATAGAGCTAAATGTAGCAAAATGTAATGATAGAGCAAAGATAAGAATAAAATTAGTTGCAGCAAAATTTAATGTTATGACAAAGATGGCAATAGAGTTGGATTTTTGCAAAATTTAATGTTAGAGCATAGGTGAAAGTAGAGCTAGATGTAGCAAAGTTTAATGTTACAGCAAAGGTGACAATAGAGCTAGCTACAGCAAGATTTAATGTTAGTACAAACATGAAAATATAGCTGTAACAGAATACAATCTTAAAAGCGCAGATGAAATAAAATTGTAGCCATATACAAAGTTATGAAAAAATGAGAAAAAGCTGTAGCAAAATTCAAGATTGAAGAAGAGATAGGACTAAAGCTGTAAGAAGGATGGAAAAATAAAAGGTTGCATGGGGATAGAGGCATGGCGAGGGTGCATGATTCAGTTATTGTTTATTTGAGAATCGACAAGCTGTTCTAAGCATTGGACAAAGTGCTGAGTTCAAAGGTTCAGGTCGACGATTAGTTAACCACATCTACGCCATGCCCATCACATTTGACCATGCTACCTGGGTCTATTTCACGTCCAGTTCAGCAGTTACAGGTCATGGCTGTCTTCCATATCTATCACCGCTAGCTGATATTAGGTCTCGACTTGTAAACTTGACATGGATTCTGAATAACAGATATATCCTTGCCACCTGAGACTATTTCTCCGCTTGTGAACTTCACGTGAATCCTGAATACCAGATAATGTCCATGCTACAAGAGACTTTTTAACGACTAAGCGACTAGTAAACTTCACATGAGTCCTCAATATTAGATAAATATATCCATATATAGATATGTCTGGGGCTATTTCATTACGAATTCGCCATATACAGAATCTAGATTTGGCGACGAAATGTATCTTCTTTATTTCTCACTCTGTCTTGCTAACTAGATTCTTTCATCGAGTAGTTTAATATTATTTCTTCATTCTCCTTGTCCCTTTGTTCGAGAAGTTATCTTGGTTTTTCTCTCTGCCTGTCTTAAAATCTAGACCCATGCATCGAGAAGATTAGCTTAGTTTCTAGCTCTGCCTGTCTGATAATCTAGACCCTAGCATTGGGAAGTCTACCTTAATGTTTCTCACTCGACCTGTCTTAAATATAGACCGTTGCATCGAGACATTTATCTTAGTTTTTCTCTCTGACTGTCTTACAATCTAGACTCTTGCATTGAGAAGTTTATCTACGTTTCTAGCTCTGCCTGTCTTAAAATCTACACCTTTGTTTCGAGAAGTTTATCTTAGTTGCTAACTCTGCCCATCTTACAATCTAGACCCTTGTTTCGAGAAGTTTATCTTAGTTTCTATCTCTGCCTGTTTTACAATCTAGATCCTTGCATCTAGAAGTGTATCTTAGTTTCTATCTCTGCTTGTCGTAGAATCTAAACCCTAGAAAACCTTGCAGGCAGAAGACTCTCGTCGGTCTAAGTCACAATTTTGTGCTTTCATCACCTTTGCTCTATTTAATATGAAATCTATGGGGTGACTCAATAGTATCTGTTACCTATCTATGCTATATTTATATTCTGATATATCTTTAAATTGTGATATAAGACATGTATTATTGGTAGCTTTACGTATGTCTAGCTGAAAGAAGCGTACTTTTAATATAATTTGATTAAATTCTATATTGTATACAGAACCAGCATTGATTGTAAATTTTAGAAAACAACAAATTTTATACTTTTACATGTGATAAAAATGATTTTAAACTGGGCTATATGAGTTCGAGCATCAATGCTTAAAGGTATCCTAGCTTGTGGTAATTCATAACTGCTATTTTATTTTAAATACTTGATAACATACATCCGAACATAAGTCGCCCTTTCCTATTCCCAGCCTTCCATCTCTGAAACATCTGTGATCACATGACGTCCAGCTTTCGATGTCGAAAACCTCTGAAACATCTATGATCACATGACGTCCAGCTTTCGATGTCGAAAACCTCTGAAAGGTCTATGATCACATGACGTCCAGCTTTCGATGTCGAAAACCTCTGAAAGGTCTATGATCACATGACGTCCAGCTTTCGATGTCGAAAACCTCTGAAAGGTCTATGATCACATGACGTCCAGCTTTCGATGTCGAAAACCTCTGAAAGGTCTATGATCACATGACGTCCAGCTTTCGATGTCGAAAACCTCTGAAAGGTCTATGATCACATGACGTCCAGCTTTCGATGTCGAAAACCTCTGAAAGGTCTATGATCACATGACGTCCAGCTTTCGATGTCGAAAACCTCTGAATCATCTATGATCACATGACGTCCAGCTTTCGATGTCGAAAACCTCTGAAAGGTCTATGATCACATGACGTCCAGCAATCGATGTCGAAAACCTCTGAAAGGTCTATGATCACATGACGTCCAGCTTTCGATGTCGAAAACCTCTGAATCATCTATGATCACATGACGTCCAGCTTTCGATGTCGAAAACCTCTGAAAGGTCTATGATCACATGACGTCCAGCTTTCGATGTCGAAAACCTCTGAAAGGTCTATGATCACATGACGTCCAGCTTTCGATGTCGAAAACCTCTGAAAGGTCTATGATCACATGACGTCCAGCTTTCGATGTCGAAAACCTCTGAAAGGTCTATGATCACATGACGTCCAGCTTTCGATGTCGAAAACCTCTGAAAGGTCTATGATCACATGACGTCCAGCTTTCGATGTCGAAAACCTCTGAAAGGTCTATGATCACATGACTCTCAACTTTAGATATCGCACTTATCTCTGACAGGTCTATCATTAAATGACTCTTGGTTTCAGATATCCCGATTTATCTTTGAAATCACTTTCAACTTCATATGTGTTGACTTATTATTAGCTATAAACGTATTGACTGACCACTAGAAGGTCACAGTTTTAGATATGTTGATGAATCGCTGAAAGGGCCATAAATTTGTTGCAGTTTAGATATGTTGATGAATCGCTAAAAGGGCCATAACTTTGTTACAGTTTTGTATGAATCGCTGAAAGCGTCATAACTTTGTTACAGTTTTAGCTATGTTGATGAATCGCTGAAAGTGTCATAACTTTGTTACAGTTTTAGATAAGTTGATGCATCGCTGAAAGGGCCATTTTTTTTTTTGCTACAGTTTTAGATATGTTGATGAATCGCTGAAAGCGTCATAACTTTGTTACAGTTTTAGATATGTTGATGAATGGCTGAAAGCATCATAACTTTGTTACAGTTTTAGATATGTTGATGAATGGCTGAAAGCGCCATAACTTTGTTACAGTTTTAGATATGTTGAGGAATGGCTGAAAGCCTCATAATTTTGTTACAGTTTTAGATATGTTGATGAATGGCTGAAAGCGCCATAACTTTGTTACAGTTTTAGATAAGTTGATGCGTCGCTGAAAGGGCCATCACTTTGTTACAGTTTTAGATAATTATGTTGAGGAATGGCTGAAAGCGTCATAACTTTGTTACAGTTTTAGATATGTTGATGAATGGCTGAAAGCGTCATAACTTTGTTACAGTTTTATATGTGTTGATGAATGGCTGAAAGCGCCATAACTTTGTTACAGTTTTAGATAAGTTGATGCGTCGCTGAAAGGGCCATCACTTTGTTACAGTTTTAGATAATTATGTTGATGAATGGCTGAAAGCGTCATAACTTTGTTACAGTTTTAGATATGTTGATGAATGGCTGAAAGCGTCATAACTTTGTTACAGTTTTAGATAAGTTGATGCATCGCTGAAAGCCTCATAATTTTGTTACAGTTTTAGATATGTTGATGAATGGCTGAAAGCCTCATAATTTTGTTACAGTTTTAGATATGTTGATGAATGGCTGAAAGCATCATAACTTTGTTACAGTTTTAGATATGTTGATGAATGGCTGAAAGCGCCATAACTTTGTTACAGTTTTAGATATGTTGAGGAATGGCTGAAAGCCTCATAATTTTGTTACAGTTTTAGATATGTTGATGAATGGCTGAAAGCGCCATAACTTTGTTACAGTTTTAGATAAGTTGATGCGTCGCTGAAAGGGCCATCACTTTGTTACAGTTTTAGATAATTATGTTGAGGAATGGCTGAAAGCGTCATAACTTTGTTACAGTTTTAGATATGTTGATGAATAGCTGAAAGCGTCATAACTTTGTTACAGTTTTATATGTGTTGATGAATGGCTGAAAGCGCCATAACTTTGTTACAGTTTTAGATAAGTTGATGCGTCGCTGAAAGGGCCATCACTTTGTTACAGTTTTAGATAATTATGTTGATGAATGGCTGAAAGCGCCATAACTTTGTTACAGTTTTAGATATGTTGAGGAATGGCTGAAAGCCTCATAATTTTGTTACAGTTTTAGATATGTTTATGAATGGCTGAAAGCGTCATAACTTTGTTACAGTTTTAGATGTGTTGATGAATGGCTGAAAGCGCCATAACTTTGTTACAGTTATAGATAAGTTGATGCATCGCTGAAAGCCTCATAATTTTGTTACAGTTTTAGATATGTTGATGAATGGCTGAAAGCCTCATAATTTTGTTACAGTTTTAGATATGTTGATGAATGGCTGAAAGCATCATAACTTTGTTACAGTTTTAGATATGTTGATGAATGGCTGAAAGCGCCATAACTTTGTTACAGTTTTAGATATGTTGAGGAATGGCTGAAAGCCTCATAATTTTGTTACAGTTTTAGATATGTTGATGAATGGCTGAAAGCGCCATAACTTTGTTACAGTTTTAGATAAGTTGATGCGTCGCTGAAAGGGCCATCACTTTGTTACAGTTTTAGATAATTATGTTCAGGAATGGCTGAAAGCCTCATGATTTTGTTACAGTTTCAGATATGTTGATGAATCGCTGAAAGCGTCATAACTTTGTTACAGTTTTATATGTGTTGATGAATGGCTGAAAGCGCCATAACTTTGTTACAGTTTTAGATAAGTTGATGCGTCGCTGAAAGGGCCATCACTTTGTTACAGTTTTAGATAATTATGTTGATGAATGGCTGAAAGCGCCATAACTTTGTTACAGTTTTAGATATGTTGAGGAATGGCTGAAAGCCTCATAATTTTGTTACAGTTTTAGATATGTTGATGAATGGCTGAAAGCGTCATAACTTTGTTACAGTTTTAGATGTGTTGATGAATGGCTGAAAGCGCCATAACTTTGTTACAGTTTTAGATAAGTTGATGCATCGCTGAAAGCCTCATAATTTTGTTACAGTTTTAGATATGTTGATGAATGGCTGAAAGCCTCATAATTTTGTTACAGTTTTAGATATGTTGATGAATGGCTGAAAGCATCATAACTTTGTTACAGTTTTAGATATGTTGATGAATGGCTGAAAGCGCCATAACTTTGTTACAGTTTTAGATATGTTGAGGAATGGCTGAAAGCCTCATAATTTTGTTACAGTTTTAGATATGTTGATGAATGGCTGAAAGCGCCATAACTTTGTTACAGTTTTAGATAAGTTGATGCGTCGCTGAAAGGGCCATTACTTTGTTACAGTTTTAGATAATTATGTTCAGGAATGGCTGAAAGCCTCATGATTTTGTTACAGTTTTAGATATGTTGATGAATCGCTGAAAGCGTCATAACTTTGTTGCAGTTTTAGATATGTTTATGCATCTCTGAAAGGGTCATGGTTTTGTTTATCTCAGTTTTAGATATGTTAACATATCGCTGGAAAGGTCAGTGCTTTGTTTTCTCAGTATAAGTTATGTTGACTTGCTGCTAGGTGGGTTTGAGCTTGATGGATTTTTTTTAGTTTAAAGATGTTGACTTAGTGCTGAAAGCGACATAGCTTCCTAACTCACAGTTATTATATGTTGTCTTCATGCTGATGTGATCATAGTTTTTTTTTTTTATTCTCAGCCTTCGATTCTGTTTATATAAATCATAAATCTCCAGCTTTCCAATCTGTGTTTGCCTCAGCTGTATTCAGCTTTAGGACGCTAATCTCCTTTTGCCTTCTGTATATCTCTAGCTCTAGCTCTATTTTTGGAATATCATTGTTTCCTTGTCTTGACTGGCCATGATACGAGAGTGACATCGTCAAATCCAGTATTAATAGTAAGTGTACTGAACATACAATACGTAAGAAGATTCCTTGTTAACTCATATACCATGCATAACACACAAGATGATTGTTACAGATTTCATACACAACAACATTTAACAAGCAAGAGAAATGTTAGAAAACTCATAAACAACAAAACACATCACACAAGGTTATTGTTACAGAACTCATAAACAAGAACAAACAACAGACAATTTAATTGTCAGCAAACTCATGCACAAGAACATACATTAGATAGGAAATTGTTGGAAAACTCAGACATTGCTGCCATCAAATTATATGTCATCAGTGGATTTGAAACTTTGATTACTCGAAGCAAGCTGTAAACAGCTTAGTTCTTACCACGGATTATTAAAAAGCGATGGTAAGTCGGACTTATGATTGATCAAAGCTAATGATAAATGTTATAAGTCAGACCAATGATTGATCTAAACCAGTGATAAACAGCGTAAGTCGGATCATGGATTTTTCAAAGCCAATGATATACATCAATAGTCGTACCATTGATTTATCAAATACAATGATAAACAGCAAAATTTGGACCATTGATTTATCAAAACTGATAAACAGCATAAGTCAGAACAATGATTGATCAAAACCGGTGGTAAACAGTGTAAATCAGAACATTGATTGATTAAAACCAAGGGTTAAAAACACTAACTGTTTAATGATATTTGCACACAGTGCAATTTTAGGGCTTTCTTTTAAGCGCATGTGAACCATGACAAGGTCATGTTCCCTAGAATACCAGCATCATGTGAGAGACTGTGTTAGACCAGAGCAGCAGAGCATTATCCTGGTCCTATTTGGAGATTCTGTGAACGCCATCAATAATGAAGGGGACCTAGTCCTAGATTATGTACCTTGTAGGATAAAAGTAAAACTCCGCAACAAAAACTTTTCTCTTTGGTTGAGCTGCTGAGAGAGAGGAGGGGTGAAGATCAGAGATCGGAGATCGAAGCGAGGGAAAAAACCATAACAACTCATCAGCGGGCGCCTGACACTCAATTTGACTTCTTCCCCCCCCCCCCCCTCCCCCTCCTCCCTCCCACCCGATGAGCCTCACAATAGCAGCGGGAGATATTTATTACGGGCATTACAAAGGAGTATTAAGAAAGATCTCTTTCGCTTTTCATGCACCTTTAAAGATCTAGACATCTAGACAAGTTGCCTTGGAAAGGCAAAATGTATCCAGTAGGGATCTAAATTTTTGAATCAGCTAGAATGCTAAATGGCTTGATCTTAAACGATGTAGATAATAAAGTGAAACAACTTTGTCTAAACTGGCTGCTTGCTTTCATTGTTATGGCGGTATGTAGCATTGGTGTTTTCGCGTCAAATTGGATCTGTAGGTTTCGAGCTCGATCAGAAACAAAAGAACTAATTACACGGAAATCTTGTTTTAAACACTCACACACACAGAGAGATCATCAATCTTCTTGGCTACTTGGCTATAAAAAAATTGTACATTTCTCTGTAAACAGCTTAGTTCTTACCACGGATTATTAAAAGCGATGGTAAGTCGGACTTATGATTGATCAAAGCTAATGATAAATGTTATAAGTCAGACCAATGATTGATCTAAACCAGTGATAAACAGCGTAAGTCGGATCATGGATTTTTCAAAGCCAATGATATACATCAATAGTCGTACCATTGATTTATCAAATACAATGATAAACAGCAAAATTTGGACCATTGATTTATCAAAACTGATAAACAGCATAAGTCAGAACAATGATTGATCAAAACCGGTGGTAAACAGTGTAAATCAGAACATTGATTGATTAAAACCAAGGGTTAAAAACACTAACTGTTTAATGATATTTGCACACAGTGCAATTTTAGGGCTTTCTTTTAAGCGCATGTGAACCATGACAAGGTCATGTTCCCTAGAATACCAGCATCATGTGAGAGACTGTGTTAGACCAGAGCAGCAGAGCATTATCCTGGTCCTATTTGGAGATTCTGTGAACGCCATCAATAATGAAGGGGACCTAGTCCTAGATTATGTACCTTGTAGGATAAAAGTAAAACTCCGCAACAAAAACTTTTCTCTTTGGTTGAGCTGCTGAGCTCTGGATATAAAGCATATAGAGCCAGCGCAGACAGTGCACCGAAGAGTGCGCAGTAAACAAAGGTTTTCAATAAATGATTTGTTCTGTTCTGTTGTGTGCTACGAGGATAGCTTAACACAGCACGGGTTTGGAGCAACAGATTTATCGAAATGAATATCTTTCAGAAAATCGATTGAGGAAAAGCCAAAAAAATCCAATGACTTTTATCCTTACCCAGGAGATTCGTTGGCTTTGCAAACCATAAAACTTACATTACTGGTAGAAGATTGTTGTGTTGTGTTTCTAAGACAGGCATTAGTATTTTTTATACGTGTGCTACCTAACTGCGTCTCTTTACGTATCTACATGTAGTGTAAAGTTCCTGAAGTTTTAGTATGTGTTTCTGTTTACTATAGCCCTTCCACAACACTGCGATGTCAGGTGGTTTGGCAACTGACAAATGTGAGACCCCGTCGAGCAGGCTGTAACTAACCAACAAACTGCATGGGGCTTGAACCACACGGATATCCGAATAAAAGTATTAACTTCACATCTACAGGCGTTCTTGGCTTGTTGAGCTTTTGGTCGCTTCATTCCCATCATGATCCATTATGAGTAAATGACAATTACCACAATGCTTTGGGAGGGATGTACATGAATGCATTTCAGAAAACGAGGGACAGCGAAAAAAAAAGAGAAGGAGGAAGAAAAAGATAGACAGAAACAGAGAGAGGGCAAAAGAGAAAATCGGACATACACAAGAAGAGAGTAACTGATAGAGAGAAGAAATAGAAAGAGAGAACTATGGGAGAGGAGAAGCGATGAGATGAAGTAGAAGTAAATGATGAGATGAAGTAGAAGTAAATGATGAGATGAAGTAGAAGTAAATGATGAGATGAAGTAGAAGTAAATGATGAGTTCAGTAGTAGAAGTAAATGATGAGATGAAGTAGAAGTAAATGATGAGATGAAGTAGAAGTAAATGATGAGTTCAGTAGTAGAAGTAAATGATGAGTTCAGTAGTAGAAGTAAATGATGAGTTCAGTAGTAGAAGTAAATGATGAGATGAAGTAGAAGTAAATGATGAGATGAAGTAGAAGTAAATGATGAGTTCAGTAGTAGAAGTAAATGATGAGATGAAGTAGAAGTAAATGATGAGATGAAGTAGAAGTAAATGATGAGTTCAGTAGTAGAAGTAAATGATGAGTTCAGTAGTAGAAGTAAATGATGAGTTCAGTAGTAGAAGTAAATGATGAGATGAAGTAGAAGTAAATGATGAGTTCAGTAGTAGAAGTAAATGATGAGTTCAGTAGTAGAAGTAAATGATGAGTTCAGTAGTAGAAGTAAATGATGAGTTCAGTAGTAGAAGTAAATGATGAGTTCAGTAGTAGAAGTAAATGATGAGTTCAGTAGTAGAAGTAAATGATGAGTTCAGTAGTAGAAGTAAATGATGAGATGAAGTAGAAGTAAATGATGAGTTCAGTAGTAGAAGTAAATGATGAGTTCAGTAGTAGAAGTAAATGATGAGTTCAGTAGTAGAAGTAAATGATGAGTTCAGTAGTAGAAGTAAATGATGAGTTCAGTAGTAGAAGTAAATGATGAGTTCAGTAGTAGAAGTAAATGATGAGTTCAGTAGTAGAAAAACACAGCGACAGAGACAGAAAGGTAGATGGGATAGTTAATATATAAAGAATGGCGAGAAGTACACAGAGTCAAGGTAACAAGGAGGAAAGAGGCTGAGAGAGTGATAAAATGAGAGAGTGAGTGAAAGAGAGAGAGAGAGAAAGAGAAACAGAGAGAGAAAGAGAGAGAGAGAGAGAGAGAGAGAGAGAGAGAGAGAGAGAGTGTTCCAGTGGAGCAGCTGTATAGACGTATGTCTATTTCTGAGCTTCTCACATCAACTTAAATTAATTTTGTCAAAAATAATAAATCCCAAGTTCGGTACTTTGTTTAATCTCATTCATATCGCATTTTAAAGTGACTTAAGACGTATTTATAATATGTTTGACATAAATAGAACAAAATTTCTCATTGTAGATGCGAGGCAGCCCACACAAGACAATTTTGAAACTTTTGGTTACTGCAAAGAGGCGTGCGACATTTAACCAGAACTGTGTTTCCAAAAGCTTTTTCACAAGAAAAAAAAACATGTTTGGAATATTTATTAAGTCTGTTCTCTCTCTCAAATCCCTGGTGGTTTTTCAATGAAAGATCCACTAAAAGTTTTTGATAGTTAACTCGTTCTTCTCAGCGGTTCAGCTGGCAACATTGGCGGCGTAGAAGACCTGGTGGGCGTGGGGGGGGGGGGGGGGGGGGGGGTGGAAAAAAAAAAAAAAAGAGAGAGAGAGAGAGAGAGAGAGAGAGAGAGAGAGAGAGAGAGAGAGAGAGAGAGAGAGGAGGGGTGAAGATCAGAGATCGGAGATCGAAGCGAGGGAAAAAAATCATAACAACTCATCAGCGGGCGCCTGACACTCAATTTGACTGACCTCCCCCCTCCCCCTCCTCCCTCCCACCCGATGAGCCTCACAATAGCAGCGGGAGATATTTATTACGGACATTACAAAGGAGTATTAAGAAAGATCTCTTTCGCTTTTCATGCACCTTTAAAGATCTAGACATCTAGACAAGTTGCCTTGGAAAGGCAAAATGTATCCAGTAGGGATCTAAATTTTTGAATCAGCTAGAATGCTAAATGGCTTGATCTTAAGCGATGTAGATAATAAAGTGAAACAACTTTGTCTAAACTGGCTGCTTGCTTTCATTGTTATGGCGGTATGTAGCGTTGGTGTTTTCGCGTCAAATTGGATCTGTAGGTTGCGAGCTCGATCAGAAACAAAAGAACTAATTACATGGAAATCTTGTTTTAAACACTCACACACACACAGAGATCATCAATCTTCTTGGCTACTTGGCTATAAAAAATTGTACATTTCTTTGTAGCATAATTAAGTGTCACACAAGCACTGTTCCTGTTCAACAACTGTAAATTGAATTGCTCTGAAGTGAATGTCTGACAACATGGATTTATGACTACTTGTATGTTTGAACTATGTCAGCACAAGGCCTCTCAGTGATGCCTGACTACGTGGGTTTATGACTACTCGGGTGTTTGAAGTGTGTCAGTACAAGGCCTCTCAGTGATGTCTGACTACTTGGATCTCTGAAGTGTGCCAGTACAAGGCCTCTCAGTGATGTCTGACTACTTGGATGTTTGAAGTGTACCAGTGTATGATGTCTGACTACTTGGATATTTGAAGTGTATCAATATACAAGGCCTCTCAGTGATGTCTTATTACTTGGATGTTTGAAGTGTGCCAATACGAGGCCTATCAGTGATGTCTGACTATTTGAATGTTTGAAGTGTGCCAATACAAGGCCTGTTAGTGATGTCTGACTACTTGGATGTTTGAAGTGTGCCAGTACAAGGCCTCTCAGTGATGTCTGACTACTTGGATGTTTGAAGTGTGCCAGTACAAGACCTCTCAGTGATGTCTGACTATTTGAATGTTTGAAGTGTGCCAATACAAGGCCTCTCAGTGATGTCTGACTACTTGGATGTTTGAAGTGTATCAATATAAAAGGCCTCTCAGTGATGTCTGACTACTTGGATGTTTGAAGTGTGCCAATACAAGGCCTCTCAGTGATGTCTGACTATTTGAATGTTTGAAGTGTGCCAATACAAGGCCTCTAATGTCTGACTATTTGGATGTTTGAAGTGTGCCAGTACAAGACCTCTCAGTGATGTATAACTACTTGGGAATAAGGCCTCTCAGGGATGTCTGACTACTTGGATCTTTGAAGTCTGCCAGTGATGTATGACTACTTGAGTTTTTGAGTTATGCTTGAACAAGGACTGTCAGTGATGTCTGATTACTTGGGTGTTTGAAGTTTGGCAGTACAAGGACTGTCAGTGATGACTGATTACTTGGATGTTTGAAGTGTTCCAGAGCAATGGCTCTAAAAAATGTGTGACATATTGAATGTGTTATGTATAGAAGTGCAAGATCTCTCAGACATGTTTGGAATCTTGAATGTGTTATGTAAACTAGTAAAAGACCTATCAGGAATGTGTAATGTCTTGAATGTTTTATGCACAAGACCTCTCGAGAATGTGTGACAATTTGAATGTGTTACGTATACTAGTTCAAGGTCTACCAGGAATGTGTGACGTCTTGAATGTGTTATGCATTCTGAAAAAAGATCTTTCACGCATGTTTGGAGTTTTGTATACAAGACTTTTCAGGAGTGTGTTACGTTTTGAATGTTTTATGTATTATAGTATAAGACCTATCAAGGATGTGTGGTTTTTAGAATGTTTTATGTATATTAGTACAAGACTTCTCAGGAATGTGTGACGTCTTGAATATATTATGAATGCCAGACCTCTCATGATTATGTAATAATTTGAATGTGTTATGAGGGCTAGTACAAGATCTTTCAAGGTTGTGTAAAGTGTTAAATGCGTTATGTTTATTAGTCCAAGAGCTCTCAGGAATGTGTGACGTCTTCAATATATTATGAATGCCAGACCTCTCACGATTATGTAATAATTTGAATGTGTTATGAGGGCTAGTACAAGATCTTTCAAGGTTGTGTTAAGTGTTAAATGCGTTATGTTTATTAGTCCAAGAGCTCTCAGGAATGTGTGTCGTCTTGAATATATTATGAATGCCAGTACAAGACCTCTCATGATTGTGTTATAATTTGAATGTGTTATGAAGGCTAGTACAAGATCTTTCAAGGTTCTGTGAAGTCTTGAATGTGTTATGTTTATTAGTTCAAGAGCTCTCAGGAATGTGTGACGTCTTGAATGTACATTGTTTACTAGTTCAAGACATTTTAGGAATGTGTGGCTTCTTTAATTTATGATGTATGCTTCAATATGTTATTTGTGATTGTCAAAGATATATCAAGAATGTGTGGTATCTTCAATATCTTATTCGACATTGTCAGAGATATGGCAGTAGTGTGCACCGTCTTCAAAATGTTATGTGTGATTGTCAAAAAAATAGAAACAATGTGTAGCGTCAAAGACATGACAGGAATGTGTAGCGTCTTCATTATGATATATGTACTTGCACAAGACCTCGCAGTGTTGTGTGGCGTTTTGCATGTTTGGTGTGTGCTAGCAAAGGACCTCAAAAAGATTTGCGACGTCTTGAATTTTTATATGTTGTTGTCGTTATTGTTGTTGTTGCTGTCTTCGTGGTCCTTATCGTTGCTACTGATAAAGGCTGTGATTAAAAAAATTTGTTTTCGGTTATTAAAAGTGATTCGCTTATTTGGGGTTTTTTTTCTAATCGGGTCTCTGAATATGTTGATACGGGTACAGTAGTACCAGAAACAAATTTTCAGGAGACTGGATTTTCAACATGGTTTTAAGGTCACTTTAAAAATCTGCTTAGATCTATAGAGAGCAGATGCTTCTCTGTAGATTTCTAATTCTGGGTGGTTTGAAGCTTCACAGTTTGCGCATGTCCTGATATAAAACAAACTGGGTAGCTGAGTCAACAGCTTAGAATGACTAAAACGTTTACTTAATAATTTTACTAAAGCAGACTTAAGTTTATTTTAGGAGTAAATATAAGTCAGTCCATTAGAGTAGGACTAAATCATTCACAGCAGTAAAGAAACTCATTTAGAGAAGGAAGAAATTAACCATTCAGAAGTTGGAGTAAATCTATTCTTCTCATTAAAAGATAAACCAATTCCTCAGGAGTAAGACTAAATCAATTCCTCAGGAGTAAGACTAAATCAATTCGTTTGGAGAAGGAGTAAATCAATCTTTCAAGAGTTGGAGTGAATCAGTTATACTGGAGAAAGGTTGAAACAATCATTCAAGGGTTGAAGTAAATGTATTGTACCAGAAAAGGTATGAAATTATTATTCAAGAGTTGGAAAAACCATTTCTACTGGAAAAGATATGAAACAATCATTCAAGAAATGACTAAATCAATTTTCTAGAAGAGGAATAAATCAATCATTCAAGGGTTAAAGTAAACCAATTACACTGACAACATAGAGAAACAATCATTCAAGAGTTGGAGTAAATCAGTTACACTGGATAAAGAATGAAACTATCAGTCAAAAGTGGTAAATAAATCCTACTAGAAAAGGTATGTAACAATTAGTCAAGAGCTGGAGTAAATCATTAATACTGGAATAGGAATGAAACCATTATTAAAGAAATGGAGTAAATGAATTATTCTAGAGAAGGGATATCAATTATATTGGAGAAGGGATGAAACTATCGGTCACCTGTAGGATTGTATCAATTATACTGCAGAAGGGATGAAACAATCGGTCAAGAGTAGGATCACATCAATTATACTGGAGAAGGGATTCAACAAACGTTCACGACTAGGATCATATCAATTATACTGGAGAAGGGACCAAACAATCGCTCAAGAGTAGGATCTTATCCGTTATACTGGAGAAGGGACCAAACAATCGTTCATTTGTAGGATCATATCAATTATACTGGAGAAGGGATGAAACAATCGGTCACCAGTAGGATCATATCAATTATACTGGAGAGGGGATGAAACAATCGGTCACCCATAGGATCATATCCGTTATACTGGAGAGGAGATGAAAAAATCGTTCACGTGTAGGATCATATCAATTATACTGGAGAAGGGATAAAACAATCGGTCACCCATAGGATCATATCCGTTATACTGGAGAGGGGATGAAACAATCGGTCACATGTAGGATCATATCCGTTATACTGGAGAAGGGATGAAACAATCGTTCACTTGTAGAACCATATCAATTATACTGGAGAAGGGATGAAACAATCGTTCACCTGTAGGATCATATCAATTATACTGGAGAAGGGATGAAACAATCGTTTACGAGAAGGATCATATCCGTTATACTGGAGAAGGGATGAAACAATCGTTCACGAGAAGGATCATATCAATTATACTGGAGAAGGGATGAAACAATCGTTCACGTGTAGGATCATATCAATTATACTGGAGAGGGGATGAAACAATCGTTCACGTGTAGGATCATATCCGTTATACTGGAGAGGGGATGAAACAATCGGTCACCTGTAGGATCATATCAATTATACTGAAGAAGGGATGAAACAATCGTTCACGTGTAGGATCATATCAATTATACTGGAGAGGGGATGAAACAATCGGTCACCTGTAGGATCATATCCGTTATACTGGAGAAGGGATGAAACAATCGTTCACGTGTAGGATCATATCAATTATACTGAAGAAGGGATGAAACAATCGTTCACGTGTAGGATCATATCAATTATACTGGAGTAGGGATGAAACAATCGTTCACCTGTAGGATCATATCAATTATACTGGAGAAGGGATGAAACAATCGTTTACGAGAAGGATCATATCCGTTATACTGGAGAAGGGATGAAACAAGCGGTCACCTGTAGGATCATATCCGTTATACTGGAGAAGGGATTAAACAATCGTTCACGTGCAGCATCATATCCGTTATACTGGAGAAGGGATGAAACAAGCGGTCACCTGTAGGATCTTATCCGTTATACTGGAGAAGGGATGAAACAATCGTTCACGAGTAGGATCATATCAATTATACTGGAGAAGGGATTAAACAAGCGGTCACCTGTAGGATCATATCAATTATACTGGAGAAAGGATGAAACAATCGTTCACCTGTAGGATCATATCCGTTATACTGGAGAAGGAATGAAACAATCGTTCACGAGTAGGATCATATCAATTATACTGGAGAAAGGATGAAACAATCGTTCACGTGTAGGATCATATCCGTTATACTGGAGAAGGGATGAAACAATCGTTCAAGAGTAGGATCATATCAATTATACTGGAGAAGGGATGAAACAATCGTTCACCTGTAGGATCATATCAATTATACTGGAGAAGGGATGAAACAATCGTTCACCTGTAGGATCATATCAATTATACTGAAGAAGGGATGAAACAATCTTTCACGAGTAGGATCTTATTAATTATACTGGAGAAGGGATTAAACAATCGTTCACGTGTAGGATCATATCAATTATACTGGAGAAAGGATGAAACAATCGTTCACCTGTAGGATCATGTCAATTATACTGGAGAAGGGATGAAACAATCTTTCACGAGTAGGATCATGTCAATTATACTGGAGAAGGGATGAAACAATCTTTCACGAGTAGCATCATGTCAATTATACTGGAGAAGGGATGAAACAATCTTTCACGAGTAGGATCTTATTAATTATACTGGAGAAGGGATGAAACAATCGGTCATGGGTAGGATCATGTCCGTTATACTGGAGAGGGGATGAAACAATCGTTCACGTGTAGGATCATATCAATTATACTGAAGAAGGGATGAAACAATCGTTCACGTGTAGGATCATATCAATTATACTGGAGAGGGGATGAAACAATCGGTCACCTGTAGGATCATATCCGTTATACTGGAGAAGGGATGAAACAATCGTTCATGTGTAGGATCATATCAATTATACTGGAGAGGGGATGAAACAATCGGTCACCTGTAGGATCATATCCGTTATACTGGAGAAGGGATGAAACAATCGTTCACGTGTAGGATCATATCAATTATACTGAAGAAGGGATGAAACAATCGTTCACGTGTAGGATCATATCAATTATACTGGAGTAGGGATGAAACAATCGTTCACCTGTAGGATCATATCAATTATACTGGAGAAGGGATGAAACAATCGTTTACGAGAAGGATCATATCCGTTATACTGGAGAAGGGATGAAACAATCGTTCACGAGAAGGATCATATCAATTATACTGGAGAAGGGATGAAACAATCGTTCACGTGTAGGATCATATCAATTATAATGGAGAGGGGATGAAACAATCGTTCACGTGTAGGATCATATCCGTTATACTGGAGAGGGGATGAAACAATCGTTCACGTGTAGGATCATATCAATTATACTGAAGAAGGGATGAAACAATCGTTCACGTGTAGGATCATATCAATTATACTGGAGAGGGGATGAAACAATCGGTCACCTGTAGGATCATATCCG
Source organism: Elysia crispata (assembly GCA_033675545.1). NCBI lineage: Eukaryota > Metazoa > Mollusca > Gastropoda > Plakobranchidae > Elysia > Elysia crispata. The sequence continues at coordinate 141,106 of JAWDGP010001472.1, forward strand.
TTATACTGGAGAAGGGATGAAACAATCGTTCACGTGTAGGATCATATCAATTATACTGAAGAAGGGATGAAACAATCGTTCACGTGTAGGATCATATCAATTATACTGGAGTAGGGATGAAACAATCGTTCACCTGTAGGATCATATCAATTATACTGGAGAAGGGATGAAACAATCGTTTACGAGAAGGATCATATCCGTTATACTGGAGAAGGGATGAAACAATCGTTCACGAGAAGGATCATATCAATTATACTGGAGAAGGGATTAAACAATCGTTCACGAGTAGGATCATATCAATTATACTGGAAAAGGGACGAAACAATCGTTCACGAGTAGGATCATATCAATTATACTGGAGAAGGGATGAAACAAGCGGTCACCTGTAGGATCATATCCGTTATACTGGAGAAGGGATTAAACAATCGTTCACGTGCAGCATCATATCCGTTATACTGGAGAAGGGATGAAACAAGCGGTCACCTGTAGGATCTTATCCGTTATACTGGAGAAGGGATGAAACAATCGTTCACGAGTAGGATCATATCAATTATACTGGAGAAGGGATTAAACAAGCGGTCACCTGTAGGATCATATCAATTATACTGGAGAAAGGATGAAACAATCGTTCACCTGTAGGATGATATCCGTTATACTGGAGAAGGAATGAAACAATCGTTCACGAGTAGGATCATATCAATTATACTGGAGAAAGGATGAAACAATCGTTCACGTGTAGGATCATATCCGTTATACTGGAGAAGGGATGAAACAATCGTTCAAGAGTAGGATCATATCAATTATACTGGAGAAGGGATGAAACAATCGTTCACCTGTAGGATCATATCAATTATACTGGAGAAGGGATGAAACAATCGTTCACCTGTAGGATCATATCAATTATACTGAAGAAGGGATGAAACAATCTTTCACGAGTAGGATCTTATTAATTATACTGGAGAAGGGATTAAACAATCGTTCACGTGTAGGATCATATCAATTATACTGGAGAAAGGATGAAACAATCGTTCACCTGTAGGATCATGTCAATTATACTGGAGAAGGGATGAAACAATCTTTCACGAGTAGGATCATATCAATTATACTGGAGAAGGGATGAAACAATCTTTCACGAGTAGCATCATAACAATCTTTCACGAGTAGGATCTTATTAATTATACTGGAGAAGGGATGAAACAATCGGCGTGTAGGATCATATCCGTTATACTGGAGAAGGGATGAAACAATCGGTCATGGGTAGGATCATATCCGTTATACTGGAGAAGGGATGAAACAATCGTTCACGAGTAAGATCATATCAATTATGCTGGAGAGGGGATGAAACAATCTTTCACGAGTAGGATCATATCAATTATACTGGAGAAGGGATGAAACAATCGTTCACGTGTAGGATCATATCAATTATACTGGAGAAGGGATGAAACAATCGTTCACGTGTAGGATCATATCAATTATACTGGAGAAGGGATGAAACAATCGTTCACCTGTAGGATCATATCAATTATACTGGAGAAGGGATGAAACAATCGTTCACGAGTAGGATCATATCCGTTATACTGGAGAAGGGATGAAACAATCGTTCACGTGTAGGATCATATCAATTATACTGGAGAAGGGATGAAACAATCGTTCACGTGTAGGATCATATCAATTATAATGGAGAGGGGATGAAACAATCGTTCACGTGTAGGATCATATCAATTATACTGAAGAAGGGATGAAACAATCGTTCACCTGTAGAACCATATCAATTATACTGGAGAAGGGATGAAACAATCGGTCACCTGTAGGATCATATCCGTTATACTGGAGAAGGGATGAAACAATCGTTCACCTGTAGAACCATATCAATTATACTGGAGAAGGGATGAAACAATCGTTCACCTGTAGGATCATATCAATTATACTGGAGAAGGGATGAAACAATCGTTCACCTGTAGGATCATATCAATTATACTGGAGAAGGGATGAAACAATCGTTCACGACTAGGACCATATCAATTATACTGGAGAAGGGATGAAACAATCGTTCACCTGTAGGATCATATCAATTATACTGGAGAAGGGATGAAACAATCGTTCACCTGTAGGATCATATCAATTATACTGGAGAAGGGATGAAACAATCGTTCACCTGTAGGATCATATCAATTATACTGGAGAAGGGATGAAACAATCGTTCATCTGTAGGATCATATCCGTTATACTGGAGAAGGGATGAAACAATAGTTCACGAGTAGGACCATATCAATTATACTGGAGAAGGGATGAAACAATCGTTCATCTGTAGGACCTTTCAATTATACTGGAGAAGGGATTAAACAGTCGTTCACGAGTAGGATCATATCAATTATACTGGAGAGGGGATGAAACAATCGTTCACGAGTAGGATCATATCAATTATACTGGAGAAGGGATGAAACAATCGTTCACGAGTAGGATCATATCAATTATACTGGAGAAGGGATGAAACAATCGTTCACGAGTAGGATCATATCAATTATACTGGAGAGGGGATGAAACAAACGTTCACGAGTAGGATCTTATCAATTATACTGGAGAAGGGATTAAACAGTCGTTCACGAGTAGGATCATATCAATTATACTGGAGAAGGGATGAAACAATCGTTCACGAGTAGGATCATATCAATTATACTGGAGAAGGGATGAAACAATCGTTCACGAGTAGGATCATATCAATTATACTGGAGAAGGGATGAAACAATCGTTCACGAGTAGGATCATATCCGTTATACTGGAGAAGGGATGAAACAATCGTTCACGAGTAGGATCATATCAATTATACTGGAGAGGGGATGAAACAATCGTTCACGAGTAGGATCATACCCGTTATACTGGAGAGGGGATGAAACAATCGTTCACGAGTAGGATCATATCAATTATACTCGAGAAGGGATGAAACAATCGTTCACCTGTAGGATCTTATCAATCATACTGGAGAAGGGATGAAACAATCGTTCACGAGTAGGACCATATCAATTTTACTGGAGAAGGGATGAAACAATCGTTCACCTGTAGGATCTAATCAATTATACTGGAGAAGGGATGAAACAATCGTTCACGAGTAGGATCATATCAATTATACTGGAGAAGGGATGAAACAATCGGTCACGAGTAGGATCTTATCAATTATATTCGAGAAGGGATGAAACAATCGTTCACCTGTAGGATCTTATCAATTATACTGGAGAAGGGATGAAACAATCGTTCACCTGTAGGATCATATCAATTATACTGGAGAAGGGATGAAACAATCGTTCACCTGTAGAACCATATCAATTATACTGGAGAAGGGATGAAACAATCGTTCACGAGTAGGATCATATCAATTATACTGGAGAAGGGATGAAACAATCGGTCACGAGTAGGATCTTATCAATTATATTCGAGAAGGGATGAAACAATCGTTCACCTGTAGGATCTTATCAATTATACTGGTGAAGGGATGAAACAATCATTCACGAGTAGGATCATATCAATTATACTGGAGAAGGGATGAAACAATCTTTCACGAGTAGGATCTTATCAATTATACTGGAGAAGGGATGAAACAATCTTTCACGAGTAGGATCATGTCAATGATACTGGAGAAGGGATGAAACAATCGTTCACCTGTAGGACCATATCAATTATACTGGAGAAGGGATGAAACAATCTTTCACGAGTAGGATCTTATCAATTATACTGGAGAAGGGATGAAACAATCTTTCACGAGTAGGATCATGTCAATTATACTGGAGAAGGGATGAAACAATCGTTCACCTGTAGGACCATATCAATTATACTGGAGAATGGATTAAACAGTCGTTCACGAGTAGGATTATATCAATTATACTGGAGAAGGGATTAAACAGTCGTTCACGAGTAGGACCATATCAATTATACTGGAGAAGGGATGAAACAATCGTTCACGAGTAGGATCTTATCTATTATACTGGAGAAGGGATGAAACAATCGGTCACGAGTAGGATCTTATCTATTATACTGGAGAATGATGAAACAATCGGTCACGAGTAGGATCTTATCTATTATACTGGAGAAGGGATGAAACAATCGGTCACGAGTAGGATCTTATCTATTATACTGGAGAAGGGATGAAACAATCGGTCACGAGTAGGATCATATCAATTATACTGGAGAAGGGATTAAACAATCGGTCACGAGTAGGATCATATCAATTATACTGGAGAAGGGATGAAACAATCGGTCACGAGTAGGATCTTATCTATTATACTGGAGAAGGGATGAAACAATCGGTCACGAGTAGGATCTTATCTATTATACTGGAGAAGGGATGAAACAATCGGTCACGAGTAGGATCATATCTATTATACTGGAGAAGGGATGAAACAATCGGTCACGAGTAGGATCATATCAATTATACTGGAGAAGGGATGAAACAATCGGTCACGAGTAGGATCATATCTATTATACTGGAGAAGGGATGAAACAATCGGTCACGAGTAGGATCTTATCAATTATGCTGGAGAAGGGATGAAACAATCGTTTAATAGTAGGAGTAAATCAGCTTTAATGGATTACAGACGTCTGTAAATAGTGCGGGTAAACCGATCGGTCAAAAGTAAGAGCAAATCAGTCATTCTGAAGAAGATTCGAATAAAATCTCCAATATTATGATGAAAATTTTGTTTGAAGAGAAGGGGTAATTCTTCCATTTTAGAGTAGGATTAAATCATGATTTTTCAGTTTCTAGGAAAGGAGTAGACCAATTCCCCTAACTAGAGCTAAATAATTCTTTCAAAAAGCATAAAAAAGAGTAATAAACTGATATGTAAATGAAAATAAAAAGTAGGGATTTTATTATACTCATCTAGTTTTATGATAATTGTCACCTTTTTTTTTTTAATTTAGTGAAGCAGTTTTCAAATTTTCCTTTACAATCTATAGTGGGAGCATTCTAACTTTCATGTTAACTTCTCTAAAGTAAGAGTATGGCAAGCCTTTATGTTAACATTAAGAGGGAGAGTACGAAAGTAGTAGTATCAAAATCTCTATAGAAGCATCTAGATTAGGAATATTCTAACCGTTATAGAAACATCTAGAGTAGGAGTCTTGTAATGCTCATATAAAATATTAATATGATTTGTTATTGTTGAGGAATAAAAAAAAATAATATAAATTCTGAGGGCAGGAGTATTAAAATCAGTAAATTAATATCTAGAGTAAGAGTATGGCAACCTTTACATAAACATCTAGAGTGAGAGTATGACAAATTTTATATAAACATCTAAAGTGAGAGTTTGGCAACCTCTATATAAACATCTAAAGTGAGAATATGACGTTTTTTATACAAACATCTAGAGTGAGAGTATGACGTTTTTTTTATATAAACATCTAGAGTGAGAGTATGACAACATTTATATAAACATTTAGAGTGAGAGTATCACAACTTTTATATAAAAATCTAGAGTGAGAGTATGATAACCTTTATATAAACATCTAGAGTGAGAGTATGACGCTTTTTATACAAACATATAGAGTGAGAATTTGACGGTTTTTTTATACAAGCATCTAAAGTGAGAGTATGATGATTTTTATACAAACATCTAGAGTGAGAGTATGACAACATTTATATGAACATCTAGAGTGAGATTATGACGACCTCTATATGAACATCTAGAGTGGGTTTATGACAACCTTGATATAAACACCTTGAGTGAGAGTATGACAACCTTTATACAAACATGTAGAGTGAGAGTATGACAACATTTATATAAACATCTAGAGTGAGAGTATGACAACATTTTTTAAACATCTAGAGTGAGAGTATGAAGTTTTTTAGATACAAACATCTAGAGTGAGAGTATAACGGGTTTTTTTATATAAATATCTAGAGTGAGAGTATGGTGTTCTTTTATATAAATATCTAGAGTCAGAGTATGACGGTTTTTATACAAACATCTAGATTGAGAGTATGACGGTTTTTTTTTATATAAACATCTAGAGTGAGAGAATGACTACCTTTATATGATCATCTAAAGCAGTAGTATCATAATCTTTATAAAAGCATTTAGACAAGAAATATTCTAACCTTTATAGAAACATCTAGAGTAGGTGTCTTGTGATGTTTTTATAATAAATGATCAATATCATATGCAATTGTTGAAGAATAAAAAATTAATATAAATATCTAGGGCAGGAGTATTAAAATCATTATTATTGATATCTAGAGTGGAAGTGTAAAAACCTGTATATAAACATCCAGAGTGGGAGTATGAATATATACAAAAATCTAGAGAAGGAGTGTGAAAACCTTTATATTAATCTCTGAAGTAGACGTTTGTTAAGGTTTACACAAATATCAGAAGTAGGAGTATAAAAACCTTTGTATAAATGTCTAAAGTAGAAGTATGAAAACCTTTATCTAAACATCTGGAGTAAAAGTATGAAAACCTTTTTATAAACATATGAAGTAGGAGTATGAAGACCTTTATATATTTATCTAATGTAGGAGCATGAAAACCTTTATAGAAATATCTAAACTAGAAGTATGAAAACCTTATCTAAACGTCTAGAGTGGAAGTATGAAAACCTTTATACAAACATCAAGAGTGGTGGTATCAAAATCTTTATATAAGCATCCAGATTAGGAATATTCTAACCTTTCTAGAAACATCTAGAGCGGAAGTCTTGTTATGTTCATACAAAAACGATCAATATCATTAGAGCCGTTGCCAAATCCAAACTGTGTCTCAGTTTTCAAAACGTGCAGTTCAATATTTTTAAAGCGATCATTATTTTTTCTTATCAGGCCAACCTTACACGTTTCGCAATAACAGTTGTGAAACTGCAGATCTGAAAATTTTCACGCCAGCCACCCATAAAAATATTGAACATTCTGTTTTCACACAGCAGAATTGAAGTAATAGGCGGATTGAAGCGAAGTCTCTGGCTCTATATCTGTCAATCATACAACAGCCAGTCTGTACCTATAAAGCAATATTTTGGCAACAGATCAGAGCTGTTGTTCAGGGCCCGTATTAATATAAACAATCGTAAGCCAACGCATTTGGCATCGGCTACAATGCATTGTAAATATCTATATACTTTTTAAAATCAGGCTCGAATTGGTTTGTCTATTCCCTAGAATATGCCTGTCAGTGCTAGTTATTGAATAGTTTGATGGAGGGAAATGGGGGAGTGGGGAGAATGTTCCATTCCGATTGTGCAGTTTTTTTTAAATCTTCATCCTCTTGTCATTTATTTGAATAATGGCTTTTTTCCTCTCCAGTCTTTGTTGTTTCTGATCAGATATCAGCAGGGGAAACTATCCACCGTGCAGATTCTTGCTCAAGCTAAGATGATTGGACAAAGTTATCTTAATTGATCCCTATACTCATCTGTGTTCTACTTACTGGCTCTGTGACACTTATTTGCCAGTCTCATCGTAAGAGAAAAGTGTCTGATAGTGACCACGATCATTAGACGCTTATCTCGAGAATCATCCATGACTGAGAAGGTTCAACTCTTGAAGTTTTTTGCCTAGCAATCAAAAATTTATAAGAACACCAGTCATGTTATACTGACACCGGTAATATTATAAGGACATAAGTCATGTCATAAGGACATCATTTATGTTATAAGGACATCGTTCATGTTATAGTGACACCAGTCATGTTATAAGTACATCAGTCATGTTATAAGGACATCGATCATGCTATAGTGACACCAGTCATGTTATAGTGATATCATTCATAATATAAAAACACCATTTATGTCATACTGACACCAGTCATGTTATAAAAACATCAGCCATGTTATGAGGACATCAGCTATGTTATAAGGTAATCAGTCATGTTATAATGACACCAGGCATGTTTTAGTGACATCATTCATGTTATAAGGACATCACTCATGTTATAGTGGCACCAGTCATAATAATAAGTACTCAGTCATGTTGTAAGTGTAAGGGCATCGGCCATGCTATTGCGACACCAGTCAAGTTATAGTGATATCATTTATAATATAAGAACACCTGTCATGTTATACTGACACCAGTCACATTACAAGGGCATAAGTCATGTTATAAGGACATCAGCCATGTTATAAGATAATCAATCATGTTATAATGACACCAGACATGTTTTAGTGACACCATTCATGTTATAAGGACGTCACTCATGTTTTAGTGATACCAGTCATGTTATAAGGACATCGGTCATGCTTAAGTAACATCAGTCTTGTTATAGTGATATCATTCATGATATAAGGACATCAGTCATGTTTTAGTGACATCTGTCATGTTATAGTGACACCAGTTATGTTATAATGACATCAGTCATGTTATAGTGACACCAGTCATGTTATAAGGATACCAGTCATATATATGGACACTAGTCATGTTTAAAGACACCATTCATGTTACAATGACCCCAGTCATGTTTCAGTGACATCATTCATGTTATAGTGACACTAATCACGTTATAGTGACACCAGTCATGTTACAAGGACATTAGTCATATGAAAAGGACACCAGTCATGTTAATAGGACACCAATCATAACACATCCACCCTATAACAGTTAATTGAGCCGGAGAGGATTTGATTTGTCTTGCTAGGGCCTTTACATTACACAAAAATTCAATGGGCTCCATGGTCCTGATGTGGCGGTTGTAATAGTTGAGTTGAACACAATGGTTCATTACGCTCCTGAAATATTGCGTTGCTCCAATCGCATTATCTGAAATATTTGCATGTTTTATTTTATTTGGAGTGATTTTGTTCTATCAAATTTGATTGACCTACGCCACTTTTCTCATGGTCAGGATAAAAACTTATTGATGATCCTCGTTGGGGTTCGACTTGAGCATTGAGTCTGAAATTGACGTCTTT
>JAWDGP010001472.1:152500-160000 GCA_033675545.1 Elysia crispata
ATAATTATTATTATTATTATTATTATTATTATTATTGTTATTATTATTATAATAATAATAATAATTAAACATATATTTTTTTTCTATTATATGTTTTTTTTAGAATCCTTTTGTCTTTTCTTATCTAAATGGAAAATCAGTTAGATTCTGTTGTTTCATAAGCTCACACCTCATCAAAATAAACAAAGAGAAACTTTAAATAGCGAAGGCACACAGGCGCTTTTCTTTATGTCGATTAGAGAGAATATATTAAATTAGATCATGATACAAACTCTTTATCTTGTATTGATTGACTCAGGATTCTGCAATTTGGCAAAACTCTTAAGGCGGTTAAAACAGATTCGGGTTCGTTTGGTTTCTATTTTTAATTGCAGTGATATGTCAGACTTAGGGAGAGACGGTAAAGCCTTTTCTTAGAAGACTCTCATAGACATGTCGGTTGAAGATATAGGAAGCAGTATTGAGTTTTATGGTTTAAAACGCTCGTAGAAGCAGGTCGGGTGAAGAAAGCCGGTTGAACGATTCTGGAGTTCTAACAACAAACTCTGAAAAATATGTTGGAGGAAGAAGGAGCCGATAAAATTAGATTCTAAAAATAAACTCACTTCAAAGAAATGTTGGATAAAGATAGAGACGATAAAATTAGAATCTGGGGTGAAACACTCTATATAAGATATTTTGGATAAAGACAGAGCCAAAAATATTAGATTCTGGGGTTATGCACCTTCCATATGATATGTTGGATAAAGACAGGGCCGATAAAATTAGATTCTAAGGTGAAGCACAAACATATGATATGTTTGATAATGACAGAACCGATAGGATTAGATTTTGGGGTTAAATCACATTCCTCAAGATGCGTTGGATAAAGATTGAGCCGAGAAGATTTAATTTTAAGGTTAATCACACTATAAAAGATATGCTGGATAAAGACAGCGCCGAAAAGATTATATTCTGGGGTTAAACGTAATACACATTCTCAAAGATATGCTGGATAAAGGTAGAGCCGAAAAGATTCTATTCTGGGGTTAAACATGATACACATTCTCAAAGATATGTTGGATAAAGGCAGAGCCGAAAAGATTCTATTCTGGGGTTAAACGTAATAAACATTCTCAAAGATATGTTGGATAAAGGCAGAGCCGAAAAGATTCTATTCTGGGGTTAAACGTAATAAACATTCTCAAAGATATGCTGGATAAAGGCAGAGCCGAAAAGATTCTATTCTGGGGTTAAACGTAATACACATTCTCAAAGATATGCTGGATAAAGGTAGAGCCGAAAAGATTCTATTCTGGGGTTAAACATAATACACATTCTCAAAGATATGTTGGATAAAGGTAGAGCCGAAAAGATTCTATTCTGGGGTTAAACATAATACACATTCTCAAAGATATGCTGGATAAAGGCAGAGCCGAAAAGATTCTATTCTGGGGTTAAACATAATACACATTCTCAAAGATATGCTGGATAAAGGCAGAGTCGAAAAGATTCTATTCTGGGATTAAACGTAATACACATTCTCAAAGATATGCTGGATAAAGGCAGAGCCGAAAAGATTCTATTCTGGGGTTAAACGTAATAAACATTCTCAAAGATATGCTGGATAAAGGTAGAGCCGAAAAGATTCTATTCTGGGGTTAAACGTAATAAACATTCTCAAAGATATGCTGGATAAAGGTAGAGCCGAAAAGATTCTATTCTGGGGTTAAACGTAATAAACATTCTCAAAGATATGCTGGATAAAGGCAGAGCTGAAAAGATTCTATTCTGGGGTTAAACGTAATAAACATTCTCAAAGATATGTTGGATAAAGGTAGAGCCGAAAAGATTCTATTCTGGGGTTAAACATAATAAACATTCTCAAAGATATGCTGGATAAAGGCAGAGCCGAAAAGATTCTATTCTGGGGTTAAACGTAATAAACATTCTCAAAGATATGTTGGATAAAGGCAGAGCCGAAAAGATTCTATTCTGGGGTTAAACGTAATAAACATTCTCAAAGATATGCTGGATAAAGGCAGAGCCGAAAAGATTCTATTCTGGGGTTAAACGTAATAAACATTCTCAAAGATATGCTGGATAAAGGTAGAGCCGAAAAGATTCTATTCTGGGGTTAAACGTAATAAACATTCTCAAAGATATGTTGGATAAAGGCAGAGCCCACATGATTAGATTCTTGGGTGATGAAATTTCTCATAGAAGCGTCGAATGAAAACAGGGCTGTTTGGGTCAGACTCTGTGGTAAAAAAAAAAAACGCTCACAGATATGTGGGATGCATATAGAGCTGGTTAGATTAGAATCTGAAGTGAAGCAGACTCTCAAAGCTGTGTTTTGGATGAAGAAAGAGCAAATTCGTTTGGAACTGGACTATACAAATTGTTTATTTCATTTTATCTAAAGACGGAGTGGTAAATATCAAGAATTCCCGGTTATACAACTCTTCTCTGCGGTCATATTCGCTGATGACTTGCCTCTTCTGTTCGCCCACCTAGCACTCTTTCTTTTTGTGGCCAACACCAGAACTTATATAATGGTACAGATGAACTAAGAGTAAGAGTTTGATTTGTTAAGCAATCAAAAAGAATTCGGGAACGTTTTTAAGCATACAATCATGAAGCAGTACAATATAAACATTTTTTCTTCTATCTCTATTTATTACTTTACTATCCTTTTTCTAAACAAAAATTGTAGCAATTTCCCTTCGGTTGCGCTGCCTTGATAGGTCTATAGACTACACATGTTGTAATAAGTTACCTTTTGGTGTCAGGTAGCGGAGATCACAGAGTCCGCTGCCTTGATAGGTCTATAGACTACACATGTTGTAATAAGTTACCTTTTGGTGTCAGGTAGCGGAGATCACAGAGTCCGCTGCCTTGATAGGTCTATAGACTACACATGTTGTAATAAGTTACCTTTTGGTATCAGGTAGCGGAGATCACAGAGTCCGCTGCCTTGATAGGTCTATAAACTACACATGTTGTAATAAGTTACCTTTTGGTATCAGGTAGCGGAGATCACAGAGTCCAGACGGATTATGATGTAAATCAGCTTTAATCCACGTGTCAGAGATCAGCAATCAGCAATCAGCTGAGGCCGTGAGGCTGAGCTGTCGGCAGCAGGACTTACCGCGAGGCGACCTTCTCACCGCGCTTTTATATGGCCTGGCGCCGCTCTCAGGAGGAGAGGGAGAGGGGCCGCCTTCCACAATGTGGAGAAACATAGGGGGTAGAGAGAGATGGAGGTTTACAGAGATTTGTGTGAGAGAGTCGGAGGGGGGGGGGGGGGGGGGGGAAGAGGTAACCAGAGAGCTGTATGGAGGAAGAGCGAGAGAGTGCGAGAGAATGGGATGCCAGGAGTAAACTTTGAAAGAATTCAATTATTTTAACTGGGGAAGGGAGTAGAAGGTGACGGGGAGGGTATAAAGACAGAAGAGAGAAAAGGGATGGAAAAAAAGGGGAGAAGGGACTTCTAAAGGAGAGACATATAGGCTAAAAAGAGAGGATAAAACGAACTTTAGTTAGTGTAGGAAGAAAGTGTATGTGTTTGCATGTGTTTGGAAAAAAAAGGGTGTGTGTGGGGGAGGGGGGGGGGGGTGAAAAGCTATATATTCAAAATGATCGGGTTTTGTTTTTTGTTTTTTGTTGTTGTTTCTTTTTTTGTGCGTAGAGGTGGAGTAAATAGAAAATTATGAGGAAAGTTTGAGTGAAGATTGTGAGAGGCACAGAGTGGGAGGGAAAATAAATTGTAGATGAAGAGTGTGTATGGAGAGGGGTGGCGTATGCCGGGAGGAGGGGAACGGGCGAGAGAAGGTAGAGCAATGCAGATAGCCAGATAGTTCGGTTAATGAACTCAAGTTTCAATGAAAATGAATTGGCCAAAACTACCACTACTACTACTATTCTAATTGGCCAAAACTACCACTTCTACTACTACTATTCTAATTGGCCAAAACTACCACTTCTACTACTACTATTCTAATTGGCCAAAACTACCACTACTACTACTACTATTCTAATTGGCCAAAACTACCACTACTACTGCTACTATTCTAATTGGCCAAAACTACTACTACTGCTACTACTACTACTACTACTACTACTACTACTACTACTACTACTACTACTACTACTACTACTACTACTACTACTACTACTACTACTACTACAATTCTAATTCGCCAAAACTACCACTACTACTACTACTATTCTAATTGGCCAAAACTACCACTACTACTACTACTATTCTAATTGGCCAAAACTACTACTACTACTACTACTACTACTACTACTACTACTACTACTACTACTACTACTACTACTACTACTACTACTACTACTACTACTACTACTACTACTATTCTAACTGGCCAAAACTGCCACTACTACTACTACTACTACTACTACTATTCTAATTGGCCAAACTACCACTACTACTACTACTACTATTCTAATTGGCCAAACTACCACTACTACTACTACTACTACTACTACTATTCTAATTGGCCAAAACTACCACTACTACTACTACTATTCTAATTGGCCAAAACTACCACTACTACTACTACTACTACTACTACTATTCTAATTGGCCAAAACTACCACTACTACTACTACTACTATTGTAATTGGCCAAAACTACCACTACTACTACTACTACTACTACTACTATTCTAATTGGCCAAAACTAACACTACTACTACTACTTCTACTACTAATACTACTACTACTACTACTATTCTAATTGGCCAAAACTACCACTACTACTACTACTACTATTCTAATTGGCCAAAACTACCACTACTACTACTACTATTCTAATTGGCCAAAACTACCACTACCACTACTACTACTACTACTATTCTAATTGGCCAAAACTACCACTACTACTACTACTACTACTACTACTACTACTACTACTACTACTACTACTACTACTACTACTACTACTACTATTCTAATTGGCCAAAACTACCACTACTACTACTACTACTACTACTACTACTACTACTACTACTACTACTACTACTACTACTACTACTACTACTACTACTACTGTTCTAATTGGCCAAAACTGCCACTACTACTACTACTATTCTAATTGGCCAAAACTACCACTACCACTAATGCTACTACAACTACTACTACTACTACTACTACTACTATTCTAATTGGCCAAAACTGCCACTACTACTACTACTACTACTACTACTACTACTACTACTATTCTAATTGGCCAAAACTACTACTACTACTACTACTACTACTACTACTACTACTACTACTACTACTACTACTACTACTACTACTACTACTACTACTACTATTCTAATTGGCCAAAACTACCACTACTACTACTACTGTTCTAATTGGCCAAAAAAAGACATGAGAAAAGCACAGGGAAAGGGAGAGCGAGGCGGAAAGGGGTTAGAGCGGGATCAAATATAAGAGCAGTAAAAAACCAAGCGCAATCGAGGTAGAAAATGGGGCAAAATGAAAAAGAAAAAAATATGCCCAAAAGTTTCCTCTCTGGTGTCTCGGTAACCGATACTTCCTGTGCATTATTCATTTTTAAAGCAAGGCTTTAGCGAGGCTGTAGTGAGTTTGTAGAGAGCTGTATCTATTTTTTTTTTTACTTTTTCCCTTTGTCCACTGTGTGAACTTGTTTTATTTTATCAATATATATCTACTTTTTTTACCTTTTCCTTTTCTCCACTATTTCAACTTGTTTATTTTATCCACAATTACCTACTTTTTTACTTTTTCTTTTTCTCCACATTGCCAACATGTTTATTTTATCAATATATCCTTACTTTTTCCCTTTTTGTCTTTCTCTATGGTGTCAACATGTTATTGTTTTTTATCAATATATCCCTATTTTTTTTTACTTTTCCTCTTTTCCCACGATGTCAACTTGTTTCTTTTATCAATATATCCCAACATTTATAAATTTTCTATTTCTCGACGATGTCAACTTTCTCCACGGTGTTAACTTGTTTATTCTATCAATATATTCCTACTCTTTCTCTTTTTCTCTTTCCCCACGATGTCATTTTGTTTTTGTTTTGTTTTTAATTTTTTTATCAATATTTCTATTTTTTACTTTTTCTCTTCTCCACGATGTCAGTTTGTTTCTTGTATCAATATATCTCTACTTTTTTACTTTTTCCCTTTCTCCACAATGTCATTTGTTTATTTTTCCAGTACATTCCTACAGTTATAAATTCTCTCTCTTTCTCCGCGATGCTAACATGTTTATTTTTTCAATTTCATATCCCTACTTTATTAACTTTTTGTCTTTCTCCACGACTTCAAATTATTTATTTTATCAGTATATCCTTACATTTATAATTTTTCTCTTTCTTCACGATGACAACTTGTTTACTTTATCAGTATATCCCTACAATTAAAATTTTTCTCTTTCTCCAAGATTATTTCAATTTGTTCATTTTATTTTTAATTGTTCCCATTTATTACCACATACCCTTTGTCCACGTATTCCCATTTGTTTCTACATACCCTCTGTCCACGTATTCCCATTTGTTTCTACATACCCTTTGTCCACGTATTCCCATTTGTTTCTACATACCCTTTGTCCACGTATTCCCATTTGTTTCTACATACCCTCTGTCCACGTATTCCCATTTGTCACTACATACCCTTTGTCCACGTATTCCCATTTGTTTCTACATACCCTTTGCCCACTTCTTTCTATTTGTCACTACATACCCTCTGTCCACGTATTCCCATTTGTCACTACATACCCTTTGTCCACGTATTCCCATTTGTCACTACATACCCTCTGTCCACGTATTCCCATTTGTCACTACATACCCTTTGTCCACGTATTCCCATTTGTTTCTACATACCCTTTGTCCACGTATTCCCATTTGTTTCTACATACCCTTTGTCCACGTATTCCCATTTGTTTCTACATACCCTTTGTCCACGTATTCCCATTTGTTTCTACATACCCTTTGTCCACGTATTCCCATTTGTTTCTACATACCCTTTGTCCACGTATTCCCATTTGTTTCTACATACCCTTTGTCCACTAATTTTCATCTGTATCTCCCCATTATTTTTTCCTCTGGCTTTTATTGACGTTTCACCACTGCTTGAATGTGTTATTTTGGCGCGATTCTCCACTCGTATAATTCTGGCCTTTTGATCACACCTCTCCATTTATTTAATTCTGGTGCTTGGTCACTTCTTTCCTTTTTTAATTCTGGCTTTTGCTCACGTTTGTCTTCTTTTTACATTGACTTTTTTTTTTTTTTAGATTTTTCCACCTTTTTTTTTACTTTTATCCTTTGTTCACGTCTCGCCATTTATTTGTTCAGGTATTTGATCATATCTCTCTATAATCTTAATTCTTTTGTTTGGTCACCTCTTCCCTTTTTTTACTTCTGGTTTTTGCTCACGTTTTTTTTTTCTTCTTTCTTCATTGACTTTGTTTAAGATTTTTCACTTTTAACTTCTAGCCTTTGGTCACGCCTC
>JAWDGP010001472.1:165000-365000 GCA_033675545.1 Elysia crispata
TCTCTCTTTCTTTCTCCCCCACTCGTTCGTCCTCGTATAGAAATTTTGTTTTGTATAAATGGACGATATCATATATAAACTCAAATTCATAGCACTTCGTACATTATCATATAAATTTATCTCCACTTTTGTCTGAAAGAACGAGAAGGACAGAAGCACACAAAGAGATAAGGAGAGAAAGAGAGAGGAGAAAGAAAATAGGAATTGAGAGTGTGTTTTGAAGATAGAATACAGAAATAGTTTGATACAGAGTGAAAGAGAGAGAGAGATAGAAAGAGCGCGGAACGAAGTGCGACAAAGAGAAAAAAAGAGGAAGAGACACAGAGAGTGAGAGAGAGAGAGAGGAGGACGACGAGGAGGAATGAGACACATAGGAGTAAAGCAAGGAGATAAGAGACAGCATGGAGGTGAGAGACAGAGAAGGAGATATAAAAGGCGGTAACTGAGTGGGAGAGAGGAAGGAAAAGATACAGAGAGAGGAGGGATGAGATAGAGAGAGAGAGTGACTCAGAGAGGCGGGAGAAAAAGAGAAAAAAATAGGCAGAAAGGAGCGAGGTGGAAGGTGGAGAGAGTGGGGAGAAAAAGAGACAAAGAAGGAGAGAGAATGAGAGAGAGACAGACAGACAGAGGATGAGGAAGTTTGAGGAGTCCGATAGAAAGGCAAATTAATGGTATACAAAGTCTATCAAGCAGGAGGATAGAAAAAATGACAGACAAATACATCCATAACATTCAGGGAATAAGAGACAGACAGTCAGAGATCGATTGAGAGTGACAGAGACAGAGAGACAGACAAAGAAAGGAAGAAAGATACAATCAGAGACAAACAATTATGGAGATTGAAAGAGAGGCTGAGCGCAGAGTAAGACAAGAAGACATTAATAATAGAGAGATAAATAGTAATGAAAAAAAATCAGTGTTAGCTAGATACAGATAGTGAAAACGAGAGAGAAAGAATAAGGAGAAAGTGGAAGAGAGAGAGAGAGAGAGAGAGAGAGAGAGAGAGAGAGAGAGAGAGAGATGTATTCTGATTTTTAGCACTGATTATCGACGCCAGTGAAGAAATCCCAGGCGGTAAGCGATCACACCTGGATAAAACTGTTGTCACGGTGCGCCACAGGCACGTTTCTTGTCTCTTCGTTCTGATTCTGTCACGAATATGGCATGTCAACTGAGACAATCGTACACCGACCTTTTTTTTCTAATTATTTCTTTACCTGTTCATGTCTATAACTTTTCTAGAAATGAACCTCCAAGTCAATATGTCTCTGAATTAAAATCTGATAGGTAAGCTTAGGCTTAGGCTGTTGTCAGGTTTTCACTTTTTTATATTTAAAAATCTTTAAGTTGGGATTGTGGTTACAACAACAACAACGTCACTAAGAGGTTTACGGTTTAGTTTATAAACAAAGATTTTCTTCTAGCTTTCTAGCTGACCCATTTCAATTTTTACCCTAGCCTAAAAACTCACCTGGTGGAATATTCAATTTTGTTTATCCTAGTCTAAAAACTCTCCTGGTGAAGTGTGAAAATTTGCTTACCCTATGCTAAAAAAATTCCTTGTGAAGTGTTCAAATCTGTTAACGCTAGTCTAATAACTATCCTGGTGAAGTGTTCAAATCTGTTAACCCTCAAATTTCTTTACCCTAGTCTAAAAATTCTCCTGGTGAAGTGATAAGATCTGTTTACCCTAGTCTAAACAACTCTCCTGGTGAAGTGTGAAAATTTGCTTACCCTATGCTAAAAAAATTCCTTGTGAAGTGTTCAAATCTGTTAACGCTAGTCTAAAAACTATCCTAGTGAAGTGTTCAAATCTGTTAACCCTCAAATTTCTTTACCCTAGTCTAAAAAATTCTCCTGGTGAAGTGATAAGATCTGTTTACCCTAGTCTAAACAACTCTCCTGGTGAAGTGATAAAATTTTTTTACCCTGGTATAAACAACTCTCCTGGTGAAGTGATAATATCTGTTTACCCTAGTATAAACAACTCTCCTGGTGAAGTGATAAAATTTGTTTACCCTAGTCTAAAAAACTCTCCTGGTGAAGTGATAAAATTTGTTTGCCCTAGTCTAAAAACTTTCCTGGTGAAGTGTTCAAATCTATTTACCCTAATCTAAAAACTTTCCTGGTGAAGTGTGAAAATCTGTTCACCCTAGTCTAAAAACTCTCCCGGTGAAGTGATAAAATTTGTTTGCCCTAGTCTAAAAACTTTCCTGGTGAAATGTTTAATCTATTTATCCTAGTCTAAAAGTTCGCCTGGTGAAATGATAAAACTTGTTAACTCTTATTTAAAAAAAAACTTTCCTGATGAAGTGTGTAAATCTGTTTCCTCTGGTCTAAAAACTCGCTTGGTGAAGAGCTCAAAATTGTTCATCTAGTCTTCAATCTCTCCAGCTGAATTGCTGAAATAAGCCTAGTTTATCTAGTCTTCAATCTCTCCAGCTGAATTGCTGAAATAGGCATAGTTTATCTAGTCTCATATCTCTCCAGCTGAATTGCTGAAATAAGCCTAGTTTATCTAGACTCCAGTCTCTCCAGCTGAATTGATGAAATAAGCCTAGTTCATCTAGTCTCCAATCTCTTCAGCTGAATTGCTAAAATAAGCCTAGTTCATCTAGTCTCCAATCTCTCCAGCTGAATTGCTGTAATAAGCCTAGTTCATTTAGTCTCCAATCTCTCCAGCTGAATTGCTGTAATAAGCCTAGTTCATCTAGTCTCCAATCTCCCCAGCTGAATTGCTGTAATAAGCCTAGTTCATCTAGTCTCCAATCTCTCCAGCTGAATTGTTGAAATAAGCCTAGTTCATCTAGTCTCCAATCTCTCCAGCTGAATTGCTGTAATAAGCCTAGTTCATCTAGTCTCCAATCTCTTCAGCTGAATTGCTAAAATAAGCCTAGTTCATCTAGTCTCCAATCTCTCCAGCTGAATTGCTGTAATAAGCCTAGTTCATCTAGTCTCCAATCTCTTCAGCTGAATTGCTAAAATAAGCCTAGTTCATCTAGTCTCCAATCTCTCCAGCTGAATTGCTAAAATAAGCCTAGTTCATCTAGTCTCCAATCTCTCCAGCTGAATTGCTGTAATAAGCCTAGTTCATCTAGTCTCCAATGTCTCCAGCTGAATTGCTAAAATAAGTCTAGTTCATCTAGTCTCCAATCTCTCCAGCTAAATTGCTGTAATAAGCCTAGTTCATCTAGTCTCCAATCTCTCCAGCTGAATTGTTGAAATAAGCCTAGTTCATCTAGTCTCCAATCTCTCCATGTGAATTGCTGAAGTAGGCTAGTTCATCTAGTCGACGATCTCTTCAGCTGAAATTGAACATCCTATTCTATTAACTCTCTTGTTCAACTGCTTCAATTGTTCATCTTTTTTCGCTATATCTGCGGAGATAAACCTAATTATTCTAGTTAACTATCTTTGTAGGTGAACGGTTGAGTTGTACACCATACTCGCCACATGAAATGCAATGTACAGAAATTGCTCTTCGCAGCCTGCTATTTTGAGGAAACTGCCGAACTCCTCTCGTTCAGTTTATTTGTTCGCTTGTTTGTTTGTTTCATATACATTCTGCTCAGTTGAACATTATGGGACTGTGCATGATGAAAGTATAGCTCCACAATGTCTTAGCTCAGCACGCAGAAGCAAGATGCAGATCTCTCCAGCTAGCTCGAGTGGAGTAAAGTCTAGAGATCAACAGTCCAAGTAATGTGACACCAGCCCACCTCACCCTTCCCTTGGGCTATGGAACTTGCCGCAGTCCATAAAACTTGGAGATATTTGCTCTTTGTCGGCAAGCCTAATTTTAATTCTTGTTTCGCAATTTTATTCGCAATCTCGAATTTCAGTCCATGGCGCAATAAGTTCCAATTTTATTCAACATATACTTTGAACCAAAAAGGAGAGAAAACCTGAATGAGCCATTTTTTTTTT
Source organism: Elysia crispata (assembly GCA_033675545.1). Lineage (NCBI taxonomy): Eukaryota > Metazoa > Mollusca > Gastropoda > Plakobranchidae > Elysia > Elysia crispata. Next base: position 168,928 of record JAWDGP010001472.1, read on the forward strand.
TTTTTTTTGGGCTGATATTGCAAAAAGTGGACGTATTTATCCGTATTCAGTGATATGATTTGTACCAACCTGTGATCGAGCTTTGGAAGTCGACGATAATATTTGATGTCTCAGTTTCTCATGTTTTTATTAAATTAAGCAATTCAGGTTAGACCTAAACAGGTGAAGTCTTATTTGTTCAATTGAACTATTACTTTCAAACTCTTAACACCTCTCTCTCTTCTCTCTCCCTCTCTTCTCTCTCTCTCTCTCTCTCTCTCTCTCTCTCTCTCTCTTTCTCTCTCTTTCTCTCTCTCTTCCTCTCACCATCTCTTATCCCTATCTGCATCTCTTGCGTTCTATATTAGTGTGAAATTCTATCAAGATTTCCCCATAAATAAATCTACATAATTATTACTCTTCATCTCTTGGTCTTTTGATTAAATTATCCCTTGGTTAATCTTTCGATCTTGTGGTCTTCATTGTGTATTTGTTTATTTGCTTGTATAGGGTGTGAGAAATTCCATCGTCTAGTTTAAGATGCCATGACGACATTAACCATTCATAATGATTGTTCAATCTTTACCTGTTTGTGTGTCCAAGGAGATAGGACGTGTCTACAAATTAACCCTCCGCCATAGACCGGAATCCTGTGTAGTCCACCTCGTCGTTAACCGAGCTAATATTTAGTCTGAACTTAATCCGCCGTGGATTGTTTGGAAGTTCCTTCCGGCTCAAGATCTGATCAGCCTGGAGTTTAATGATCTGAGGAGGCGATCTCCAGCCACAAGTGATTCCATAAAAGAACAATCTCCAGAAAATCTAGAGTGAACTGACTTCTTCCACCATAAACTAAATACTGAACAAGGAAATCTCTCATGATGATATAAAAACATACTTGACATTACAATCTCAAGGTAGATGGAAAATAAGGCCAAAGATCTTGGTTTAAAAGACGCTGCGGTAACGAAAAGGATTTAGTCAAGAACATTGTATCGTTTATGTTTGTCAATTTTGTCTGCGATTGTCGGACCAATTTCTGAGAACTCTTTGTAAACAACCATACGAAATATCAATATTAAGTATGTATTCAGTATTTCACACTGATCTTCCAATCAATGGAAGAATGTCAGTTACTTTATATTTCGCTTTAATTCACCCTTTTATATAACTCCACAAAAAGTATTAACAATAAAGGGGTCTTTAAATGAGCATGTTCTTTTTTATCCCAGCAATGTTGAGTGGGGACCTTCTAAAATATGCTGGGCATATATCAAACTGTCATAACGAACATGGGATTGCATGAATTAACATACTTTTTTTTAAATCATTTATTATTTTTGGAACCGAAGGCAGAGTTAAAAGATTTACCACTCCACAGTCGGCGCTATCCATGTCACGCGAAATAACTCTATTTTAATATTGTTCCATGTTTACAGTAATTGTTTGTTTGTTTTTTTGATTTTGTTCTTTCTTTTTACATCAATGTATACTTTTTTGCCGTACTTAAGATTTGTTGTATTGTTTCCAAATGCCAATCTGGCAAGTCTGTATGAGAGGAACTCTTCACTATTGAAAGTGAAGTGGATGAATTCATCATTGGGAGATTGGGAATAAAAGTCGTTTTGATTTTTCAACCGTCTTGTCCGTTTATACCCAAGTTCTGCCTGAATCATATTGATTATTATAGTCATATCTTTAACACAAATCTAAAAACATAACAAGATTGAGGGACATTGTAATGAATGGGACATAATTGTCTAATACTTTAATTGCTGTAGTTATGACTCATCACTGTTGTGCTCCTTTATAATTGTTATGTTCCTTATGATTGTCTTAAGAGTAGTTTGCCCTTGTAATCTTCCTGTTGTATACGTCTCCTCCTAAAGAGCCGGTTGGCTTGAGCGGTCACAGAATAAAGGCATGGAAGTCAATCTATTGTTGGATTTGTCTCTATACGAATAATCCATATTGGCGATGAGCAAAATCATATTCCAAGACCTTGTGAGCGCAAGAGGGAAATAGTATTTTGTGTTTATTTCCGTGATTCTCATGAATTTTCGGAGCTGTACTAAGTTAGGTGTTAGCGGCCAACACAGAGCCATAGAGCTAGAGCCAGAAAGGTTTAGAGTAGAGAGGTGATCATTATGGCTAGTATAATAGGGTCAGTTTCTCCTTTCAATGAAACAGAGGATACTTGGCAAGCATATGCCGAACGACTAGAACATTTCTTTTTGGCTAATGAAATAGATTCAGAAGCTAAAAAGCGAGCTGTTCTTCTGAGCTCTATGGGCGTTGAGCCATACAAGTTACTGAGTAATCTAGTCGCTCCTAGGAAGGCAGGAGAGTGTTCCTACACAGAAATAGTGGATGTTTTGAAAAACCATCACAACCCCCGTCCCTCAACCATTGTGCAGAGATTCAAGTTCAACATACGTGTGCGTGGTGCTAGTGAAAGCATAAGACCTTTCGTTGCTGAACTAAAGAAGTTAAGTGAATTCTGTGAGTACAATGACAGTCTAGAAGAGATGTTGAGAGATAGATTAGTATGTGGCATTAACAACAGACGCATACAACAAAGACTGTTATCTGAACGCAGTTTAACATTTGCTAAGGCTCTCGATATTGCGCACGCAATGGAAGCAGCAGCAGAGGGCATAGAGGACCTATCTGATCATATAACAGACAAGGTATGCGCTATGAAACATCACAGAACTACAGCAGCGAAGCCTAGATCCACTACTTCAGATACAGTACGTTATCGTTGTGGTGGGCCACATGCTGACAGTAGATGTAGATTCAAGGACAGTGTGATGTATTATGCATTATTACTTAGTAACTAGCTATAGTTTATAAATACGAATTATGTGAAAGCATCCAAGAACGATGAAAACTTTACAGAAATAAATACTCCTACTTCCGGTTGCTATAAACATGTCTCTTGGTCCTTTATCTTATTGTTTGTGAACCCACAATCTCGAACCATCACAGTGGCGACGAGGATGTTTCAGAAAACATTTAATCATTTACACATATAAACAGTCCATTCTTTTTCCCAGTCTGGTGATTTCTTTAAATCTAGATCTAGATGTCTTGAGAATCCATTCAGCTCAAAACGTACTTTGAAGCCATTCATAGATTGTGACCTTCGATCTAGATCTTCAAAAATCCTACACAATGCCCAAACCAGACAACTTTAATGAGGCTATAGAGTCTTTCACCAATTATAAAGAGCGATTAGATGCCTATTTTCTGGCCAATGACATTGCTCAGGCCAAACAAAGTGTTGTTCTTCTTTCCGCATTGGGACCCAAAGTGTATGGTATTTTACGATCACTGACTGCACCAGACCTGCCAACGACAAAGTCTTACAACCAATTGTGTCAAATTCTTTCTACACATTATTGCCCTAAGCCTCTAGAAATAATGGAAAGATATAAAAATTCATAAGCGTAACCAACAGCAGGCAGAATCTATTACAGACTATATAGCTGCCATCAAGAAACTGTCTGAACACTGTAACTTTGGTGAGACACTCCTCACATCTCTACGTGACAGATTCGTCTGTGGTCTTAGTGATGTTGCCATTCAGAAACGTCTCCTTCAAGAGAGGGACCTGACCTTTGATAATGCCACAAACATGGCTCTGGCTATGGAAACAGCCCATCATGACGCCGGAGAAATACAGGGATCAACATCTTCACCACTCCATGTTATGCCATCCATGCACCCCAAAAGAAAACATAAAGATCAGCAGTTTCCACCTTGCCTCTCTTGCGGCAAGACAAACCATAAACGCCAAGACTGCTTCTTTAAAGATGCAGTATGCAACACGTGCAAAAAGAAGGGGCATCTCAGCCAAGTATGTAGAGGAAAGAAAAAAAGGACAGACCAACCAAATCCAAAACCAAAATTAAATTACTCTAATAACGCCTCTCACAAGGTTCGTCAAGTACCAGTACATGAAATGAGCGAGGATCAGTTCACATTGGATCTATTCAACTTTGACTCTGGTTCAAAAATTATTCAGAAAATCACCATGAATAAAGTTCCAGTACAGATGGAACTAGACACAGGCTCAGCGCTCTCCTTAATGACGATAACTGACTTTAAGTCTGTCTTTCAAAAAGAACCCAAACTTACGTCTACGAATGTCAGACTCAGGACTTACACAGGGGAAATAATCCAACCTCTTGGCAAAACTTCAGTCAAAGTTAGCACCAACAACCAGGAGAAGCAATTAGACATATACATCCTGAAGAAGGGAAGCAATCCAATATTAGGCAGAGACTGGCTATCTCATATTAAGATCGACTGGCCAGAAGTCAAGAAAATGGATCAGTCATACTATGATACAACCGCATTCCAAAAAAAATTCACAGAATTGTTTGCTGATGGAATTGGCAGAGTGAGAGATCATGAAGCAACCTTGAAATTAAAAGAAAACTCCGCACCAAAATTCTTGAAAGCCAGATATGTCCCGTTCTCAATCAAACCAAAGGTTGAGAAAGCACTCGATGACCTTGAAAGACAAGGCATCATCAGCAAAGTTTCTCACAGCGATTGGGCAACACCAATTGTTCCGGTCGTAAAGGCATCAGGTGACATACACATCTGTGGAGACTTCAAAGTCACGATTAACCCAGTTCTTCAAGCTGAACAGTACACCCTCCCAAGACTGGACGAAATGATCTCCTCCTTACAGCAAGGAAGGAAATTTTCTAAAATCGATCTACGGCAAGCGTACTTTCAACTGCCTCTAGATGAAGCCTCTAAGCAACTTACTACTATCAACACTAGCAAAGGACTATACGTCTTCAACAGATTGGTCTTTGGCATAACGTCATCACCAGCAATTTGGCAGAAAACTATAGACCAGGTTCTTATAGGTCTGCAAGGAGTCCTCTGTAACCAAGATGATATGATTGTATTTGGCAAGACAGATGAAGAGCACCATACAAATCTTACCAAAGTTCTTCAGAGACTTCAAGACTACGGAATACGTGCAAACCGTGCCAAATGCTCATTCTACAGAGATGAAGTCATCTCCTGTGGCATCAAAATAAGCAAAAATGGCCTTCACAAAACAGAAGACAAGATCAAAGCAGTTCAAGATGCACCAAAATCCACAAATAAATCAAACCTAAGGTCATTTTTAGGTTTAGCCAACTAATATCACAAATGGCTTCCCAATATTTCCACCATATCAAAACCACTGTACAACTTACTGCAGAACGATACACCATATAAGTGGTCAGACCAATGTCAAACAGCTTTCGACACCATAAAGAACATGGTCGCTTCTGACTTAGTGCTTACCCATTACGATCCTGAACTACCTCTGAGCCTTGCGACTGATGCATCACCTTATGGCATAGGAGCAGTTTTGTCTCATACAACGACCGAGGGAGAGAAACCAATAGCCTTTGCCTCGCGCACACTGTCGAAAGCAGAACAAAACTACTCCCAATTAGACAAGGAAGCTCTGGCTATCGTCTGGGCCGTAAAAAAGTTCTTCTTCTACACCTGTGGTCGACATTTCACTTTGATCACTGACCACCAACCACTAAAATACATTTTCAGTCCAGACAAGGGCATTCCGGCCATGTCAGCGGCCAGACAACAGAGATATACAGCATTTCTCTCGGGATTTGATTACTCAATTGAATATGGCACCTGCAAAGCGAATGCAAACGCTGATAGTCTTTCCAGACTTCCTCTGAAGGATCAATGGGGAATAGAAGAAGATGCGAATGACCTCTTCTACAAGGAAGTATTGGACTCAGCTCCTGTCAGTTCAATCACTATCGCAAGAGAATCACGACATGACACTATTCTATCTCAAGTTATTAATTTCATAAAAAATGACAGCTGGCCAAACCAGATATCTGTGGAACTAAGAAGCTACCACAACATACTACAGGAACTTACGGTTCAACAAGACTGTCTCTTGTGGGGATACAGAGTTGTTCCACCATCCAAGCTATGCCCATTAATCTTACAAACGCTTCATACTGGACACCTAGGTATCGCAAAGATGAAAAATTTTGCTAGAAACTATGTCTGGTGGCCTGCTATGGACAAGGACATTGAAATGATCGCCAAAAGCTGCAGTAGATGTGCCATGTCACAGCCTGATCCACTTCACGCACCACTTCATCCATGGCAATGGCCTGAAAAACCATGGCAACGGATCCACATTGATTTTGCTGGACCCTTCATGAGCTCCATGTTTCTTATAGTAGTGGATGCTCATTCGAAATGGATTGAGATCATACCAACATCGAGTACAACATCATCAGCTACAATCAATATTCTCAGTACCATATTTGCAAGATTTGGCCTACCAGAACACTTGGTCTCTGACAATGGTGCACAATTTACATCAGAAGAATTTGCAACTTTTGTCAGGAGCAATGGCATCAAGCACACCAAGACAGCGCCTTATCATCCTGCAACTAACGGACTTGCAGAACGCATGGTACAAACGTTTAAGTCAGCTATGAAATCAGCTAAAGACGACAAGGGTAATGTTTACACAAAACTTGCCAGATTCCTACTTGCCTATAGAAACTCACCTCACTCCACGACTGGTGAGACCCCAGCATCTCTCATGTTTGGAAGAAAGCTCCGAACCAAAATTGATCAGGCACTCCCTGATATCAAGACGAAAGTGTCATCCAACCAATCAGACCAAGTCAAGTCTCATTCACAAGCTGCACTGCGTCTCTTTAACATTGGAGATAAAGTCCTCGTTAGAGACTACAGACAACACCAGAGATGGCAACATGGGACTATTTCTGCCCAAACTGGATCTCGCAGCTATGAGGTGGAGATTGCACCTGGAGTGATCTGGCGACGGCACTGTGACCAAATAATTCACACATCATCAAGCACCAGCTCTTCAACCACTCCAGAGCCCATCCTGCCTCCTATTAATCCTAATCTTCAACGCACACTTGTGCAAAACCCAAGTTCAGAGGCAAAATCTCCGCCAACTCCACCTCAGACCATGCTTCCTCCCATGGTCAACGATAGGGCTGAGCAAGAGTCGTCGCCCTCACCCTCGCCCCCTGACACACAGTCTCGGGTACACAATCACACAACACGCACTAGAAGTGGTCGCGTTGTCAAAGTTCCCGCCAGATACACAGACTAGGCATGTTTTATTACAAGGGATGTGCAGCGACAACTAACACATTGTAACACACCACATTTTTTTTACACTAATTATTTAGGTTCATTAAGCTACTAGAGCTTTCGCCAAAAAAGGCTCTTCTATTTGTTTCTCTTTTGAATTATTAAATTTTTCAATCACACTTATTCCGAGGAACGAATGATGTCTCAAGTCCAAGTTGACTTTGAACTTTGAACATTATCCTCCCATGGACATTTTATTTAATTTCAAACCTATCAATATCAAATTACTTTCTATGTTATCTTTTGACATTGTTTATTAAATTTAATTAAAAATATGTACTTGAATAATACACTATATTCTTCAACTTTCAACACTCCAAGTAAAAAGTTAATTCACTACTATTTTTCTTTTAACCCATAATAAAGAATACTTACATGTTCTTAAAATATTACAGTAAACTAATATTAAAAAAAAAAAAAAAATGGATGACATGTCCATCCAGGTGTATATTTTATGTAGGATATCATTTTTTTTTTCGCGGAGAGGAGAGGATATGTGATGTATTATGCATTATTACTTAGTAACTAGCTATAGTTTATAAATACGAATTATGTGAATGCATCCAAGGACGATGTAAACTTTACAGAAATAAATACTCCTACTTCCGGTTGCTATAATCATGTCTCTTGGTCCTTTATCTTATTGTTTGTGAACCCACAATCTCGAACCATCACAGACAGCAAGTGTTATAAATGTCAAAAGATAGGACACATAGCTAAGGCGTGTCGATCAACTCACTCAGCCAAAGTTCAACCCAAGAACAAACACAAGACACATGTGTTAGATGAGAACAACGTGACTGAACAATCATATGTGCTGTACTCAGTGTATTCAACCTCAGCACCGCTGTGTAGAAATCTACTCATTAACGGCACAGCTGTAAAATTTCAGATAGACACTGGAGCTTCACTCTCTGTTATGAACAAGAAGCCATTTGTAGAGAAAGTCAATACATGTATTACTTTAAAGCCTTCATCTAAGGTGTTAAAGACTTACACCGGTGAGAACGTACAGATCTGTGGTGAAGCGGAGGTAGTGGTTACCGATGATGTTAAGAATGCTACTCTTCCCCTTGTTGTCGTTGAGAGGGGAGGACCACCTTTATTGGGGAGAGATTGGATTCAGCATCTACATGTCGATTTGAGAATCAACACAATCGACAGTCATGACAAGAAGCTCCAAAAACTTCTAGAAGATCATGACAGCGTCTTCAAGTCAGCAGCTGGTTGTCTTCGTGATGTGAAGGTTACCCTACACGGTAAACCTGACACAACACCCAAGTTTTACAGAGTGCGGCAACCGCCTTACGCTCTACGTGAAGCAATCGAGGAAGAGTTGAGTCGTCTTCAGCGCGACGGCATCGTGGAGCCAGTCGATCACTCGGACTGGGCTACACCCATTGTGTTCCGGTGCGGAAACGAGACGGCACAGTTCGCATCTGCGGTGACTACAAGATTACAGTCAACAAAGTCTGCAAGGGTGACAACCACCCGATTCCTCGCATCGAAGACCTGGCATACGCATTGTCAGGTGGTGATAAATTCACCAAACTCGATCTTTCCCATGCATACACCCAGCTTCAGCTCGACGAGGAATCTCGCAAATACACGACCATCAACACACACAAAGGCTTGTTTACATACCATCCTCTTTGTTTTGGTATCTCCGCTGCACCGGGGATCTTTCAGCGCACCATGGAGGGTGTTTTTCGACATGTGCCAGGTTGTGTAAATTACCTGGACGATGTCTACGTGACAGGCAAGAACGACGAAGATCATCTGAGAAACCTGCACAAAGTTCTCTCCATATGTGAAGAGAAAGGATTGTCTCTACGCCGAGACAAGTGTGAATTCATGCAACAAGAGGTAACTTTCCTTGGTTATCGCCTCGATAAAAACGGCGTCTATCCGCTCGCGGATAAAATCAAGGCGATTCGCGATGCACCAACACCTCGCAATACACAAGAGCTGAGGTCATTCCTTGGGCTCGTCAACTTCTACGGGAAGTTTATCCCAAATGTGTCACATGTGTTAGCGCCTCTTTATCAGTTGCTCCGACAAAGGCAGCGATGGTGCTGGAGTAAAGCACAAGAGTCTGCATTTAGTAGAATTAAGAGTGTGTTATCTTCGGATAAAGTGTTAGTTCATTTTAAGCCAGAAAATGAAATTGTGTTAGTGTGTGATGCCTCTCCCACGGGAGTTGGTGCTATTCTTACACAGCCAGACGACCACGGTCACGAGAGACCTGTGGCCTACGCTAGCCGTGCGCTCAACACAGCAGAGCTATATTATTCGCAGATCGACCGTGAAGGGCTAGCACTCATCTTTGCGGTGAAGAAGTTTCACAAGTACCTAGCTGGCTGTCACTTCACTCTAGTGACCGACCACAAACCTCTTCTTGGCCTGTTTGGGGAGGGCAAGAGCATTCCTGAGCATGCCTCAGCCAGAGTACAACGATGGGCAATCACACTCTCTGCATATTCCTACACGCTTCAACATCGTCCCGGCCGGGAGAACAGCGCTGATGCCTTGAGTCGTCTGCCTCTACCCTACACCCCAGACGAGGAAGATGAGACTTATGACATTAACTGTGTACCTGAGGAGGTAAACTTTTTGTTTAGTTTAGTGGACCAGGCTCCGCTGTCTGCCAAAGACATTGCTAAAGAAACTCAGGAAGATATAACATTAAAAGCAGTGTTTCAATATGTATCTTCTGGATGGCCTGCAAAATCAAATGACCAACTGAGAGCATTTGCTGCTCGCAAAAATGAACTGAGTTTAGAGAAGGGTTGTATTTTGTGGGGTACAAGGGTTGTTATTCCATCATCTTTACAAACAAAAGTATTGCAATTGTTACATGATGATACACATGTTGGTGTTGCGCATATGAAATCACAGGCACGATCTTGGGTCTGGTGGCCACAGATCGATGCTGATATTGAGAAAAGTGTAAGATGTTGTTATACTTGTCAAAAACATAAGAAGCAACCTGCTAAAGCACCTCTTTCCCTGGGAATGGCCAGAAGAGCCATGGAAACGAGTACATTTAGATTTTGCTGGACCGTTATTAGGCCACATGTACCTGATTGCTACTGATGCGCATTCAAAATGGGTAGAAGTAAAAATTATGAGCAAGATCACAGCATCTCACACGATTCTTGAGCTTCGTGATACATTTGCTACTTTAGGTTTACCAGATGCAATTGTTACTGACAATGGTCCTACCTTTACAAGCTCAGAGTTTAGATTGTTCATGAGCCATAATGGCATAAAACATATCACTGTATCATCTTACCATCCCTCATCAAATGGCTTAGCAGAACGCAGTGTTCAAACCTTTAAAAGAGCAATGGTAAAAATCAGTGGTGGTTCTGTAAGAGAACGAGTTTGCAAATTTTTGACAAGGTATCGATGTACACCACACTCAACAACTGTTTTATTTTTAATGTTTGGTAGAAACTCACATAGATCTTTTACATACTAATTTACATGAGCATGTTACAAGAAAACAAACCGCTCAGAAGATTCAGCATGACAAGCATGCTGTAGATAGGGACATTTCTGTAGGTGATGACGTGTTTGTCCGCAACTTCAGTCTACACGGTGGCAAGTGGCTGCCTGGGTTAGTTGTAGAGTGTACGCATGGTATTGTGCGCAGAAATCAAGACCAGATTCGAACATCTGTTCACCATTACACTGAAGATCCGATATCTGATTCGCTTGTTAATGAGGATTTGACTTTACCACAGGGACATAGACGTAGGTCTCTGTCAGTCGATAGTGATTCTAAAGACAATTCTGTTCAAGAGCAGATTACCTCCCGTGAAGAAGAAACTAGAGTCTTCCCATGACTCTGGTAGGGAGAAAGAAAGCACTCAAAGCGGTGGAGGTGGAGGTGGAGGTGTTGTGGAACCAATGGTTACCACTGAGACAAATACTTATCGTACACGTAGTGGCAGGATTGTCAAACCACCTGATAGGTTCGATTACTAACTTTGTATCACTGTAATCTTTAACTAAGTGTTGGTGAATTTGATTATTGATTTATTTCATCACATGCATTTTGCGTATACCAATGTGTGTTATTGCCAGATGTATTTCTGTTTATTCATACCTGTAGTTCAATCTCAATATAGGGGGAAGGAATGTAATGAATGGGACATAATTGTCTAATACTTTAATTGCTGTAGTTATGACTCATCACTGTTGTGCTCCTTTATAATTGTTATGTTCCTTATGATTGTCTTAAGAGTAGTTTGCCCTTGTAATCTTCCTGTTGTATACGTCTCCTCCTAAAGAGCCGGTTGGCTTGAGCGGTCACAGAATAAAGGCATGGAAGTCAACCTATTGTTGGATTTGTCTCTATACGAATAATCCATAGACATCTTACCCAGAATTTTGAATGTCATGTTTATTTTGAGTCAATAATTCAATAATGTTGAGCTTTTTTATTTTTTTTTCTAGCTCAAAAGAGTTATAATAGTATGATTTAAGCTCTGGTCCATTATGTGACAAACCACCGCAGGTTTGGATTATTATGTGACTAATCAACGCAGGATTGGTCCATTATGTGACTAACCACCGCAGGTTTGTTCCATTATGTGACTAACCACCGCAAGTTTGGTCCATTATGTGACTAACCACCGCAAGTTTGATCCATTACGTGAAAGACCACCGTTAGTCTAGTTCTTTACTTGCCTAACCATCGCTGGTATAATCCATCTGCTAACAGTGTGTTACAAACCAAAATTTACACAACTCTCGCACTTTCTCTTTCTCCTTGCTATCGGAGTAAATCCACAACTAATCCTGATGGTGAGGAAAGCTGTCTAGACTAGAAACCAGCCCTAGACCAGCCGTATTTAGTACCAAGTTATTAGTGGACAACGCTTGACTTCAGATTACTCTAATTCAGAGAACTAGACTTAGTCCCAGGCACGCACGTGCGATATGACTATGAGTTTATCCGTTGTCCAGAACCACTTTCTTTTTTTTATTAAAAGACATAGAGATAAAGTTGTAGACTTCCTACGTCAACAATTCCAGTAGTCAGGTCAAGGTCATGTAAGTAAACCAGTCCTCTTTACGGCTGATTAGATCTGAATAGTGGGCGAGGAGACCGGTGCCCCTGCTTGGGAACTTGGAGTGTGGAGAAATATCTGTGATTAGTAGTAGTAGTAGTAGTAGTAGTAGTAGTAGTAGTAGTAGTAGTAGTAGTAGTAGTAGTAGTAGTAGTAGTAGTAGTAGTAGTAGTAGTAGTAGTAGTAGTAGTAGTAGTAGTAGTAGTAGTAGTAGTAGTAGTAGTAGTAGTAGTAGTAGTAGTAGTAGTAGTAGTAGTAGTAGTAGTAGCCCAATCCTCGGGCAAAGCAGATGTAGATAGTTTATAGTCGCTTTCTTTGGTAAAGCTAAAGTAAAGTAATTCCTGCAATTCAGAAACACAAATTCGATTTCTGCCATACGTTTATCACCTCTTAAATTGATATCTTCAGGGATCTTGCTGAACTGATATGTCGAAAGCCTGAAAGGCAGGGCATGCTCGTCAGCTGATTAATAGCAGGGAATTGCTCAAAACTGGGACAGTTTCTGTCGTCTCCAGCCACTTTACCGCAAAGATTTATCACGGAAGTGAGAAGGCGAGTCCATGGCTAGTGGAAGGCACGAAGGGTTCACTGGTTTATGGCTTGTTCTCTGGTTGTGGCGGAACGCCCACGTTTGACTAGTGACTCCTGCATCCCATATGCTGGTCAAATCTTAAATGATAATAAACAAAATTTTAAAAATTAGCTGGACAAAACTCTCTACCATCTGCTTCGGTTTCACGAAGTTTGTGTTGAAAATATAGCTTAGATGAAACTCACATTCCGTATCACTACTCCTATAGACTATCACGCACACACAATAGAGAAACAGATAGTGAGAAGGGGTGGAGAGAAAGAGAGGGGGGGGGAGAGAGAGAAAGAGAGGGAGAGAGAGAGAGAGAGAGAGAGAGAGAGAGAGAGAGAGAGAGAGAGAGAGAGAAAAGGAGAGAGAGGGGGGAGAAACAAATATTTATTCTTCACGAAGTAGAATGGGTATTGCCTCAAAAGTCCAGAAGCAACATTTGCATAGAGGTAGGCGTTCTAAAAATGTCCCCATTTCTCTTTCTAAGGCTTTTTAAAACTAGGGTCATTTCTTTGTTTGGCCATATCAATATTATTCATCTTTTTTCTTAGAGTTATACAAACTAGGATCATTGTTTATCAGAGACATATAGATATTTTTCATCGCTTTTCTAAGGGTTATTCAAACTAGGATCATTGTTTAGTTAAAACATATAGAATTTTTTTTTTTAACTCTCAGGGAAATTGGGACTAGGAAAATTGTTTATTTAAGTGATATCGATATTTTCTCATCTTTTTAAAATCTTATTTCAACTAGAATTATTGTTATAAGAGAAGTCTTTCAAGCGCGAGCCCTTGACCTTCGTATAACGGAAATTTCCTCAAAAGCCTATGTCTATTTTTAGCCTAATGTTATTATCCTTGTTAAACTTGTTAAAGGGCACTGTCCGATTCACATCTGCGCCAGTTACACAAAGAGATGTCAATGGAGAAGAAACAACTGTTTACCGTTACCTTAGTCAGACAGTATGTTCTAAGAATGATTTTAAATGGATTTTAAGATTGCATAATTTCAGAGTCTCGCAGTTTGTTTCTAGATCTGGAATCTAGTTCTGATCTTATTTTGAAGCTCATCTCCGTCTATCTAGAGACTAGTCTAGAATCTAGAGTAGATTTCTAGATCAGCTAGATTTCTGGATCTGGATCTGGAAGATCAAGATCAAGCAACGCTTCAGCTAATCTTTTTTAGAAGTAAAATCATTAGATTAGATTTAAATCCCTAGGCAGCTCGCAAGGATTCTTATCATTACATATTAATCTGTACCTAGAGACCTAGATCTAGTTAAGAGTTGGTTAAAAGTAGATCTCTAGATCGGTATTATTGCAGTTATCGGCCCAACTCACAGCTTTAGAATTGTTATTGTACTTTTCTGAACCCTCGTCCTGCTAACACGGTTACCCACAGATAGGACCGAAAACTGTACTGTTGCCACGGCCAGTTAGCAAGTGGCAGAGAGGATTACCTGTGTTTGTACTGAGCGTATTGTAGTTCACAACAAAGCGTCTAGATAGACTTTTGTTGCCAAAACAGAGTTACATTTATTTTTTCAAACGTGACAACTTTATTTAAATATATTTCATGGTTCTAATGGTTTAAGAAAGGACGAGTTAAGGACATAGGCTTGGAGAGAAATAAGTTTTTAAAGAGAGGTTCATTGGATACGATAGTTTTACTTTTAGTTTACAATAATTAACAATTCCTATATGAAAGCTTGGATTTGCACTGAAAGTAAACACATAAGTAATTAATTTAGTGTGTGTGCGTGTAAGAGGGAGGAGGGTGGCTGGTATGAAAACTAAGCTGGAAAAGATTATAATTCATTTAGAACCAGCAAACTTTTGAGTCTAGTTTGGTCTTCCATCTAAGCTAAAGCCACAAGAGTCAGTGCATGATCCTTTTGTTCAAAGAAACTACATGTATGTAACTGTACAGAAAGATGTACAACTAAATACAGGTACGATGTAGTTCTATCATAACTAAGCACAGAGGGTGGGGTGGGGTGGTAAGTTAGACAATAAAGGAGAAAGGAGACAATCAGACCAAACAGCAAGGTCCGCCTCGATGCTTATCAGGCGCTCCCATAATCATTGTCTCTAACAGCTTGTGAGACATCAAGTAAAAAACTCGCTCAACAATCTGTTCGCCAGCCTATACTTTCCTGCCGTTGGACACATAGTGACAGCTGACAGAATATCAAACTCGCCAACAACAAAGGCAAAGGCTTTATACCCTACACACACACCACGCTCTCAACTCATGCCTTTCTTGAGACCTCAGTAAACTCCTCCCTTTCTTACGCGGCTTTACAGTGACAAGAGGCTGTGGTGTGATTGACCAGTAACAAGATTCATTTGGTCTAATGCTATTACAAAAATTGGCCAATCACGTTATGTTATAATTAACACCACTACTAACTGCAATCCACATGATTTGAGGAAATCTGGGGGGAGGGGGCAGTGGTCATGCCCAGTCATTGCCAGGACTCTGTATTGGGGACGTGGTGGGGGCAAGTAAGGGGGAAGGGAAGGGCCATGTGGTAAAGTCACCGCTGTCTAGTTCTTTTATTTGCTCTTCGGTCTGTATAACAACCGCATGCGAAGGAAGCCGGTTTCCCATGTATCAGTAACATCAACTACCCATCTCGTAACATGGTTTCGACAGATGTGCCTAAATTGCGATTTGTTCTTCACAACTCAGGGGCTCTCGATCGCCTCCCAGTAATTCAAACAGGGAGAAATTGTCACCTTTTCATTGGTTGATATTCTTAGAAAAGATATAAAGTCTACAGAGTATATGAAATGGGGTGTTTAGAAGATGATGACGTTTCAAACAGGTCCGCCAGTCAACCACTAATAATGATGGCCCCGCAGCTCCCGGTTCGGAACCTCAGCCCATATATTTAATGGCACAGCAGGGTCCAGGTTATCGCCAGGACAAAGCTTAAATATAATGGGTGCGCAGGACTAGGGTTAATGAATTTGATGTGCTGAACACGAATATTAAGTTTTTATGCGTTCCAAATAAATACTTTTCAAGATATAAAAATTTTTGTGTTGCTCTAAAATCCCATCAAACTAGAAGTTTCGAATTTTGTTGTGAAGCCCAAATTGAGTTGGGTTAATATTTGGGAATTTACCAGTAGATCAACGTGTGATTACTAGATCTATATCTAAGTAAGATGTCAAGAGCCTTCATGGATTAAAATTTTGCTTTGATCATTTAGGTGTAGATGTAGATTTAAATCTAGGGATAGCTGTAGGGTGTCAATTTATTGCTAGAAATATCAGTTCAAACAAATGATTCAGCTGTATGTGGCAAATGAACAAGCTTTTATTATTTTTTTTTTATACTGTTATGTCATTATTGTTTGGAAGGACTTCCGAATGGATGCAGTACAGTACTTTTATCATACTAAAGAGGGCTTCGTTTAGCAGCAAAAAAAAAGTTGCGACATTGATAAGATTTTGATACACTCTTGGCGACTACAAAGAAAGAGATGTGATATAACAGTTCACAAAAAAGGCCTACAGTGGCTACAGATATAAAGGTGAAAGGCATTCTTTGTTGTTAAAATTCTCATTCTTCGTGAGAAAAGTACAAAAATATCTTATCTATATATAATATGTTTTATGTCGTTGTTGAATGGTGTCATTTCTAACCTTTTTTTTTTTTATTTTACAGTGGGGAGACTATGTCCAACCGCTATAAAATCATGCAAGGTTTGTAAAGACTAAAGTTTCATATTTTTTATGTTATTTCACTTTTTGTTTAGTTCAGATCATTGAGTCTAGTGTTTTGAACTTCCTTGTTAAACTAAGGATTTTTATTTGTTAGTGAGACTTGAGAGGATCAAATTTTGTTAAATGTTTCAATAGATCCGCAAACTTGGAGCTTTACTAAAAGTCATTTTTTTCTTTATAGTCAGAGGAGCTCCTTGATCAAGCAGATCTTGCAGGTTTCCTCGTGTTTTTTACCTGGTAATTCAAAAATATAATGAAATTGAAGTCATTTAGCACATTTAGTTTTTATAGATATTACTAAATTCAAAATTCATCTCATTAAAAATGAATTTTCAACTGTTGAAAACCAGGCAGAAGATCTGCATTACAGATGTGCTTAACAATACAGAAGACATTCAAATGACTTTTACTTTTTCAGTAAGGCACATTGTCCTGCAATACAAGTAAGGGTTCAAGCTATTGCTTTCCACATTGTTCCTTCTCCAGGTCAACTTGATACTCAGTTGTCTGAGCTTGGTGAAGAGCAGGCAAGGCTGGTAGGAATGCGTCTGAAGGATCAGTGTTTCAGACATGTGTTCTCTAGCGATCTTACACGAGCTGCCAACACTGCAAAGAAGATTCTGGCTGAAAACAGAAGCACAGCATGTGGTCTCACTCTTGATCACAGACTGAGAGAGAGGGTAAGACTTTAATCTGTGACAAGGTTAGACATTGAGCAAGAGACAAATTGAACATTAGTTATGACAATCAATCCACAGCTTGTACTTTGTTTAACATTTCAACATTTCTTTTTTTTTAAATCACCCATCATCTTTCCGAGTCCATGTGAAGCATGAAAACTTTGGCTGAATTTTGTTTTTGGTATAAAAAAAAATATTCTTTTCCTAATTCTATTTTTTCCCATGATGATTTAAATCATACACACATATATATATATATGACCCATTGCCAAATAAGGCATATCTGTATAGGTCACTGCAGTACTTGAGCCATAACGTTATGTGTAAACTACAGTTCTATCTATAATTTGGCACATTTATTAAAATGTAAATAACCAATAGACATGCAAAATTTTGTTTTGATTGATCCATTGGTTTTTATTTTACAGACTTCCAAACTATGAAATCGATACTAAAATCAACCGTGAAAATCTATCATGAAATAAACCTTACAGGAAACTGCACTCCAAAATCATTTTAAAAAGGCTTCAAAGGTTACTTTTCTCTCCTGAGACACTGAAAGGAGTGTAACCATGGGTTCCACTGCTTTTTTACTGAAAAAAATCGTTGATTATGTCTTACAGGTGTTTTAAATATTCCTAACTTAACATAAGATTTTCCCGTCAAATACACCTAGGTGTTTGAATCTACCAAAATCTAATACATGTTTAAGAAATTCGCTCTTTTTTTTTTAAACTATGGCGAGGAATTCAGTTGGGTTGAAAATTAATCTTAAAGCCCCAAAAAATAAGTGGTCGGAGGTTGAGTCTAGTCTTATTATCACCAAAGTGCATTTTCGTGTCAAAAACCGTGACGAAAGTTAAATGAAAAAAATAAAGCGGACAAAATATTAAAAACCTCATTTTTTGAATTATGAATTCTCTGGATATTTCCTAATTTTAAGATTTCAAAGTTATTTAAAAAAGAGAAAAGTTGTTTTGAACGTCCGTTCGCCTTGTCGGATATTACTTTCGAAAAAAGATCTCGCGAGACACGGTGACCTTTCGCATTTTTCGCATCAAACTAAGAACGGCTCTTGGGAGTTAGTCTGACTGGTAGATCTACCCTGCATAACATCGCATTCAAAGTTTCTCAAATCTATTTTCACAGGTGAGTTCTGTTTAATGATATTTTTTTTATTTCGCTATGACTTCTTTTCTCTTTTCATAACATTAATTTATTTTTGGTTCATTTACTAAAGAGTCAAGGAATTGACTTTACTGTCATAGCATCTCACTCGTTATTTTTGTGTAAGTTACTTGGAAAATGTAGGTCTAGATAATTCATTTCAAGAAAAGGCATCCATCAAGTTCTGCATAGTCGTAGTCTTTGTAACTTGGAAAGTATTAATATAAATTTTCGGTTTTTCTTATTGTTCTCACAAATATTAGGATCTTCTCTCACTCAACACGATTTGACAAGATTGTTTTCATGTCAAACTATATTTTTCGGGAAAGTTATGAAAAGGTTCAGATTTAAAGAAAAGTCTTGTCTTTTTTAAGAAGTGGAGACAATAAAGCTAGAACAGTTCTCCTAATCTTTTGAAATTTATATTTAGTTTTAGAGCCAACATGATTGTGCATTTATTAGAGCTGTGAGATAACTTTTACTAAATGGAACAGGAATAACTTCTTTGTCAATTTGTGTAAGTTTGATAGGTCTAGATCTAGATCTAGTTTTTGGAGAAGTGCAGGAAACCTGCATTTTTCATTTTGTTTTCTTTTGAAAAGTTCTATGAATGATACTATGTGGCTTTTATATATACATATGTTACAGTAGTCAAAGGTTTAAAGAGAATATGCTGACAAACTTTCCCAGGATTGCTTCAGGACATTGTTTTCTTTTAAACTGATTTGGCTAAATTAAGCAAAATGAAAATTATAAATATCAAGATCTAGATCATAATGCAAAATCCATATATGAGAAAATTGTATCAGTTTATGACAAGAAAGAATTTGTTTTTAACTCATTCAAGGGTAAGATTGTGCAAAAAATATAAGGGGCAGGAAAATGTGCTTGTCTTTTTGTGTAAGTGAACCAATTTCAAGAATAATAAATAAATTATTATTGCCAAAACAGCAACTTAATTTTAATGTTTAAATATTGATAACTTAAAGAAGGTTTTCAACAATCTAGATCTAGATCTAGGTGCAAACTTTCAAAAGATTTAATCTATAGAGCACTGTTTTCATCATGTCAGATAACCACCATTACTGAAAGTAGTGCAAGTTCCTATTGCTGGAAATTAAGATTTTATTTTCAAATATTATTTCTTAAAGTTTATTATATTAGTTGTTGGAATTTAACAGTGAGAGATTTGTAATGTTTTAAGTACCGGTATTGGGAGATATTTTCTTAAGTTTTTGTAAGGAAATAAAAATGTTTGGGAGCTGTGGTCCGGTTGTAATGCTTATTTCACAGTCTAGTTTTGATTTCTATGGACAGAATGAAATGCTTTTTATAAATTTAATAAAAATCCACACACCGGATACTGTTTGTTGTTAACATTAAACCTTTCACACTGTTTCACAAGATGAAATCTATGCAGCTACCCCTTAATTGGACAATATGTTTAATAATAATGGTTTATCACTCATGACAACTTTTACCAAAGTAGAAGGAGAATTTGAACAATTTTTTTTATATTATTTTTTATTATCCAGATGGCAGATGACATCGATCATGCAGCAGACAATAATACAAACCCTTTAAAGCAGTTACCAGTGCTGGTAAGAATTTTATTCAAATTTTCCTCTTGAATAATCATTCAGTATTATTTTTTATCTAGATATTATGAAGATTATTACATTTACCCTTTTGACAAACAAAATTTTTTGTCTTTAGCACAAGTAATCAAGAGGTCAAGGATTTTTTCAATCAAAACAGCTCTACTCCACCCATAGTAAGAGCACCACAGAAAATTAAAAGGTCAATTTAATTACTATGAAATCCCTTCATGCACTCAATTTTCCATTTCTTTTTTTATAAAAAAAAGAAAAAAAGAACAAAGAAAAAAAAAACATCACTTGGAGGAGAAATTATGTAGACTTGACTCCTCCTTTTTTTTTATTGTTGTTTCAGTTTCTACTTAAGTGTTATTAGTCAAGAGGCTAAAAAGAATCTAATCCTGATTTTTGTCTCTAGAATTGCTATTGCATGATTTTAGATTTGTCTTTAGAATACAATTTAAGCCATTTAGAATGGTACCTTTCTATAGTCCCTTTTTTTTTCTTTTTCAGTGAACAGTTTTTCATGAATTTATGGCCAAAGAAAAAGAAGCTTGTTCGTCCAAAGAAAACATCCAAAAGCCAAACAGGAGGCAGAATACCAAGCCAGGCTAAAGACAGATGCTGAAAATGGGTAGCCTATTGCTTGGAACAGAAATTACTGGTAAATAATTGTTGGGGCAACTTAAAGCAGGAGCAAAATATAAAAAGCAGTATGACTATGAGATACAAATTGAAAAAGTTAATGACTCTACTAAAGTGTGCCTGAAGCTGAAAATATTCAGCTTGAATATTACAAATCATTTATATTGTAGTTGTGAAGCTGAAATTTTAACTTTATTTGGTTGATTTTTCTTTAGTTGAATCTACAAAATATGTTTGCTGATATTGTTTACAGAAATGCATAGTATATGATTCAAATTTAAGGTGGTTCCCTGATACCTGAAGAAAAATTCTTTTTCAGGTCTGTTAACACTTTTGACTTTTAATGCATATGATTTGAAGTTTTTGAAATTGACTTCTCATCAAATAGTAGTTGCTACAAGGCTTCTCATTTCATCTGGGATGCAACACATATTACATGTTTAGGTGTCAATGAAAAGCCCAATTTAAACACAACTTATCAAGAACATTTCTCAATGCAAATTAGAATGATGAAAGGTCAGTTGAAACGCATCTGATGCTTTATGTCATGAATGAAATTTTATTCTTGGTGGATGCAAATTGCATGAAAAAATACTTAAGTGACCAGTTTAGTTTATGCATAGTTCAATCTCATTTGATTTAAATAAATGCGTACGTCATAAAATCACATTTTAAATAGGAGTTGTAAATTTTCATGCCATAATCCTAGCAAATGTATATGTTTACAAAAAGGGCCATTCTTTTCCAACTTTTTTAAATGAAGGGGAAATATCAAATTAGATGAAATAATTATCATTATGATTTCTAGCTTTTTTTTTTTTTCTGTATGACATACATCTCCTCTTCTTTGAATTATATGAATTATATGTCCACTGCTTGGAAAGTACTAATGTGTAAAAAATGCTTGTTTTTAGATAAAAGAGCAATATTGTCTACAATAAAGTACACCAATAATTTATTTTGATTTTCATGATGCAAAATAATTTCAACAAACTTTCTTTGCATAGTTCTTTATTTTTTTTAAATCTTTGACATGATCAGTGTTATAGAATTTGTTAAAGAGTTGCAGTTCATTGTTTGTTTATCAGTTCTTTCCTTTGTTCGTTTTTGACCTGACAATTTTTCATGAAAATTAAAACTTAACAAAGATATTGGCAAGAAAATAGAACCTCTTACATTAATTTTTTTTTAATTCATTCACATTCTCATTCAAGTCTCATTCTTGAGTAGTTGAACTTATTAGCAGAGAGTGGCGTGACTTCTTTACATTTTGTTTGTTTTTTTACATATATTTTTTGTGTTTATGTAGTTTTTATAATAGTACGGTATAATGAATAGAAGGATACAAATAATTTTGAACACATTCCCAAACAATAACCCTGATGGATAGGCAATTTTAGACTAAAGAAACATTACATGTAGTGCTTAATGATAAATTTATGAGTTTGTGGAGTACTTCCAAATAGTACGGGGTCTGATATTTTTCATAATATACTCTTACAACATAATCCTTTAAAAAAAAAAAATTTGTTCAATTAAGAATGTTTTGACTATGAGCGTTTGAAAAAAAATGTTTTTTTCGTGTTATTTTACGTATCAAGGGCAATTTCTGGCTAGAATGAAGAATAAACATCTTCTTTAAGCTTTTATCCTAAACTAAAAGATTATCGTAACGTTTTTGCGCTTTAAGTGTATCAAAATTATGATTATTTTTAGAGTAAAATACCAATAACTCCGTTTAAATATTGCGTAATCAATCAAGGGGAATAACTCTGTCAATTCTGAAGTACTTATCTAAAAAAAAATATATGATATCTTCAACAAAGGTCTATACTACTTTGCTTCTTTGAGTTATAAAGAAATGTCTATAACTTTCAAGATAAAGGCATGCCATATGGGCGTAAAATCATGATAGATCTAAGCTACCTGTGTTTGGCAATGGGTCATATATACACTTATCTGCAGAGCCATTTTAAACATTGAAGCTGCAGCTGAAACAAAGAATTGATAAAAGATATCATACAGGTTGTTGACATATGAGTTTAAGACTTTAAAACTTACCTCCCTGTATGAAATGCAAGTTTAGATCTTACCACATTTATGAGGAATGTTAATTTCCTTAGGCAGATTCGTCTGAAGAATAGAATAGCTTTCAATTGTCCTTGAAAGTGTTGTAGTCATATGGACATTTATACAGCACTCACAAGGTGCAGGCCACTCGCATATTTACTATTCATATTGATGTATCTTATAACATTATATCAATATGTATTTAGATGTTTTATGACTCTTAAGCTTTTATCCTAAATTAAAAGATTATTGCAACGTTTTTTCGCTTTAAGTGTATACAAAATATGATTATTATTATTAGAGTAAAATATCAATAACTCCGTTCAAATATTGCGTAATCAATCAAGGGCAATAACTCTGTCAATACTGAAGTACTTATATAAAAAAGTATATAATATCTTCAACAAAGGTCTATACTACAACTTTGCTTCATTGAGTTGTATAGAAATGTCTATAGCTTTCAAGACAAAGGCATGCCATATGAGCGTAAAATCATGATAGATCTAAGCTACCTGTATTTGGCAATGGGTCATATATATATATATATATATATATATATATATATATATGTATATAAAAAATATATAAAATGTATATATATATATATATATATATATTTTTATATTAAACTAAATTGAAATGTCCAGAATGTTGTTCATACTACTGTGTGTATTAGGATCCAGGCCAGTTACAAATATGAAACAAGGGGGGGAAAAATCAGCTGGCGTAGCTATTTTCACACCTGTATAGTTTATCTCATTCATAAAGTAATGCCACAATTTTTATTTGTGAGTTTTAGAAATTCTGCACACTGTTAATGTGAAATAAATAACTTGGGAATCAATTTGATGTTCACTTTTAATTTCTTCTTGAACACATACATCATGAATATACTGATAAAACCAAAATGCGAAGAGAGATATAATGCTGTTTTGTTTTTTTTTCATTTGGTATAGCAACAAATGTTTTATAAGGGATATTGGACTTGATCATATAAGAAAAATTGCAGTAATGGGATGGGATTTAAGTCAAGTAATTCAGAATATTTCTCTTATTCTATCAAGCAAGGCAGGTTTCATAATAATACCGCCCCAAGGTGTCATGTTCATATATCTATACCTGCCAATAGCACATTTTAATGTAAATTGTTTTCTTAACAGGAAGGAGTCCTTAAATTAAACTCTTACGGAAGCAAACAAAGGCGTGCATACAAATATCTTTTTTTTTTTTTTCCAATAAGAACAGAGATAGGATAAGACTCTTGTCTGTATCTTTTTCTACAACTGTATTCAGAGAGATAGAGTAGGACTCTTGTCGTTATCTTTTGTACAAAATTACTTCCATTATTTCACTGCTCAAAAATTTTTGGAAAAAAAATGTTTTCCATGACAGGGCTTTGGTTCTCTAGAGGGACGACCCTTCACAGACTTCAAGAAGGTGCAGGAAACGAGTGGGGTGCCACATGAAATGTTCACACCACAAGGAGGCGAGACAATTGAGCAAGTGAGAACACTTTTTTAACCACCAAAAATTATTCTAACTGCATGGAACCGCATCGCAATGTGAGACGTTCTTGGACTTGATATGATCTTTAAAAAGGCTGAGTGGTTTGGTGTTTAAATTTTGTTTACATAAACCATTGAGATTACTGTGGTAATGAATCAAATATAAACTAAGCAAGAAATGCCTCCTTGAATTATATTTTCATTGATTGTCCACTTCTTGAATGACCTAACATAAGATGGACCCAGATTGTGATGCGGCTACATGTGTGGATTGTATTGCAGGACAATGTGCCTTGGTTTATCTTTACTTTCAGTTTTGTTATTATTATTTTTTCTGTTGCTTAGGAAAAGCACAAAACCTACATCTCCACTTAGATTCGACAGCTTCACTATGGTGTGAGAGTTGAAACTGTTCTCTGCTATATATGTAACCCGACCTAGCTGGGTGGATTCCCTGGACTTACTTAGTCACTACTGTAATAGGACCCACTTGTCTAGTTACCTATAGAAGCTCAGTGCTTCTTCCTACTCTAAGTAATTGCAGGCCCTAACTGGTTATGGTAGCGTGCCTAGCAGCCGTGCAATACTACAGAGTTCACACTCTTGGATCCTTGAGTATCAGTGGAGTACTAAGGCCACTGTTCCGTAACTAATACGAGTGGGTGTCGAGACTTGACAAGAACAGAATAGCTACACTCCAGACGAAGAAGAACACAAAAGAGAAGAAATTAAAGTTACCACCTATAATATGTTTATTCCACGAATACTCAATAATCAAAGAATGGAAGCAATTCTCAAAGAATAAAATAAAAAAAAATACAAAGATGATCGAAAAGCAATCAGGCAATAAAGGGTACTAACAAATGGTCAGAATGATAAGCGCCAAGCAGGTACTCGAGATAAAGTGCGGATATTATACTAAGACCAGATACTAAACAAAATGGCCAGAATACTAAATAGAAGATACTAATAAAATGGTCAGAGCAGAAGATACTAAGAACTAAACAAATGCCCAATAAAAATGCCTAATAGTCAGAATACCTAATAATGCCTTATACCGGTAGTCAAAATAGAAAGTATCCAAACAAAATGCCTACGGTAATGAAAATGCCTTAGACTAGTCAGCCAACGCCCGAGTCACGGTGATAATCACGTAGAATTAAAACAAATGAAATCCAACACAAGTTTCACAATAGTTCAATAATCTCCACAATAACTTCTCCCTAAATTTCCAACGATACTACTGGCACTTCCAACGTGGCCTCCAGATACTCCAAAAAGATACTGACTACGAGTCTTTCCGAGCTCTACAATTTATAGTCCAAGCTCAGTCGGCAAGGCCCCCGGTCAAAGACTTCCCTGGTTTCCCAGTTCGTCCCTAGAACAAGGGCCAATGCCGACCGAGGAAAATCTACTCCGTCGAACGGCACAACCCGTTTCCCCAACTAAAACATCACCCGACCGAGATCATAGAATCTACGGAAGGCATCGTTACATCTACGAACTACATTTAGCATCTCCCGATCAAAGTATGTCGAAAGCCGACCGAAGAAAAGCTTCTCTGGCCAGCTGGACAGGAATGAAAGAACAAAGTATCTTCCGAATTATTAAAGAAAAAAGAATAAACCGCTAGAGGGGCGGAGACTAGTTTCCCGCCATTAAACTAAGTATACTAACAAGCTAGAATTTAAGCGCACGTGGCTCCACCCACAAGCTGATATAATTAGCACAATAAAATCTGTTCTAAAGGCCTACTGCTGCGCCACAAATAAATAATTATACCAGCCTCCTTACATATAGATATGCTCTCCAGCTTCACCCGGAAATTCAACATACAGCAGAGGTTTGGGTGGGGTGAGAGCACTGTACAGTAACCCACGTACTGGTCATAATGCAACCAGTCAAAAAATATTAAAATGAATATACAATGGAATCTGTTCAAAATTAACACCTTGGAACAAAAAAAAAAAAAAAAAGGATTGACTTTATCCATTTCCAAGAAACAAGTCAAGAATTCATGTTATGAAAACAGGTCATCTCCCTTTTGTTACTTATGATAGTGGTCTCCCTTTGTTGGGACTCTGTTTCGTTACTTACAATTATTAAAGTGCATTAAATTTGTATAAGTCATTTAGGCAAAGACTGAAAGAGAAAACTATAATAAGTGTGAAAAGAGCTTTATACCAGCAACTTGAACTACACACGAAAACACAATATGCTGACACACCTAAAATTCTTGCTATATTTTTTTCAGCTTTACCCCCTTATAGTATAGGCTTGAGATCATCATTACTTTTGTTGTTTTCACCAGAAAAACAATAATAGCCTGATTAAAAAAAATTGTTTTGCATTATCGGAGGCTATGAAAATAATGCTATTGGTTAAGGCGAGCAGCGATGTGGAGAAAACAATGCACTGTTTGACACAAATCATGTTAACCAATGATAGGTTAGGTCTAGATCTAGACACACCCAGCCTCTATCTTGCCAAGCGCTTGCTACTGTCACACTGCACAAGACCACACCAACTTAGCCAGGCCTTGTTAAGCATGCTATTAATACTCAGTGACTTACTGACTTATGGGGTTTACTAACAAAGAGTTATCCCGCCCACTCATGCCTATGCATCCCAGTTTTATGGGTCTCACCTTTTCTCATCCACCACGAGGTGTTGACTTTAGGCAGATGGTAGTTGAGCCTGGTTGTCACACACCAGCCAGATATCTGGGCACTGTGGCCCAAGTTACACCTGCCAGGCAGAGCACTGTTGGCTGTTACAGTGTTAGATGGTAGTCACAGCGTAGAATTTCGACCTAAAAGCTGCATTTTAGTTCTGAACAATGGGGGGATAGGCCCGAAAGCTAGTTTGAGCTTAGGCGACTCAAGCCTTGTTATGGCGGCCGGGCTCAGGTAACGTCATTTATCACTGTCAGGGTCAAGCCCGCCCATGACAGCAGATAATCGCTGTGTGCACAAGCCAGTGCTGAGATCTGCTGAATTTTATGTAATAAAATAGAAAATTCCTCTTTTTTAACTTACAATATCTTCAGAACTACTCATAGTACAGACATGGTGCAACTTTCAGCAGTTTCTTCTAAATCTAATTTGAAACCCGGTGTTACTTTGATATTTATATCATCGTATTTGTGAGTGTGGTTACTGCGTTTTTATAGTCCATGTTTTTATCTAAAATTTTACCTGCAATTCGCTCCTATTAGATGTAATTGCTAATTAATTAAAAAGTACACGCTAGATTATCACTTTTCAATACTTATCTGAAACAATGGAAACCCTAGATTAAAATGATATAAGTTTTGTTGTGTTAGATGGGGTCAAAGTGCGTCTATGCTCGTTTTCATCATTCTATTTTTTCCCATTCAGTTCTAGATAAAAATCCTGAGTTGAGTCAATCAAAACATGGAACATTCTATTGATTATAATTTGATCCCACACGCGTCGTGTAAACGATTTGTGCAGAATTTGAGGCAGACTCCGTGCTATAACACCTAAACAGAAAAAAGAACGTTTACACAGATCTTACAGAAACAAACATTAAACAAACACAAACCCTTACAAACAATCCATTCCTCACAGACAAAGCACATACAATACAGATAACATTTGACGATCTCAATAGCGCATTCAGGACAGTTCACAAGTTTTTATCCCACACAACATCTGTAGGTAACAGCTCTTTACCAGATATTCAAACAGCAATAGACATTTACTTGACAACTTACACAAGAATCTCGAGCTAGAACTAGATTTGTGATTGATTTTCCTATACTAATTATTTCTTTATTTGCAGTCACTTGCATCATAAAATCCTTAGATCTAGCTTCGTCTGCCTCAGGTTCTAACGTTGTTTGTCTGCTTTCTTTATTTCTATATTCATTTATATCTTTCAGTCAAATGTGCATCTTTCTAAGATCCGTTAGAGGCTAGTTTGTTTATGTTCTAAATGGACTTGATCGTTCTTAGCGATTCAACTTCTTAGTCTGTTCAAGCCAGCATGAAAGTCACTGTCCCTGGAGCATCTATTTTTTGTAGATGCGGATAGCTCAGTGGTTAAGTGCCTGCTCTTGTCTCGGCAAGGCAATGAGTGCCGCATCGAGGTGCAGGTTCGATCCCTGTTCATTCCATCTGTTATAATGTTTTCACGTCTTTCTTTTTATTCGTCAGTCTCGAGCTAAATCTAGATTTGAGTTTGACATTTCTATAATAATTATTCCTTTATTTGCAATCACTTGCATCTTTAGATCCTTAGATCTAGCTTCGTCTTTCTCAGCCTCTAACGTTGCTTGACTGCTCTCTTTATTTCTATATATAGCTGAGTAATATAAAGCTCGCTCAAGACAGAGACATGTACAAAAAATCCGTCTCCTGCAAAAAGCATTCCATCTAACATAAAAAAAAATTCGTGAGTAGTTAATTCAAAACTGATAAGTTCTATATAAGAAATTTAAAAAAAAATTCCATGTTGCGTTTATTGTTACGACCTTCTAAAAATCACTCTACTGTTTTCTAATATACTACAATAAATGTACTTTTTATGGCCATGTACCAAAAAAAGTATTTGAGCTAGAGTTTTCGTTTTTGCTTGTGTCTATAGCCTGTTTAATTTATTTTTCAATGCAAACTTTAAAATAAAACATGATTATCGTTATGGTGGTTAGAAATTACAGTAAAATATCGAAAAAAACATAAAGTGCCGTGCAGGCACAGAGCCGCCCGAGTCTACCTGAGTTGACAACTAGGTCACGGGGTCAGGTCATTGACACCGTGTGGGCCTTTCGACTAAAGTAGCGCTTATGCGACGCCGTGTAGTTGAGCCTGGTTGTCACACACCAGTCAGATATCTGGGCACTGTGGTCCAAGTTACACCTGCCATGTAGAGCACTGTTGGCTGTTAGATGGTAGTTGAGCCTGGTTGTCACACACCAGCCAGATATCTGGGCACTGTGGCCCAAGTTACACCTGCCAGGCAGAGCACTTTTGGCTGTTAGATGGTAGTTGAGCCTGGTTGTCACACACCAGTCAGATATCTGGGCACTGTGGCCCAAGTTACAACTGCCAGGTAGGGCAGTGCTGGCTGTTAGATGGTAGTTGAGCCTGGTTGTCACACACCAGTCAGATATCTGGGCACTGTGGCCCAAGTTACAACTGCCAGGTAGGGCAGTGCTGGCTGTTAGATGGTAGTTGAGCCTGGTTGTCACACACCAGCCAGAAAGCTGGGCACTGTGCCCCAATTTAAACCTGCCAGATAGAGCAGTGCTGGCTGTTAGATGGTAGTTAAGCCTGGTTGTCACACACCAGCCAGATAGCTTGGCACTGTGGCCCAAGTTACACTTGCCAGGTAGAGCACTGCTGGCTGTGAGATGGTAGTTGAGCATGGTTGTCACAACAGCCAGATAGCTGGGCACTGAGGCTCAAGTTAAACATGCCAGGTAGCATTGCATGGGTTAACTGTATAGACTAGTTTTAGATCCCTTGCACTTACTAACAAATGGTAAACTCCTATCCCTTACCCTTATTAACAATTGGTAAACTCTTTTTTTGTGTGCATTCTTGCTTGTATTTTCAGGATGATACATAAGAAAAAAAAATTAGGTATTATAGAAGGGTCAGAGAGGTGTATAAATATAATAATTTTATTATTTGCTCTTTTTGTTGTATTAGCAGTTAAGTTGTTTTTTAAGTTTAACATAAATTCTGTCGCCCTGCTTAATATTCATGAGGCCTCACCTGGAAGGAATGTGCTCTTCACGCATGCGTCACTTTTGTGTGCAACTTCTCGCATCAGATCCACGGATGACTGAGCCCTGTGTTTTGTGCCACATTTTTTAATTTTATCCCATAACCTAGCCCTAGCATTGTGCTTACTACTTTGTGATAGTGCGTGTGAAGTTAAGCGGTCGTTTCTATCCGCTCAACGGTCGATTTCTCCTACAAACTTTCTCAATCACTCAGAAACCTATTGACCAGTTTTTACTTCTACTGTCGTCCGCCGCTGATATCACCCTTCGGCTTTTGAGTTGGTTTCCAAGTTGCACTGACGGATTATCTTAGTGCTTCGATTATTGTTTCTTTTGTTTTTCCGAACCTGACACCTGGCCCATCTGTTTTCAGTTGTATACGATTATTTCAATTTTTTCGTAGTGTGCAAAATGTACATTTTCAATATGGCGGACAAA
Organism: Elysia crispata; assembly: GCA_033675545.1. NCBI lineage: Eukaryota > Metazoa > Mollusca > Gastropoda > Plakobranchidae > Elysia > Elysia crispata. The sequence continues at coordinate 199,366 of JAWDGP010001472.1, forward strand.
GAAACTTCGGCCGCTCCTTGTAGTAAATATACCCTGACTTCCGACGGTCCTCAGGATGAAACAAAAAAGTTCGTTGACTCTGTACACTTTAGTTCTATGGAACCCGCTGGCATCCATTGTTCGGTACAGAAATCGAAGCCCAGGTCGCGGACAGGATCCCTGGCCATATCAGAATCTTTTACCTATTCTGCAGTGGGGAAGCATGTTTCCCATCGCTCGTCTCGCGCGACATCAAAACAAACCAGAATCAGCACTAAACGATGTTCTGCCCCGCGCGACAAAAAAGAGAGAGCGGGGCCAGTCTTGCACCGATGCCAGTACCTGTGAGAGAGGCCCCATAATGATCCTGATACTTTGTCAATTGTGCGAAACCAGCTTGAAACGCTAATGGGTCTAGTACCCATTGTAACGGAACTAAAATCAGCGTACGACGCTTATAATGAAAGCGCAGAGGCAGGGAACGACCCATTACATGATGCACCATATGCCCAACCTTTTGATCCGTTTCCATAGGAGATAATGTCTATTGAGCGCCATCCCTCGGAGTTGGCACTCAATTTACAAAGCCATCCCTCGGAGTTGGCACTCAATTTACAAAGCCATCCCTCGGAGTTGGCACACAATTTACAAAGCCATCCCTCGGAGTTGGCACACAATTTACAAAGCCATCCCTCGGAGTTGGCACACAATTTACAAAGCCATCCCTCGGAGTTGGCACACAATTTACAAAGCCATCCCTCGGAGTTGGCACACAATTTACAAAGCCATCCCTCGGAGTTGGCACGCAATTCAAAGAGCCATCCCTTGGAGTTGGCCTCTACCTCCAAAGACCACACGTCAGAGGTAATGTTAACCACTAATTCTCGGTCTGACATAGAAGTCCTCTAGTGCCACCCCTCGGAGATGGAGTCCACCGAATTTTCGTATTTTGCCGATGTTGCAGGCACCAATGCACCCTCAGCGGTCTTTCCCAATACCAATAGTGGCAAGGGCTTAGAAAAAATATTGTCAGAAGGTCTTACTAAAGAGGTGATGGACAAAATATCAGGTAAGTACACTCAGCCATCTAACTGTTCTAGACTGAGTGTCTTGAGGTATAACCCGGAGATTTTCAGACATGTTAAGCTCCGTTTATACAGAGCGCGAACACGACTTTTTAGCAGTTCAGCCATTCAAACAGAGCGCGAACACGAACGCGGAAAACTGTCGACGGCTTTCGATGCGGATCGTCTTTTTCTTGTTATGAGAGTTTAAATTTGGTCACTTGGCCATAATTATTGGAATCATGGCACAGGCAGAATCAGACACAGAGGAGATTATAGCGCTGTATTTATACACACAGCAGCGTTTTGTGTATAAATCACATAACTGTCAGTCCAACTTTCTCTCCGATTTCTTTCCAAATATCTTTCTTTTTGACTGCCTTTTTGTAAGCCTTTTTAGCTTTGTCGAACAAAACCGGATTCTTTGCAACTTCTAAAATCAAACTTACGTTTCATCCATTGTCTCGGCATCGGCCATACCCTACAAGCAAAGCAGACTCTGCATAGCTCTGCATAGCTTTTTCTTTGAAACGTCGTGCCTACAAGTTTCTGTTTTCGGAAATGATGCAAAGGAGGTAGTACAAGCTGATTGGTTGATACAACTTGATAGCAAGAAAGCCGCCGCGGCGTTCTGAAGAATTCGCTCATGGGGCAATCTCTGCGGTCGGCCGCGCGAATACATAATTGTTCCTGGACGAAAAACCGCGTTCGCGTTCGCTTTCGGGTTCGCGCTCTGTGTAAACGGAGCTTTAGTGCCCGAGCGCGTTTCAGAGACTCGTCTCTGCAAACTGTCCAACGATCCTTGATCTCTGGACTTACCGCGGTCGCTTTCGGGTTCGCGCTCTGTATAAACGGAGCTTTAGTGCCCGAGCGCGTTTCAGAGACTCGTCTCTGCAAACTGTACAACGATCCTTGATCTCTGGACTTACCGCGGTCGCTTTCGCCTTTGAGACGGTTATGCAACAGAGTCAAAATGAGGACTTCAGAGAAAAACTCTCAGATCGGGTCGCCCTGCGCTCCAACGCCTCACATGCTCTCGATGTCGTTCGCCGACAATTGTTTCGTGGCGAGATTAAAGAGGAGTATAACTCTCTTTGTCACGGGTCCTACCCTGTCACCGGCTTCTTGTTTGGCCTGAATATCTCCGACAAGTTAAAGGAAATGAATGACACATTGAGGGTTTTCAGTTCAACTCGCCGTTTCCAGCCCTTTAAACGCGGCAACAAAAGGTTTCCCTTTTAGGACAACGCTAGTTTTGGCGAACGAAGGGAGGGGGCAATGCCCCGCAAGTTCCACAGCGCCACGCCCCCTTTCGGCAACATAAGAAGACGGTTCCAAGGAAAAAATAAAGGTAACTGCAAGCATTGCAATTGACACTCAGGGAGTTAAAAAAAAAAGGGGGAGGGGGGGGGGGGGCGGATTAAACACTTTATAAATGTATGGCGGGAATATACATCTGATTCATTGGTCTTAGAGAGCGTTACAGGTTGTAAAATCAACTTCGTGACTTTCCCTCGGCAAGCAATGTTGCATCGTCCGTTGCCTTTACGGCGAGAGGAAATGGCAGCTTTACAGTGCATGATTAAAGACTTTCTCCGCGATGGGGTGATAGTGGAGTGTGATCGAGAGGGTAATGATTATGTAAGCACTGTTTTCTTGCGTTCAAAGAGGGATATAGGGGACGGTGTAAAACAGTATAGGATGATCCTCAACGTTAAAGACTCAATCATCATGTTCAATATATTCATTTTAAAATGGACTCCCTTGAATCCTGTTTTACTCTAATTGGAGACAATTGCTTTATGGCTAGCATAGATATGGAGGATGCCTACCATTATGCCCCCAATACACCCAGATTACACGGAATATTTGAAGTTTACAGTTAATGAGAAACTCTACAAATACCTTGTTTTGCCTCAAGGCTACAGGGACAGTCCCCGAATTTTTACAAAGATTACAAAACTAATAGTTTCTCACCTTTATGAGCAAGGCATTTTGTGCAGCTTATATATTGATGACCTTTATATTCAGGGATCTAGGCAAGTTCGTTGCTTAAACGGTTGGGCTTTGACATAAGTTCGAAATCGAATGTAATACCTTCACAGAAAATCAAACACCCAGGATTTTTGTTTGATTCTAGGGCTATGACGGTCTCGCTCTGCCCAGATAAGAAGAAAAACATACGAGAAATGCTCCTCCATATTCTTCACACAGATCGATCTATTCCGGTCAGAAGATTAGCTCAAGTGATTCGCATGTTAGTTGCATGTTTTCCTGCCACTCAGTATGGGCAATTGTTTTATAGAAACTCAGAGTCCTTAAAAATTACTGCTTTGGTAAAAACATGATTTTGGTCGCCAAACGTCCTTGTCTAGTGCGGCAATAGACGACTTACACTGGTGGTTAGAGGAAGCTCTTCATAGCGGAAAGAAATTAATCTTAGAGCCACCATGCGCTGTCTGTAAATCAGATGCATCAGGATATGCTTGGGGCGCGATAATGAATGGCGTAGCAACTCATGGTATGTGGAGTGATGGTAAACGTAAACGTCACATAAATGGGCTTGAGTTAAAGGCAGCCCTGTTCGGTATTCAATGGCTATGCCGCGATCTCCAGCACTGCCACATTAGAATACATGTAGATCGTATATCAGCCACATGGGTGGTGGGGACACATTCTCTCGCTTGCAATGCAGTTACTCCGGAACTGCTTCTATGGTGCAAAGCTCGTTCTATTTGGCTCTCGACATGCCACATCGCAGGTAAAGATACCAGTGCCGCTGATAGCTACAGCAGAAAAACGTCCATTCATACTGAATGGTCCCTGACCAAGGCTTTGTTCGCACAACTTTGTTCGCACAACTTTGTTCCTCATTTGGCACACCTGACATTGATTTATTTGCTGCCCGCACCAACCATCAACTCCCGCGATAAATGTCCCTATATCCTGATCCTAACGCGGTGGCTGTTAATGCCTTTTTCCATGTTTGGAATGAATGCGTTTATATATTCCCGCCTTTCAACCTTATTTTTAGGGTACTAAAGAAGCTTTTGGAGGACGGCACAGAAAAGGCGCTTGTAGTGGTCCCACAATGGAAAACACAAAGCTGGTTTCCCAAAATGATCAAGATGTCTGTCGGAGAAACAGTTCATCTCAAGCCATCGAAGATACTTTTATACCTCCCCTCGGACCAGGAGACAAGTCACCCTCTCTCCCCCAAGCTTCATCTGATGGCTTGCATCTTATCAGGACAAAAATAAAAAGATCTGGCGTTTCTTGAAACGCCTTGAAAATCATAATGAACAGCTGGCGTAAGAAAACTCGGACACAATGCAATACATACCTCAAACGGTATGAGGCCTTTTGCCAGCGCCATGGTTCAGATCCCTTGACACCTACAGAAAAATGATTGTAGATTTCTTGACTGATATGTTCAATAGTGGCTATGGTTATAGCGCTATTAATACGGCAAGGCAGCTGTGTCTGCCTGTTCATGAGAGGCGTGTTCAACTTGAGGCCGAGCATTCCGCGTCACACCCATATATGGGACGTTTCTATTGGGTTAAATTACTTAAGAACGCTGCCGGCAGTGGAACTCAACTTGCATAATTACGTTAAGCGCCAAACTTGTGACGTTCTGCGCGTTAACCACGGGACAGCGCCGCCAGAATCTCAATGTCTTGGACGTTTCTCACATGCAACTTACAAAACATAAAGCTATGTTCCTCATCGACACGCTCCTGAAGACTGCTTCACCTAAGTCTCCAACATCGGTCATAACCCTCAACGCATATCGTGGAGACAGAGGTTTATATGTCTTTACTTGTCTCCGACATTATTTAAAACGACGAGACAAATACGTTCGCCTACAAAACTGTTCATCAGTACTCACTCCCCTCATGACAGTGTGACGAAATACACACTAGCAAGGTGGATTTAAACTTATCCTCGAAATCAGGAATTGATACAAATGTTTTCAAACTGCATAGCACGAGAGCTGCGGCGTCTTCTGCTGCAGTGCGCAGCACGGATATTACACTGGTTCTGCAAACTGCAGGATGGTCTAGAGAAAGAACTTTTGCTATGTTTTACAACGAGCCAATTCAAAGAGATGATGCTAGCTTTCAGTTTGCTGCCAGTGTTCTTAGTTCGAAACCTGTCTTGCTTTGAAGTTCCAGGTGAGGCCTCATGAATATCAAGCAGGACGACAGAATTGGTAAATTAGACGAATTTTAACTGTAACATGAAGTGTAATTGTAGTTCTGTCGTCCTGTAATATTCAGAGGGCTCATCTGCCTTCCCTATCCTCCCCTTCTTACTACGATAAAATCATACATGCTTAAAGTGTAAATTCGAATATAAAGAGCTCGTTTAGGTTACTACTAAGGCTTGTGGATCTATCAATGTATTTGCCTGGCGTTGGTAAGTTATGCCTGGCAATAATGGACAGACAGCTTTCTCGCTGTTCAAGAGTGAGGCATGCGTGAAGAGCACATTCCTCCAGATGAGCCCTCTGAATATTACAGGACGACAGAACTATAATTGTACTTCATTTTACAGGTAAAATTCGTCTAATTTACCAATTAATTTACAATTGAGTCCATCTAATTCGATTTTCTGTTAACTAAAGGTATGTTTTCATAGTTGACTTCTCTCCCCTTTGTTCTGTGTTTAAAAAGATTTTTTTAATTCAAAGTCTTGGACATCATTACCGGATAATTTGAAGCCACAGTATACTCTAATCTGGATTTTTTCCTCAATTTAAAGGCCATGGGAGCATCTAGTTTGATATTAGGGTGCGCCCCCAAGGCTAGTGCAAAATACAACAAAGGAATGATGCGGGCGTGAAAATGACTGGCTTAAGTCACAAACAGTAGCAACAGAAAGAAAGCTGAGCAAGACAGTGGACTGCCTCGTTCGGTTGCGTTGTTTGACTGCACTGCTCGATTGCAAGGGTAGACTGTCCTGCTCAGTTGCGTTGTTTTACTGCCCTGCTTGGTTGCGTGGGTAGACTGCCCTGCTTGGTTGCGTGAGTTGACTTGACGTGCTCGATTGCAAGGGTAGACTGCCCTCCTTGGTTGCAAGGGTAGACTGTCCTGCTCAGTTGCGTTGTTTCACTGCCCTGCTTGGTTGCGTGGGTAGACTGCCCTGCTTGGTTGCGTGAGTTGACTTGCCGTGCTCGATTGCAAGGGTAGACTGCCCTGCTTGGTTGCGTGGGTAGACTTCCCTGCTTAGTTGCGCGGGTAGACTGCCCTGCTTGGTTGCGTGGGTAGACTGCCCTGCTTGGTTGCGTGGGTAGACTGCCCTGCTTGGTTGCGTGAGTTGACTTGCCCTGCTTGGTTGCGTGGGTAGACTGCCCTGCTTGGTTGCGTGGGTAGACTGCCCTGCTTGGTTGCGTGGGTAGACTGCCCTGCTTGGTTGCGTGGGTAGACTGTCCTGCTCAGTTGCGTTGTTTCACTGCCCTGCTTGGTTGCGTGGGTAGACTGCCCTGCTTGGTTGCGTGGGTAGACTGCCCTGCTTGGTTGCGTGAGTTGACTTGCCGTGCTCGATTGCAAGGGTAGACTGCCCTGCTCGATTGCAAGGGTAGACTGTCCTGCTCAGTTGCGTTGTTTCACTGCCCTGCTTGGTTGCGTGGGTAGACTGCCCTGCTTGGTTGCGTGAGTTGACTTGCCGTGCTCGATTGCAAAGGTAGACTGCCCTGCTTGGTTGCGTGGGTAGACTGCCCTGCTCAGTTGCGTTGTTTCACTGCCCTGCTTGGTTGCGTGGGTAGACTGCCCTGCTTGGTTGCGTGAGTTGACTTGCCGTGCTCGATTGCAAGGGTAGACTGCCCTGCTTGGTTGCGTGGGTAGACTGCCCTGCTTGGTTGCGTGGGTAGACTGCCCTCCTTGGTTGCGTGAGTTGACTTGCCGTGCTTGATTGCAAGGGTAGACTGCCCTGCTTGGTTGCGTGGGTAGACTGCCTGCTCAGTTGCGTTGTTTCACTGCCCTGCTCGGTTGCGTGGGTAGACTGCCCTGATTGGTTGCGTGAGTTGACTTGCCGTGCTCGATTGCAAGGGTAGACTGCCCTGCTTGGTTGCGTGGGTAGACTGCCCTGCTTGGTTGCGTGGGTAGACTGCCCTGCTTGGTTGCGTGGGTAGACTGCCCTGCTTGGTTGCGTGAGTTGACTTGCCGTGCTCGATTGCAAGGGTAGACTGCCCTGCTTGGTTGCGTGGGTAGACTGTCCTGCTTGGTTGCGTGGGTAGACTGCCCTGCTTGGTTGCGTGGGTAGACTGCCCTGCTTGGTTGCGTGGGTAGACTGCCCTGCTCAGTTGCGTTGTTTCACTGCCCTGCTTGGTTGCGTGGGTAGACTGTCCTGCTCAGTTGCGTTGTTTCACTGCCCTGCTTGGTTGCGTGGGTAGACTGCCCTGCTCAGTGGCGTGGGTTGACTGCCCTGCTCGGTTGCTTTGTTTCACTGGCCTGCTTGGTTGCGTGGGTTGACTGCCGTGCTCAGTGGCGTGGGTTGACTCCCCGGCTCGATTGCGTTGTTTGACTGCCCTGCTCGGTTGCGTGGGTTGACTGCCCTGCTTGGTTGCGTGGGTAGACTGCCCTGCTTGGTTGCGTGGGTAGACTGCCCTGCTCAGTTGCGTTGTTTCACTGCCCTGCTTGGTTGCGTGGGTAGACTGCCCTGCTCAGTGGCGTGGGTTGACTGCCCTGCTCGGTTGCTTTGTTTCACTGCCCTGCTTGGTTGCGTGGGTTGACTGCCCTGCTCAGTGGCGTGGGTTGACTGCCCGGCTCGATTGCGTTGTTTGACTGCCCTGCTCGGTTGCGTGGGTTGACTGCCCTGCTTGGTTGCGTGGGTAGACTGCCCTGCTTGGTTGCGTGGGTAGACTGCCCTGCTTGGTTGCGTGGGTAGACTGCCCTGCTCAGTGGCGTGGTTAGACTGCCCTGCTCAGTGGCGTGGGTTGACTGCCCTGCTCGGTTGCGTTGTTTCACTGCCCTGCTTGGTTGCGTGGGTTGACTGCCCTGCTCAGTGGCGTGGGTTGACTGCCCGGCTCGATTGCGTTGTTTGACTGCCCTGCTCGGTTGCGTGGGTTGACTGCCCTGCTTGGTTGCGTGGGTTGACTGCCCTGCTTGGTTGCGTGGGTAGACTGCCCTGCTTGGTTGCGTGGGTAGACTGCCCTGCTTGGTTGCGTGGGTAGACTGCCCTGCTCAGTGGCGTGGTTAGACTGCCCTGCTCAGTGGCGTGGGTTGACTGCCCTGCTCGGTTGCGTTGTTTCACTGCCCTGCTTGGTTGCGTGGGTTGACTGCCCTGCTCGGTTGCGTGGGTTGACTGCCCTGCTTGTTTGCTTGGTTTGACTGCCCTGCTTGGTTGCGTGGGTTGACTGCCCTGCTCAGTGGCGTGGGTTGACTGCCCGGCTCGATTGCGTTGTTTGACTGCCCTGCTCGGTTGCGTGGGTTGACTGCCCTGCTTGGTTGCGTGGGTAGACTGCCCTGCTTGGTTGCGTGGGTAGACTGCCCTGCTTTGTTGCGTGGGTAGACTGTCCTGCTCAGTGGCGTGGGTAGACTGCCCTGCTCAGTGGCGTGGGTTGACTGCCCTGCTCGGTTGCGTTGTTTCACTGCCCTGCTTGGTTGCGTGGGTTGACTGCCCTGCTCAGTGGCGTGGGTTGACTGCCCGGCTCGATTGCGTTGTTTGACTGCCCTGCTCGGTTGCGTGGGTTGACTGCCCTGCTCAGTTGCGTGAGTTGACTGCCCGGCTCGATTGCGTTGTTTCACTGCCCTTCTCGGTTGCTTTGTTTCACTGCCCTTCTCGGTTGCTTGGGTTGACTGCCCTGCTCGGTTGCGTTGTTTGACTGCCCTGCTCGGTTGCGTGGGTTGACTGCCTTGCTCGATTGCGTTGTTTGACTGCCCTGCTCGGTTGTGTGGGTAGACTGCCCTGCTTGGTTGCGTGGTTTGACTGCCCTTCTCGGTTGCGTTGTTTGACTGCCCTGCTCGGTAGCGTGGGTAGACTGCCCTGCTCAGTTGCGTGGGTTGACTGCCCTGCTCAGTTGCGTTGTTTGACTGCCCTGCTCGGTTGCGTTGTTTAACTGCCCTGCTCGGTTGCGTGGGTTGACTGCCCGGCTCGATTGCGTTGTTTAACTGCCCTTCTCGGTTGCGTGGGTTGACCGCCTTGCTCGGTTGCGTGGGTTGACTGCCTTGCTCGGAAAAGAGAGGAGCAGGTTGTACTATAATTGATTTGTTGAGACTGAACACGCATACAGTGAAGCTTTGAGTCCGGCTGCTGAGAAAAGAGAGAGAGGAAGGAGGGGTGGATCGGGTTGGAGTGAAGGAGGTTAGTGGTATCAAACAGCCCACAGACACAGCTAATCAAACTTGAGCAACTTTGTTTTTATAGGTCTAGTTTTCAGATGCAAAATAACCAGCATACGTGTACTGTGTATGCATAGTGCCAGTGAAGCGTGCTTTTGTTGCGGACAAAAGCCAAGTGGATCTCGGTCAGTTCTAGACCAGATCTTAGCCCAGCTCTGGAATAACAAGTCACTTCAATTTTTCTCTCAGTCTTACTAACTTTTATTATTTTTAACTCAAAAACTCCACTTTTCTTCAAATAGCTTCAACATCTACTCCTGCCCTGAAAAGAAAATACAAGTAAAAAAATTAAAGATGCTAAAGGAGGTGAACCAGAAAAAAACGTCCAAAGAAGATAGTGCTGAAAAGTCCGGCCTTCCATCCAATACACTCTCTCCTCAAAAACAGGCATTAGTTGGAGAGAGTGTCTGCTTCATCATTTGATCCTGCAAGGGAGTACTTTATGTTGGGCAGAGGAGCAAATTTTGAGAAAGGACTTCTCACTTGGCTCAAGCAAGCAAGAGCCATCAATGCTCCTGTCTCGGGACCCATGTGGACAGAGAAGGCGCAATAAGGAGCGCAAGAGCTAGATGATAAGGTTACAGCTAACCCTACATTTATGGACAGATTTACAAAGAGGTCCAACATAATTTATAGAACAGTGAGCAATGGATGACTTTGGTGATTTATGAGACATGGCCACGAAAACTAGATCTCAAATGGGCCCTGCAGGGAAGATGAGAGGCAATGGTTGTAGACATCCTGATGTCAGCAACCTTCGTGTTATTAAGCTGGTGGTTTTGCCCCTTAACAACCATGTGATCAGGGTATGATAGGTGCATTTACACTGCACTACCGGGAGGCTGTGATACAGCACTACCTTCCCCATATGAGACATTAGTCAGAGGTAAAGTTTACCATTTCTGTGCTGGATTCTTTGTTGAAAGCGAAGTCATCATGCGATTTTGTAACAGAAAAAAGCTTTTTGCATATTGATTCCGTCATGCAGGTTTCAAAGAGGCAGAAGAGACATCTATATAAGAACTAGAACAAACCAGTACTAGAGTATACCGCAAGTAATGGACTGGACAGTCTATTTGATTGCCTGAGGGATACGATTCCTTCGCAGGTTAACTTTAGATGTAGACCATGATTTCCCTGATACGATTCCTACGCAGGTTAACTTTAGATGTAGACCATTGATTTCCCTGATACGATTCCTACGCAGGTTAACTTTAGATGTAGACCATGATTTCCCTGATACGATTCCTACGCAGGTTAACTTTAGATGTAGACCATTGATTTCCCTGATACGATTCCTACGCAGGTTAACTTTAGATGTAGACCATGATTTCCCTGATACGATTCCTACGCAGGTTAACTTTAGATGTAGACCATGATTTCCCTGATACGATTCCTACGCAGGTTAACTTTAGATGTAGACCATTGATTTCCCTGATACGATTCCTACGCAGGTTAACTGTAGATGTAGACCATTGATTTCCCTGATACGATTCCTACGCAGGTTAACTTTAGATGTAGACCATTGATTTCCCTGATACGATTCCTACGCAGGTTAACTTTAGATGTAGACCATTGATTTCCCTGATACGATTCCTACGCAGGTTAACTGTAGATGTAGACCATGATTTCCCTGATACGATTCCTACGCAGGTTAACTGTAGATGTAGACCATGATTTCCCTGATACGATTCCTACGCAGGTTAACTTTAGATGTAGACCATTGATTTCCCTGATACGATTCCTACGCAGGTTAACTGTAGATGTAGACCATTGATTTCCCTGATACGATTCCTACGCAGGTTAACTTTAGATGTAGACCATTGATTTCCCTGATACGATTCCTACGCAGGTTAACTTTAGATGTGTAGACCATTGATTTCACTGATACGATTCCTACGCAGGTTAACTTTAGATGTAGACCATTGATTTCCCTGATACGATTCCTACGCAGGTTAACTTTAGATGTAGACCATTGATTTCCCTGATACGATTCCTACGCAGGTTAACTGTAGATGTATACCATGATTTCCCTGATACGATTCCTACGCAGGTTAACTTTAGATGTAGACCATGATTTCCCTGATACGATTCCTACGCAGGTTAACTTTAGATGTAGACCATTGATTTCCCTGATACGATTCCTACGCATGTTAACTTTAGATGTAGACCATGATTTCCCTGATACGATTCCTACGCAGGTTAACTTTAGATGTGTAGACCATTGATTTCCCTGATACGATTCCTACGCAGGTTAACTTTAGATGTGTAGACCATTGATTTCCCTGATACGATTCCTACGCAGGTTAACTTCAGATGTGTAGACCATTGATTTCCCTGATACGATTCCTACGCAGGTTAACTTTAGATGTAGACCATGATTTCCCTGATACGATTCCTACGCAGGTTAACTTTAGATGTAGACCATGATTTCCCTGATACGATTCCTACGCAGGTTAACTTTAGATGTAGACCATTGATTTCCCTGATACGATTCCTACGCAGGTTAACTTTAGATGTAGACCATTGATTTCCCTGATACGATTCCTACGCAGGTTAACTTTAGATGTGTAGACCATTGATTTCCCTGATACGATTCCTACGCAGGTTAACTTTAGATGTGTAGACCATTGATTTCCCTGATACGATTCCTACGCAGGTTAACTTCAGATGTGTAGACCATGATTTCCCTGATACGATTCCTACGCAGGTTAACTGTAGATGTAGACCATTGATTTCCCTGATACGATTCCTACGCAGGTTAACTTTAGATGTGTAGACCATTGATTTCCCTGATACGATTCCTACGCAGGTTAACTTTAGATGTGTAGACCATTGATTTCCCTGATACGATTCCTACGCAGGTTAACTTTAGATGTAGACCATTGATTTCCCTGATACGATTCCTACGCAGGTTAACTTTAGATGTAGACCATGATTTCCCTGATACGATTCCTACGCAGGTTAACTTTAGATGTAGACCATTGATTTCCCTGATACGATTCCTACGCAGGTTAACTTTAGATGTAGACCATTGATTTCCCTGATACGATTCCTACGCAGGTTAACTTTAGATGTAGACCATTGATTTCCCTGATACGATTCCTACGCAGGTTAACTTTAGATGTAGACCATTGATTTCCCTGATACGATTCCTACGCAGGTTAACTTTAGATGTAGACCATTGATTTCCCTGATACGATTCCTACGCAGGTTAACTTTAGATGTAGACCATTGATTTCCCTGATACGATTCCTACGCAGGTTAACTTTAGATGTAGACCATTGATTTCCCTGATACGATTCCTACGCAGGTTAACTTTAGATGTAGACCATTGATTTCCCTGATACGATTCCTACGCAGGTTAACTGTAGATGTAGACCATGATTTCCCTGATACGATTCCTACGCAGGTTAACTTTAGATGTAGACCATTCATTTCCCTGATACGATTCCTACGCAGGTTAACTTTAGATGTAGACCATTGATTTCCCTGATACGATTCCTACGCAGGTTAACTTTAGATGTAGACCATTGATTTCCCTGATACGATTCCTACGCAGGTTAACTGTAGATGTAGACCATGATTTCCCTGATACGATTCCTACGCAGGTTAACTTTAGATGTAGACCATGATTTCCCTGATACGATTCCTACGCAGGTTAACTTTAGATGTAGACCATGATTTCCCTGATACGATTCCTACGCAGGTTAACTGTAGATGTAGACCATGATTTCCCTGATACGATTCCTACGCAGGTTAACTTTAGATGTAGACCATGATTTCCCTGATTTTGAAGTAAGGACTGCACGGGACATGTAGTGGAAATGTCAAAAACCGATGTTTGATAGTTCAAATTTCTCATAAATTGAATTTTGCAAGATAATAGGCTATTTTTTTTTCTTTGGCTTAGTTAGAATCAGGCTCGTATTTAGAAGTCTTTCTGATTCGATTCTCTGAAGTCGAAGTCGATAATACCACATAAGGCATTTCAGAAGCACTATATGTATCTCTCAAGCAGCAAGCAATGCTAATTATTGCCTAAGAAAGGCTGATCAGTGTGCTAACAAAAGGAAAGAGAGCTGATACACTGACAACCAAGTGCCAGTAGTAATACTGCACTGATACTGATAGCAAAGTGGGGCAGGGGAAGGGGAGGGTTGCTCATTGCAGACAAAGTACACCCACTCAAGGAGTCATAGATTCTGTAATGCCCAATTTTGTAATTCAAATACTCTTAATTCGAAGTTTGAATCCATCCCATACAATTCGAATTACGAGGTTTCCACTGTAGCTGCTCCAGTGGCCAGCTCTTCAAACAAAGATTACCAGATTGATGGGGATGACGAGAAAGGGAAGGAAAAACAATGTGAGAATCTACCAGTCTTCAGATTCATCTAATTGTATTAGAAAAAGCAAGAATGAAAACTGTAATTTTCTATCTTGCAGGTTTATCACAGGGCGAAAGATTTTTTCAAAGATCTGTGTGAGCTGATGGCAGAGTCTGTTAAACCTGAGACCAGCATAAATGAAAAGGACTTGTCTCCAAGCAGTGAAGATCTATTTGCTGGTTTTATCAGTGGTGAGTCTTATTACTGCTGTTTCAACTATTTTAGATCAATGTGGCAAAAAGTATCAACCACTGAATCAGTATGTCCATTATGAGGAAAGGTCGGACAGTGAATGAAACAAGTTGAGTGTTTTCTCCCTTGATTTGTTTGAGCTAGATCATAAATTGTAATGGTCCGTTGCAAAATCTTTCAATCTTACCAGCTGGTTAATCTTGAATGCTCAAATTTGTTGCTTTCATGTTCTATATTTGGTCACTTATCAAATATTTTGCTTCAGATTCATTTATTTGTGTTTCAATAAATCATTCTCATTGCAGAAAATCTTGCCTAAGCATTTTTATTTTCCTTCAAAATTATATTGGACTTCAAGGACTGTTTTTTGGATGTCACGGAAGCTCACTTTCTCTTTAAAAGTATTGACCATTTGATATTGTTAGAAAGTTATTTTTATTTGGTTTTCAATCATCAAAAGATGTGTTACAATTAAACTTATCATAAAAAGTTGTGAACCCCAAAAAAACCAAACCAGAAATATTTTCTTAGTTGTTAATTACCTGCAGTAATGTGGCTTAAAGAAAAAGTTGAATGATTTGTGTGAAACTCTATGATTTTATTTAATTTTTCTAGGTTAACATCAGAGTTTTTACACCTTTTGTAATTCATGCACATGTATTAAAGTTTCATCAACCAACCTTCTGATCTTGTACAATGAATACCCTATAAGGGAATATGTAGGTTTTAGGTGTTTTGAGGCTGTTTCTGTTGCTTAACAAAAAGAAAACCACTTTTTAAGAATGTCTTACACACTATTTCCTTCCATGGACTGATTTTCATAAAATAACCCGTTCGTAGATTACTACTCATATGTGTAAGCCCAATAAAACAAAGGAAACTTTTTTTTCTGTTTCAAACGATACCTTCTGATGCCTATTCTTTTTGCACCATGGGTGCATCTCCCAGCCAGTAATAATGTTGGGTACTCCTATAGTGGTTACTGGCAGACGAAAGTCAAATGTAAGGTAAAATGTTGCTTAAAAGTTTTAATTAGAATCTGTGTTCATTTTTTCTCTGCAACCTTTCAAATTCATTTCTATTTAGTAATGAATGACTAATAAATGGACATGAAGTCTCTCAGTGTTTATTTCACAGTTTAAAGAAAATGAATTGAGTGAGTCTTTTTTTACTGATTTTATTTTTAGGAAGCCAAACTGCTGTCGTGAAGAAGGTCCATGGTGGAGCACTGACAGATGCATCTAATTTGATTGATCTATCAGCCACATGTGCTTCCACTTCTGACAACTCCTCGTCAGGGACACAGGAGGTGCCACCATCAACAGCCACACACATTACTAAAGGTCTCAACCAATCTGAATCACAGGAAGAGAATGAACACATTCTTATTGTGAGCCATGGCTTGCTCCTCAGAGAGCTCAAACGAGTTATCCTGGAGAAGTTCCATGGTGTTCTGGAAGGTCCCATGGCCAAAGAGGCGCTGTCTGTGAGTCCCAACACCGGTGTAACGAGCGTGACCATGTCAGTCAACTACAAGTACAATAAACTCAAGTGTCAGTGTGTGGAATGCCACTTCTTCAACTGCGCATCTCATCTTGGCAACTCAAAGGCAGATATGATCTCCCAAGCTCTGTGACTGTTTGCCGTCATTGTACAAGCACAAGGCAGTGACCATCTTTGAAGGATCGTTCAATTGAAATCAGAGCAGAATGATAAATTGCAGCACTGCGACTCAAAGTTTATTCTTGCAGTTTCAATGTCAACTTTTACTTATTTATTTTATGATTCAGCAGAAATGGCGGGACAGTTGACTAGTGATATTTAGGTTGGGAACCAACATAAACAAAGCTGCATGGGCAGAGCAGTCAGGCATGGTATTTAAGGCAGTCAATCTGTGATGTCGACGTTGCTATCTATATGTAATACAACTTTCTTAGTATGATAACTTTCAAAACACCATGCACCTTTCTTTTACTCATTCTACTATTTATAAAATAATTCCATCTCTAAGTGCTCAGCTCATTAAGATGTCAAGAGGATAGAATCTGTTGCATTAGAAAGAAGTGACGTGGGAGAGTTATGGCCTGTTTACACAGTATTCAAGACCATAAATTGATTTCGCCATGTTCAATTGGGAATGAAACCTGATAAGTATCTGGAGCTTGTGTTTTGAGTATGTCACAGAGAGGTTGAATTAAATGTCGCATGTTATTGCAAATTTGGCTGTGCCTGTTAGAAATGAGTTTTTACATATCCTCTCTATACGAGACCTTTGAAACGTTTTAGGCCTAATTTTTATGTTAATTTATTAGACTAATAGATGTTTTGTATTGTGGTCTAGAGCCTGCATTGTTGTTTTCTAATTTGTGCTCTCATCTCATCAAGAGATTTTAAGGTGCTTGATGGTGTTGCTCATTTCAGAACTTCATTAAGTGCAACTACCATGCTTTACATACATGAGATTTTAAATAGTGTGGAGTTGGTGAAAGGGCTTAATATGACTTAATATGTTGTAATGTAGATCTGTGTTCATAACTTTATTTTATATTTTGATAAAAATGTTTTATTTTACTAACTTGATGTATCTAGTCTAATTTAAATTGGACTTTGATATTTTCTTAAACTGTTTTTTTTCTTTCGGCAAAAATGCTGTTTTTGTCATATGTACAGTATGTTTTTTAAATTTTATTTGTGCAATTTTAAATTATTGTTTTATCAATATAGTGAATTTATGCACCAAATGCCATTTCGATGAAGTTATTAGAGTTTAAGACTGCATGTTTACACTCATAGGAATTTTAAATTCATATAAATAATTGGATATCGTTATTTGTGCCACCCATATCTGATTCCCCTGTGCAAGGAAATTAGGGTACCGGTGTCAGGTTGACTGATTGTGAAATCTATAATTGATAAGTTGTTTGGTTGTTACACGAGAATTAGCTAGCAATCAGCTTTTTACATATACAAAGCATGATTTCGTTTTTTAATTATTTTTTTTTTTTAATTCAAATGTGGCTGGTTATACTTGTAGAGGAAACCCATTTTTTTCTATTGATGTATCAGAGGAGTGACATGAAGCAATTATTATTTTATGACTGATGAAAGTGTGAAAATGAGAATTTAGCGAGTATTTTGTCATGATATTCATGATACTGAATACCTCGGACTTAACGAACTAGTGTGGTCTTTTAAAAGTTCGTTGAATGCAGGGTTCATTGGAGCCATGACTTAAGGCACCACAATGGAAGTAACCAACCAAAGTGAAATTACCACATAATTATCTCCCTTGCTTTTATCAACTAACCACGTGTCTGTAGAGCCACTCTTTATCCTTTTCACAATTGCCCAAGACACCACCTGTATCATGATCACCCCATGCATTTGCTGCTGCTCCCTGCCCCCTTTCCCCTCTCTTTTTTATTATCTTCTCCCAGCATGTGTCGATAAATGGCTCTTCCCTATCCTTAGTATTACTATGGCACAATGGGTTCCCAACACCTATACACTTCAAGCACTTCTTAATAGTCGACAGGGGACCTCTTCATTGAATTTCAACTACATAGTTTCTAAGCAGAAATGTATTCTATAGTAGATTTGAAGTTTGTTGAACCTGAGGACAGATCTGAGATTAGTTCGTTTGATGCAAGGTATTTATGAGAACCAAAAAAGGGGGGGAAAAAAAGAAGAAAAAATGAAAAAAAAAATTTTACTCTGCTCGTTGAATGCAAGATGTTCTTTGAATCCGAGTTCATTGGATTCAAAGTGTACAGTATTTTTCTTTTCTTGTTAGCCAAGCATTTTGTAAAGAGGAAGACTTATTGAGTGCAGCTCTGCGCCTGAGTCTTCTCACAGTCACACTTGACTGATCATTGCTGGCCACAAAAATGGCTCACAATTTCCCTTTTGAGAGCATATTAAAAGATTTTGTAGTTGTTTGTTTTTTTGTTGTTTTTTTTAATTTTATCACTCGCATTTGCTAAGGAATAATTTAGGGTGACAAGCAAGCAAATTTTAAGAAAGCTTATATGAATGAATTCAAAATTGATGAGGTTATACCACAAAATTGTCAGATTCATCTGGTTATCCCTCTAATCTTCATTTCCTTATTTACTCAATCTTTTCCTTAAATTAATGCAGAGTTGTAACATTCATTTGTCAAATAAAATACACTGTTCTCCCAATATAAAAATATTAGGTTCATAAGAAATGAAACAGACCATGGCTTCATAAAATGTTCCTGTGGCAGTGCCCGCCTCTTTGTTATCTCACCTGCCCTGTTTTGTCCAGTAATGCTTCTGGGGCAAATTGTTACGCCTGTAGCACCTTTTAGGTCTACCAGTTGCCTAGATTTCCAAAGATTCATTGCAAACCAATTTCACTCTTTCCACGAGCTGAAATTTGTCTGGCAAACAACCGCAAGGCAGATGGATATGGATTGTTTTTTAAATGATGAATAAAACATGAAGTTTATCCCATTAGGTGGTGCTTTGAGCATCATATTGCTCAGTAGGGTACCAAAGACTTTAAAATAGGTGAACTGAACTGTATGATTATTGCCCTTGAATTTACTTTCATGGCTTTCTCAAAAACAAAATTCTCTCAAAAAATCTGAGGAATCCATACTCGACTCTGCAAATATATAAAACGTATGAGAGAATAAATATAATCAAATGCAGCTTACAAAAATAGTCCTCAAGTGTTAACTGATGTCTCATTGTATTTACCGTCCATTATTCAAAGTGATATTCAAAAGTCAATATTTGAATTTTAATCAAGATTTTTTGCAGTAATTTTTTTCTCTTCCTGGTAAAGTCACTAGTCATGTCATAGGATCTGAATCTGATGATGGGATGTTAACTTCAAAGATTTCACTTATCAAAAAAAATGTATAAAGATGGTACAATATCCAAAGATCTCAGTTATATTTATAGACTCACCCTTTGTTTGTCTTAATTTGCTTTTCTGTTGTTTTTGTATTTTCTTTATGAAACGCTTTCTGGGATGATCCGCTTTGTGATTAGTTGTGTGTTCATTGTTGTGAAGTTAGTCCATCTGTAGACTGTGTGATCTGATGTCTTCAGTTTCAGTTTGGTGTTGTGGGACTAGTACATTTGTAGACTGGCTATGAAACAGTATACCGGTATGCATGTATCGTTTTACACTGCTCTAATTAGTTGAGCACCTATTTCAGAATTGAGATGGGCTGTTTGAAAAATTGCTTTTATATGGAGCCAGGATTTCTTCTGTTAAATCTTGTCTCTGAATCCAAATGCGAATAGTTTGCATTTTGCTCTACCGGTTTCAGAAGAAAAAAATTTTGTTTGAGAAAGCGCTTGCCTTATTGAGCTAAATTCTGATCCAGTTCACCACATCTTCTGAGTCTGTGAAATCTAATTGCCTTTCTTTTCTATGAAGAGCAACATTGAACAATTTAATCAAACTGTTGTTAACAAGTTACTATAAAACGTTAATAAATTTTCTCTTCAGTCAGATTGGTCCAAAATTGCTCGTGCAAGTGCCAAGATGTTGTAATTGGATCAAACTGGCTAAGAATCATGTGAACTATAATGAAGTAAATTAATAAGAATGCAAGGGTCATGTAATCTACTCTGCCTGTCCGACTTTTTGCTCCAACTTATGTTTGTTGTGATCTATCTAACATTTTATGAGAAAATAAAAGACACCTGCTACATCATTACAAAAACTACGACCATCAAGTCTCCATTGTTTTTTTCAGAGGCCTACATGTACGTTTATGAATTTGTTGTTTTTGTGGATACTTGAAGACTCTTCATCTAGATAGACTGTAGCATGTATTCATTGATGATCTTACACACTTCACACTTGGTGGTGATGGCCAACCTCACATACTTTATACTTGATAATGATGGCCAACCTTACACACTTGACACTTACTAATGATGGTAAACCTTAAAGACTTGACACTTGATAATGATGGCCAACCTTGCACACTTGGCACTTGATAATGATGGCCAACCTTGCAGACTTCACACTTGAAAATGATGGCCAACCTTACAAACTTAACTCTTGATAATGATGGCCAACCTTACAAACTGGACACTTGATAATGATGACCACTCTTACAGACCCGACACTTATTTGATGGCCAACCTTATTTACTGTACTTGATAATGATGGCCAACCTTACAAACCTGATAATGATGGCCAACTTTAGACTTGACACTTGATAATGATGGCCAACTTTAGACTTGACACTTGATAATGAAGGGTTCTCTTACAGACCTGACACTTGATAATGATGACCAACCACTTGGAGTGGAAATGAGACATTTGCATTATAACTGACTTACTTGGGTAAACTCTCAAACTCATTTCTTTTCTAAAGCCAGTAAAAGTATATTTCCCTAGATTCCCCTAGTGAATATTTTAATTCAATTTCTTTTCTAACAGTATTTTTCCCTAGTGGATATTTTGACTTGATTTCTTTTCTAACACTATATTTCCCTAGCGGATATTTTGACCCGGTTTCTTTCCCAACAGTATACACTAATTTCCTAGTGGATATTTTGACTTTTAATTGCAAAGTAAAAAAAGAAAAGACAAAAATGTGTTGACTCATGTTTATTCAGTGACACTGAAAGATAAGTGAGGACCGCTGCCTGCCAGTCCACTTTGCAGTCTGTGTATGCTAATTAAGAGCACTTTGATTAGTAATGTAGTTGAATTAAGCACACAATCTTTTTGATTCCTCTTCTATGGTCACTCTCAAATACTATGAAGACAAAATCAAATGAGAATCTAGTAAATAAGATCAAGTTAGATGTATACTATTAGAACTTGTGATGACTTGGAAAAGAAAAAAAAACATGTAAAGCAATAAATTTTCAATTTTAAAGGACCATATTAAGCAGATAATGGATCAGCTCCTTGAAAGAAAATAATTGTCATGCACCCAGTCCAAATGAGTCATATGTCGACATTTTATCATTCAAAGAATGAAATATGTCCATATGTAGATCAATGCATTTCTCTGAGTTTGTCATTGATGAAAATTGCATGAAATATTATTTCTGGGGAAAATATTCATTTTTTATTTTTTTTTTATCTTTTGAAATTGTCAGAAAAGGAGGAGTTTACATGTACAGTAGAATCACTTTAAACCGAAATTTTGGGGCCCTTTGAATTCAATTCGGTTTAAAAGCATTTTGGTTTAAAGCTAGTTTTGTTTTCGTTCATCTTTCAGGGGAAGTAACCGCTATTTCTATTGCCTTGCCGATAATTGGGCCTGAATGGAACATGCATTGCCCTGGCTTGTCGAAACCAGAGAAACACTGCTTCTTCCAGCTCTTCATGACTGCAAAGTTTCATTTTCTTGGTAGTCGGGCGAAATTTCCAATCTTCTGTAACTTCTCCCTGTCTTTCAAAATTGTAGAGAGCGTTGAGTTTGGGATGCTATGTTTTTTACAGATCTCTGTCTTTGATAGCTTCTTTTCATCCACTTCAGATAAGATTTTCAGTTTAAATTCCAATCTGTAAGCAGAGTGCATTCTTTTCGACATCTTAGAGTTGGATAAAGCTAAATGATGAAAACTATCGCAAGTTGTGGGCCTAATGCGAATTAAAAATTAGAGTACATGTACTGATCAGTAGCACTGCATTGATGTTCAATGTCGACGATGTAAAAACTGGAACTGTGGCGGTGTGTGTGTGTCACGGTGCCTGTCCCCCCGTGTTGAAGAATATACAACTGCCTTACAAAGAATGCAGTATCACTTTCACGAGTGTCAGTATCAGTGCGTCGAACAAAGAAAGAAGGCTCCATGTGTCTATATCTACCGTCTCACAAAACACTAGACCTATATTCACACACATACACGCGCAAAAGCACAACCACTGACTGCATGAGCAAGACGGTGCAGTGGAGATCCCTTGCGTGAATGTCCCATCATCATCGCTTACCACCACCACTCCTCCTCATTCCCATTCATCGGCTGTGTGGGTGCAGGTCTAGTGCAGGGCTTGATCAGTGTGCCCTTCCCCACCCACCATCAGCTATTAGATTGTCGAAAACACCTACTCTTCCCTTCATACAATTACGTGTACTAGGCATTGGGTGTGTTTTGATTTTTTTCCCTCTGGGTTAATAAAGAGAAGGGGAAGAAAGAGAAAAAAAAGAGAAAAGTTATTTCGATTTAAAGGCAGTGCCGTTTCGAAGCATTTCGGTTTATCGCGGGAAAGGGTACAAAGGCAAAGAGGAAATTCGCACAATTTATCTATTTTTTTTTCAGTTCGTTGAATTTTTCGGTTTAGCACCTTTTGGTTTAAAGTGATTCTACTGTTACTTTCAAATACTAGGTTTTTTGTTGTTGTTATTGGTTGATTGTTTTAGTTTTTTTCTCCCTGGTCGGTCTTGTCTTTTTTTCTAATTCAAACCTCATACAGCATTCAGCTCAGGACTGGCTACGAGACAGTTATTTGTTACGTGAAATGATTTCTTGCTGAGCAATAAAATATAAAGCGCTTTCTCAGTTACAAAACATAAAAATAATGGGCACAAGATTCCCAATACCAAAGAGTTATTCTTCCATACCATGCAGAATTTTAGAAATCTCACAGCACTTGAAAGTTGAAGGTGTTTATCATGACAAATCCATTCTTGTCGAGGGTGATTTGGTCCTCTGCATCAAATCATCTTCACAGCTTTACATTACATGCATCCAAGTAGTCTGATTACTATTTAGTCCTTTAAAAGTTGAAAAAAGCCTTCATCCATGAAAAAATACAATCATCTTCATATACATACATGTATTAGGTGTATTATTTTTGGTTCAGGTAAAGGAAGGAAGGGCCATAGACTTACTCTGACAAACTTCAATATGTAGAAATTATTATTTACATAGAAAGTAGATGATATAGGAGAGATCCAGAAACAGTGCCACATAAAAAAATGATAAGATGATCAATGACAAAATATTGCTCCAACATAACATAACATAACAATCTATCAATTCATTTTGCAGTTTTTGCTCCTAGCTATAAAACAATAAAAAAAAGTACCAGTCTCATTCAGAACACAGTTACTTTTCTTTCATGATTAGTACTGTTTACTATTTTACTTGCAGAGCATATAACAGCTATGAAACTCACTGAAATCTTCTTGCCAGACTTGACAGACTGAGATTGATATGTATCTTGAACTCATTTTGTTCCTTTATCTTATGGGCATCTCTAATACACAATTAGCTACAAAATTCAGTGGGATCAAATGAATAATGGCTAGATCACCAGATTTATTACAGAGAGGCATTGTTTGAAATTCTAAAGCTTTCTGTATTTGTGTATATGAAGAATTAGTCATAGTTGTATCGGTTGCTATAGTTTAGAAGACCACACGGAATATTTCTGTTAATATGCGACCAAAATATGATAAAAATATAGATAAGTGAGAATGAATTGAAATTAAGAAGGTACTATTTAAAATGCAAGAAAAGCAAATTACATTTCTCATAAAATTTATCCTTGATTCTCTAAATGCAATGAATAGAGGGATACAGTTTTAATTTTATGCTTATTATCATTCTGTCTTTCATAAAAATGTTCCAATCCTTGAAATTGTTCAGTCCTGAGTAGTGATCAGCAGCACCAGAATCTACCAGTTTAGCAGCCTTACAAGCACTCACTTCATGTATTGGAATGAAGCCACACAAATTTGCACATAGTATACAAGTGTGCTTTTTTGTGGGAAAGAAAATTGAGAGCAGAAGTCATTACTGTTGCAGCTCCACATAGTTAGCAGGAAAGAGACCAGCGATCCCGCGACATTCTCCTCTCCACCAGCCATCATCCACCTGAGCATACAAAAAAAAAGTTTAAATTATTTTCTAAATACAGCACTGGCTAGTTAAACAAGAATTTTTTTTTTGTCTTTTAAATCCATATTACTCTCCAAAAAAAATTAATACTGAGACAAAAAATGTGTTGACAGAAGACTAAAGACAGAAAAAATAGAGGAGACCTGAAAAAGCTTATAATTTTATTTCAAATGTCCCTTAACAAAAGCAAGAAATAAAATGTGATTTGACAAACGTTTGAGCAAGGAAAATGCATCATTTGTTTAAGGTCATGCTTGTCCCATGCCAGAAAAGGTAGCAGGTAATCAACACTAACTGCTAACTATCTGCCTCTGTTTTGACCTGACAGTCTCATGGTTCACACATTTATTAGCAACTATCCCACATTATTTTGACCTGTCTCTTCCACACTTAACACATTCCCTACCGGCTTTCCACCTTTTTGTTAAATCTGACATTCCCACACTTAACACATTCCCGACTGGGTTTCCACCATTTTGTTTAATCTGACATTCCCACACTTAACACATTCCCTACTAAATTTCCACCTTTTTGTTTAATCTGACATTCCCAGACTTAACACAATTGCTAATGGATTTACACGTCTTTGTTTAATCTGACATGCCCACACTTAACATATTTGCTAATGATGGCTATCCAGCTTTGTTTTGAATTTGATCCAACACTCCCACAGTTAAAACTAGCTTGCAACTGCCTCCCTTTTTCCAGCCTAGTCACCATGCGAGTGTTTACAGATTTTCTACTGACAATCCACTGGTGTTTTGATCAATCACTTCAATCATAAATACCTTCGCTATCAACTGCTGTATCTATCTTTTTAACGCCTAGGGTCTAGAGACATCTTTAAAACAATGAGTTTAGAATATGACTTCTGAAGGAAATATGAGGCTTGACATTTGATGCCATTTGATTTGAATGGAAAGCTAAAAATGCTCAATACTTCAGACAGATAGTAAGGCGATACTTAAGAATTCAGAACTTAAACTTCCAATTAAAACAAGGGAAACCACTTTATCTTTTGCAAAGGAAACTCAAAATTTCCATCCTAGCTAATTGTGAGCTTGGCTATTTTTAGTCAGCTCATCATTCATCTGAGGGTAACCTGATAATCAGAAAGTTTTTAAATCAAATGAATCAACCTTCACATAATTATATAAATTAAATAAGAACGTCAACAAATCATACCATTACAAAAAAATTAACTCAGAATGTCAACACATCACACCATTATAAAAACTGAATCAGATTGTTAACAAATCAGACGATTATAAAAACTATATCAGACTGTCAACAAATTACATCATTACCATAACTTTGAAGGAATTTTTGGCTACCATAAGATAAGGAGCAAAGACTTTACAAAGAATTTAAGATTATTCAGACAAGTGAGGAGACACGCAATGACACTGAGACCAGGATGTTCAGACAAGTGAGGAGACACGCAATGACACTGAGACCAGGATGTTCAGACAAATGAGGAGACACACAATGACACTCAGACCAGGTTGTTCAGACAAGTGGGGAGACACACAAGAATACTGAGACCAGGATGTTCAGACAAGTGAGGAGATACACCATAACACTGAGATCAGGATGTTCAGACAAGTGAGCAGACACACCATGACACTCAGACCAGGTTGTTCAGACAAGTGAGGAGACACACAAGAATACTGAGACCAGAATGTTCAGACAAGTAAGCAGATACACCATGATTCTGAGACCAGGATGTTCAGACAAGTGAGCAGACACACCATGACACAGAGACCAGGATGTTCAGACAAGTGAGCAGACACACCATGACACAGAGACCAGGATGTTTAGACAGGTTAGGAGACACAATGGTACTGAAACCAGGATATTCACACAGGTTAGGAGACATGATGATACTGAGACCAGGTTATTCACACAGGTTAGGAGACACAATGATACTGAGACCAGGATATTCACACAGGTTAGGAGACACGTCATGATTCTGAAACCAGGATGTTCACACAGATTAGGAGACACACTATGATACTGAGACCAGGATATTCACACAGGTTAGGAGACACACCATGAAACTGAGACATGGATGTTTTAGACAGGTTAGGAGGCACACAATAATACTGAGATCAGGAAAACTTTAAGCCTTAATAATCCTAAAAAATGTTATACCTAGATTGCCTTTTTTTTTGCTTTAGTGTATATTTCTTTTTCTCAAAACATAATTTCCAAAGTATGCTTTATTTAAATTTTATACACATAAATCATAATATTTGCTCACACACCTCCAAATTTATTTTGTGTTCTGGAGAAATTGATTTTTTTTTTGTTTTTTGTTTTTTTTTTGGGGGGGGATCGCTTTTTTTTTTAATTAATGATCTGTTTAACTTTTTTTTAAAGAGACTAGAACATAGCCAAAATGAGAAAAACTGGTGTTTTCATATGATACTCAACTCACCATCTCAATGTTTGTTATGATTTCATCTGGGTCAAAGGTCAGCTCATCATCGTCAGCTGAAAACAAAAAAAAGTTAGATAGAAATAAATTATTTGCGTCTTTCAAACACACTGATCAGATACTGTTTGGACATCTCATTTCTCAAGCTGTTTATTGCCTTGTCATAAAAGAACAAAAGGGATAATGAAGATTTTATAAATATCTATATACACACACACACATAAGATAAAGATTGCCTCGTGATCGATGCGAGGCCTGGACAATTTCAAAACAGCTGCAAAAGAAACTGGCGGCTAAAGAAATATGATTCCTACGGAGAATACTAAAAATCATTCGGACTGCAAAGAAATCAAACAAAAGAGTGTTACAAAGCTAATACAACAGTCATAAACAGAATACGTAAACACCAGGCAAAGTTTTATGTCCATGTGATGAGAAGATAGAAACTAGAACATCTTGTGATAATAGAATGATTGGAGGAAAACAGCCAGAAAAAAAGATGGATGGAATAACAAAGTGGCTAAATGTAGGAAGAATGATAGATGCACTAAATGATCACCTACGTTAAAGAGCAGAGCACCTGATATATATGTGTGTATGTGTTGTTTTTTTCTTAATTTTTAATTTTATTAGACATCAGAATGGATTCATAATCCATGTCATTACCATTATAAAAAGCAATGCATGGAAAAGCTGCAGGTAAGGAACTTCTGAAATCTCGAATTGAAAAATGAATTTGGTGTTTCCTTTTTCTTTGCTTTCAAGAAAAAATACCTAACTGCCAAAGAGGCAAGGGAATTATACAACAAGGACTGATATTCTCCAGCAAAGGCATACTCAATAATTAAAACAAATCCACCCTTATTCTTCAAGGATAATATTGGATGTTAAGCCATGAAAGTCACCAGAGATAAAAAGATGAAAAGATCACTCATAAATAGAATATGTAAATGCCAAGCAACCTTTCTTGGCCATATGATGAGAAGAGAGAAACTAGAACATTTTGTGACAACTGGAATGATAGAGGAAAAACAGTGTGAAAAGATATTGGATGGACTAACATATGGCTGAAAGTAGGAAGTGTGACAGAAGCATTGAAAGCAAAGAGGGATAGAGATGAGTGGTAGGTCATGATCGCCTATGCTAAAGAGCACTGCGCCTGCTTGATTGATGCTTACTGACCTGCCTGATAGTCATAGAGTGCAATAGCTGTATAGCCTGATTCTGCTGCAGTCGGCTCCTCTAGTTGGGACTCCACTTCCTGTGACTGCGGCTCTGGCTCTGGCTCAGGCTCTGGATCTGGTTCGTATGTGGGCTCAGTTTCTGGGTCATACCTGTGCTGAGGCTCCAGTTCCGGTTCAGGTTGCTGCTGCGCCTGCCTTTCCTCTTCTTCTTCCTGCTCCTGCTCACGCTGGAGCCTCTCCTGAAACAAGGAGACAATTTCAACTACCAGAAAAATGTCAGTAACACGACTGATAGAAGGGAACAATGTAAGGTGCCAGAAACATGTCAGTAACACGGTTGAGAGATGGAGACAAGTCTGCCAGAAATTAGCGGTAATATGATTGAGAGAAGCGGACAATGTAAGTGGCAGACGTTGTTACTAATATGGTAAAAAGAAAGCACATGGTCAGAACAGCAAGGCATGTATATTGCAAGAGAAACTAGGAACATAAGTAAAGATGGAGAAAAATCAAGCAGATAAAAAGATTGCAAAACAAAAAAAAGAAGAACATGTAGAAAGATGGAGAAAATAGTACCAGATCGAGAGCCAGAGATGACAGGAACAAAATAAATTATTTGGTTGATGAAAAGAAGAGGGGCAAATAGAAAGATTGAAAAATTAGGAACAAACTAAAAGAGGGAGAAAACAGGGATAAACAGAGAGATACGAGGGTACCTGTCTCATCCTCTCCTGCTCCTCTTGCTCTCTCTTCTCTCGTGCTTCTCGCCTGGCACGCTCCTCTTGGGCTCTTTTCTGTGCCTCCTCTTCACCTCCTCGTGCCATCTGCTCAAACCTAGCCTTCAGGTTTCGTGCACCCTCTGAGCCTGGTAGAGGAAACGAGATGAAGGTGTTGAAGCTAAACCAAAGTCCAAATAAATTCAGAATCAAACATCTCTTGATCCATCTATTCTGTGTGTTTACTATACAGTGGTGCGTATCTTTACATATCCAATGTCACACTGAAAATCATCAAGTCTCATAGATTATATAAGCCTGCCTAATATAGATGAAATAGGGAAGAAACTGCTGCAAGAGAATTTCAGTGGATTTTCAGAATGATATATGAGGCTTTTTTTTTATTATTATTGGATCACTTTCAATGAAACCAAACATTACTATAAAGAAAACCGACCCTTTAATTGGAAAGTCCTTAAGAAACCAATCCTCAAGAGAACATAAATAGCCTACTTCCCAACAAAGGTCAAGATAATAATTTTTTAGACATTTAGGTTGTGATTGAAGGACAAGACGATAATGGTAAATCTTACTATTAACTTTTTTTTTAAAACTCTTGTCATTGAGGAAGATTTGAGGTTGAAAAAGTTCCTGGCACAGGAGGCACGTGATTAAATGTTCATTTGCATGAGTCTTTACTGGGAGGGAAATAACTTGTGAATCATTCTGCCCCTATGAACATGTTCACAAGAGCTAAACAAACAAACAAAAAAAATTTACAGCTTTACTCTATAAATCCTGGGCAATTGAAGTAAATGCTTAAGTAAATTATAATGTGCTGATTACAATTAAACATATTTACATGTACTGATAAGGAGTAAGCCTTTGAAGTCTCTGTCTTCCTCATATATAGTGTGATATGTCTTCAGGAAAAAAATTAGATCACTCACTTCCTTCAGCTTTTGTCTTCTGATACCCTGACTTGACACCCTCCATGTCGTCATATGAGCCAGCAGTCTGAGGAAAGAAAAAAAAGGGTCAAAACAAAGAAGTTTGAACCAATAATTTCTCTTGGCCACAACATTTCAATGCCATGCTGGTCACATTGTTTGAACTTGATTTTCCAACTTATAAAGTATATACATTTCTTAAAATTTATCATGTTTTTGAGAAATCCTTTACTTTAGAGCTCTCGATCCGTCTCCTACCTGGTCCTTACGATCCTCTTCCACACCAAACCTCCCACCGAATCCTTTCTTCATGTCTGTCTGAGACGGATGAAGCTCTGTGTGTGTGTCTGCCTGGTAGCCAAGGGCAGACTTGTCCTGGCGATCCGACTGAACACCAAACTTCCCACCAAAACCCTTAGAGTAATCTGCATCACACAAAAGGGAAATAAAGATATGTATCAATGAACTTACTGGTATGGTCAACAAGTGAGTTTGCTCCTCTAAAGAGCAAAGAAAAGAGAAGGCAAGATGCACATATTTTTCTCTTTCCTATCTCTTTCATACAGAAAAATTCTCTTTAATGAGTTTTCTAAAGGGACAAAACAGTCGGGATTTAACCCGCAGAAGAAAATAGGCCATTTCCTTCTTCCAAAACTTTTAAACATCAAAACCCATCTCACATCAAAGGCATTAAAAACAATGTTGCTATGAAATCTAAGAAAACTAAAGTAAGGAAAACAGGAGCATTGAACCAACGAAACTAAGTTACAACTAGAGTTTGCCTCTTTGGGTTAATGTTTCTTGGTAAGGAATCATAATAATTTTGTGTGGAGAATCATAAGGTTTTTTTTTTCCTTCAGACTCCCATCATACAACAAAATATTTAATTTCTAAATTATTATAAAGGTAATGTTTGGGTGAGGGAGAAATTTGCATCAAGCTAGCTATAAAAAAGAAAAGGAGGAAAAGGGCACAGGGAAAATGCTCTGTTACAAAATAAGAGTGGGTGATGAAATTATTTTCACACAAACAAAAAAAAAGGGTAGGGATTCTGAACTTAACATTTAGAGATAAAAATTTTGTGGATAAGTTGTTTTGAACATCAACCATATATCTTTACTGACTGCACTGTTTCTAATATCAATCATGAATCTTCGCTATATTAGTTGATTGGAATGATAATCATGGACTTTTACACACATAATTCTTGTCAATCATGTATCTTTACTGACTTGCTATTTCTAATATCAATCATGTATCTTTACTGACTCGCTGTTTCTAATATCAATCATGTATCTTTACTTCTTGTCCCTTTCTAATAGAAATCTTTAGTCAAGTGATTAACAATTTGAGAATGTGAAATCAAAACCTTTTTGTGATTCATGCTGGCCCAATTTCTCCTGGTAATTGTAGCCAACTGCTGATTTGTCCATGTGATCTTTCTGCACTCCATACTTACCCCCAAAGCCCTTGCTAAAATCTAGTGAGGAAATGTTGAAGCTATAAAGTTTAAAATCAATGAAAGTGAAAAAATGTTAAATCTGATTCATCACTTTGTGCGATAATTTCAAAGGATATCCAATGCCTTCTGCAGTATAAATGGATATGTATTACATAACAAAATATCTACTTTGTTACATTGAGAGTTTCAATAAATTTTAAACGGATATTTCAATGTAATAGCTTTATGAATACAAAAAAATAATAATTACCAGCTGAGCTATTCAACATTCTCATAAAGATTTTTAGCACATACTATTGTAACTTTAAGATGCCTAGTTTTACAGTCAGGTCATATCTTTAACTGATTATCAAATTTGAGGGGCAGGTTGCGTTTGCCTGATATATTTTTTGGTAGATTATAAAGGCAACATGAAGAAAGACTGCGAAACCAGTCAGAGGATAGTCTAAAGTGTCTTCTAGTAAAAGTAATAGCCGAAGGATAGTCTAAAATGTCTTGCAGTAATGGTGATAACTAGATGATAGTCTAAGATGTCTTGCTTGTAGTAAATATGATAGCCAGAGGATAGTCTAAGGTGCCTTGTAGTGAAAATGATAGCCAGATGATAGTGTAAGGTGTCTTGAAGAAAAATTGATAGCCAGAGGATAGTCTAATGTTTTGTGAGTAATAATGATAGCCTAAGGATAGTCTACGGTGTCTTGCAGTACAAATCAGAGGCAGAGGATAGTTTAAGGTGTTTTGTGGAAAAATTGATAGCCAGAGGATAGTCTAAAGTGTTGTGGGTAATAATGATAGCCAGAAGATGGTCTAAGGTGTTGTGAGTAATGATAGCCAGAGGATAGTCTAAGAGGTCTTGTAGAAAAAACCATAGCCAGAGGATAGTCTAAGGTGTTGTGAGTAATAATGATAGCCAGAGGATAGTCTAAAAGGTCTTGTAGAGAAAACCATAGCCAGAGGATAGTCTAAGGTGTCTGGTAGAAAAATTGATAGCCGGAGGATACTCTAAGGTGTCTTGTAGAAAAATTGATAACCAGAGGATAGTCTCAGGTGTCTGGTAACTCATACTGGTAGCCAGAAGATAGCTGTTGGAGATGTGAAGATCACTAGAGGTGAATGGTCGTAGTGTAATGTGCCATGCAAGTGATAACAAGAGGACAGTGTAAAGTCTCTACTCACTGATAGACTGATACCTTACAATAAACTGGAATCTCCAACGAGAAAATTATTTAACAAAAAAATCTATTCATTTCAATAACAAACATGCCCCTTGCTTATATGTTGCTGTATGATATTTCTTTGGGGATTTATTAGGTACAAGTGATCACTAGAGCCACCAGGCAAGTCAGACCTTTCTGGGACTCATGTTGCTGCAATTTCTCTTGATAGTCATATCCAACTGCCGATTTGTCTTGTCTGTCAGCTTGCACCCCAAACTTGCCACCAAAGCCTTTACTAAAATCTGTTCACATGTGCATGGGTAGAGGTAGAGGAGGAAGGGGGGAGAGAAGTAAAAACAGTCACAAGGGTTTTTAGGAGCTGGTAAAGGACCATAAATCTAGGCAGGTGGGTGAGTCAAGCAAGCTGACTCAAGGGGCATATGAATCATTCTCAAAAGGTGCCTTTTTCAACCATAGTCACAACATATTAGAATTTAAAAAGAAAATACAGCTTTAAGTCTACATTTTTCAAGACCTACACTTTGCATATATAATAAAGAGATATTTTCAACCATATCATGTTGTTTATGCGTGTCTTGTAAAATTTATGAGATGTTCAAAACAAAAAAACACAGTTTTTCTTGTGGATTTTTGTTACATTTTTGGGTGGTGATTTTCTTTGACCTTCAGCTTTTGTCTAGTTCGTTTTCAGAGTAAAATGGTAATTGATTTTACAAAAGGAATGATTAAAGAACGTAATGGGTTATTTATAATTGAGGAAAGGAACACTTTTTTGCAATGACAAACATATTTTCCTGCTCTACTTAGACGTATTGCATTGTGTCATCATGGCCCATTGAAATAAAAGCCTTTTATTACCATCAACGAGATATGATAATTGATCCACTCTGATTCATCAGCATTGCCATGCATCAAACTTTATTTTAGAAGCTACTTTGGCATAATATTATATCAACTGAGCTGAAAATAAAGGTCTGTTACTCGGTATTCCATGCCTGTGTCATTGCGATATGTCTAAGATCGCAGCTGTCACTGATTCACCAAGGCTTATTTTGATTCTCTGTCACTGTTAGAACTTTCTACTTTGGATAGAAAAACTCAATAAAGGCCACTTCTGCTAAAGCAGGAGCAAAGAATTTACCAAGAAGAAGATTTCTTTGTTTGTGTCAGTCTGTTTAAATGCACTGACACGCGATATGTCTAAGACCAGCAACACCTCTGAGATACCCTAGAACTATTTCATCCATTTCATCTTTACAAGATTTATCTAAAAAGCGATTTTAAAGGGACTTTGGTGTTCAGAGAGCTTTTGTTTTGGATAATAACTATTTTGAATGTGTATGAGGCAGTTTAGATCAATACTTCTACTAGATCTAGATGTAGAGCCTAGATCAATGTTACAAATAATGTAATATAGATAGGTTTTTCT
This sequence comes from Elysia crispata, assembly GCA_033675545.1. Lineage (NCBI taxonomy): Eukaryota > Metazoa > Mollusca > Gastropoda > Plakobranchidae > Elysia > Elysia crispata. Next base: position 232,553 of record JAWDGP010001472.1, read on the forward strand.
CCATTTGGTGCTTTTAATAACTTAAGTAGGCCTAGATCTTTGTTAAATTATACATAATAAGGGCAATTGTAAGTGATAAAATTCTATATTTTGTCTTAGTACTTAGATGTAATGATGATACAATTTGTGCCATCAATACGTCTGAGAACAAAATTGTGGGGTTTTTTTTGTTTATTTTATGTTTCAAATAAGAATTTTGTTTGATGTGAACAGGTATTGACAATAGGTACTCAAAATGAGCATTTATTAATGAATCAATATGACTGTTGAAAAAAAACAAAAAACTTCTATAGCAATTATTGACTTAGACGTAACAGTAACACAAAGTTTGCTTTCCCTACAAAAGTGTTTTAATTTTCAGTTGAATATTTAGACATAATTACACAGTATCTAACTCAATTTATCTTTTGAAAATCAATTAGGGACATAATTCATAAAACGAAGTTATGAAATATGGCAAAATTTGTGTCATCCTTACGTCTAAGTATGCATGACAATATTTGAAAAATATTGCTTCCTTTCCAAAATGAGATGCTCAACTATCTTTAGAGAATAATTTTATTCCATCCTTAGGATGCATACACTACTAGAAATATACATTTTATATATAAAAATACAAAATGAAAATGAAGTCCCAAGTTCAAAAATTGATACGACCTTTTGAGAATGAGTCATATATCAAAGGTTACATGGCAAAAAACATATGCAACTCAGTATGTACCTAAATAGTCTCTCTTTGCATTATCAATAGTCTTTTAACATATTAGAATGGCATCCAAATTTCACAAGTATGGAGCATGAAAAATAGTGTGCAAATTTTTATCATTGTTATGATCTTTATGTTTTTATTATTAATATTATTATTATTATTATTATTATTTTATTATTATTATTATTATTATTATTATTATTATTATTATTATTATTATTATTATCATTATTATCGTTGTTGTTGTTGTTGTTGTTGTTGTTGTTGTTGTTGTTTTTATCGTTGTAATTGCATTAGAGCAAACATTCAAATGGTTTCAAATTCATTCTTTTGCAGCAAGCTATGGCATTGGTCAATGAAGGATCAGATATCAAACACAAAGAAAATGACTGAATTGCTAGAAAGAAAAGAAGATGATTTAATGTGTAAACAATGTTTATAACAGACAAATGTAATTTCCTACAGCCTCTTTTAAATATTAAGCAATTAAAATTGATTTTTTTTTTCAATGAAAGAACACCCTAACTAGCAATTCCATCAGTGAACACAACTAGAAAAATTGTGAGAACCAGAAAAGAGGAATAGCTAGACACCATAAACCCAAGTTTTTGTAGCGAGTTCAGATAATAACCTCCATGCTCCACTCCTACAAAAACTACACAGGCTGAGCTGGGTGTCTCAACACTCCATTGATTTAAGGAAAAAAGTCTTTGCTTTTTGTACCTGAATACTTTGAAACTTGTCAACGGAAATAAGCTCAAAATTTTGAATCTTTTGGTAATATTCATACATCTTATATCAAATGTTTCAGGCATTCAGGCCCTTAAAAAGGTATCTTGTGACACCCATTTCAGTTCAGGAAAAAAAAATGCTGCAAAAACTTTGTGACCTACATATATACAACATTAATGAAATATTGACATTAGTTATATTTCAACATTTTCATTCAAAATTATCTTATACGTAGCTGAAGGGAAAATATTGACGATGCTATCATTAAGTTCATTGTTTATCAGAGATTTTGCAAACATGCTCTTCATAAGAAGAAATGAGGAATTCCTTGAAATGTAATTCCAAATTATACTTACAAAGTTTCCTTTCATTTATTTGTATTTTAAAAAATGTTTTTTAAATTTTCAAATTAGCAGAGGATTTTGTATTTCTATATATTTAGATTCAAAGAGTTTAGCAATACATAAAATCAAAGGGAAAAGAGAAACATTTAAGAGATCAAGCAGACGAAGTTGTTAACAAAGCTGGTGGGAAACTCTACAACTGTTAGATCAATAGACCAAAGATAGAACCTTTTGTGGAGGCATGCTGTTCAGTCTTTCCTTCATAGTCAAAACCGACTGCCGTTTTGTCTTGCCGGTCTCGCTGGACGCCAAATTTACCTCCAAAGCCCTTAGAATAATCTAGACAGGTCATGGATTGTGGATTTTAAACAATGCATGCAATGTTCCTGAAAACAATTAAGCATGATATATTCAGAATGTAAGTCATTAATGAAAAACGGCCCAATCTATCTTTTAAGATATCTCTCATCTTTTATATGAGAAATTTGCTTTTTTTCTGCTTGGTGTCAGATGATCCAATCCAAAACTAGGGTCAAACAATACTAAATTCTTGCGTGCTCTCAACCATGTGTTGACTGAGGATGTAGTTTTCTTCAGCAATACAATGTCAGGAATTGGGTTAAAAGCTACCATTCTATTTATATATACAAGCTATAGACAACAGCGGATTGGATTGATCTTGATTCAATTTCAAAATGTCTTGGCTGATGTAACAATTACTAGAACAGTTTACTGTCCTCATGTTTTGTACAGTTTACTTCGATTTATTCTAAATGACACACTGAACATAGTTCTTCTCTTAGAGAGATCTACTGATGGCATGTTTCTTTAACACAGACATAACGCACAAGACATTCTACCTGAATTGTCAAAAGCATAAATCAAAAAAATTTCTCAAATTAACTAAAAGAAGAGCAAGAGGCAGAACAACAACAAAAATAATGGTAGTGATAGAAGTGATAATAAAAGATGGAATAAAGAGTTGAGATGATTAAGAGAACTTTTCCCAATTTGATGCTGATATGTCAAAGTTTTAAGTGCTACCTCAAAGAAAGTCCTGGAGAATTTAAAATAAAAAAGAATTAGCCAAATCAAAAGCAATTATTTCAGTGTAAAACAAAGTGTCATACCTGTCTGTGACCCATGTTTTTCTACATTTTCTTTGTGGTCATAGCCCACTGCCGAGCGATCTACACGATCTTTTTGAACACCAAACTTTCCACCAAAGCCTTTGCTGTAGTCTGAACCACAGGATTGAGATGGCCAAAAATGAAGAGCATCACTAATAAAATGTGGTCCGAGTTGCAAAGAGTCAAAACATGAGAAACATCACTAACAGAACTGGGCGCTGCTAAACTGAGGGGCTTTTGGTTAACAAATTCAAAGAAATCTTACAAAATGAGCAGCATAAGGTAAGTGAAAGACTATTGACATTCAAAGATAACTTTGTGGTGAATTGATAATGTTATAACACAACATAATGTGTCAATTTAACAATTTGATTTTTAGGCGATGAAAGTTGAATTTTGAGTTTGTTCAAACAAAACAAAGCATAAAGCATCTAAAAAAACAAACAAATTTACCTTTCTGGGATTCATGTTTGTCAACTTTTCCTGCATAGTCATATCCAACAGCAGACTGAAGAGTCAGGAAAATACAGAAACATTAGAGAATTTTCATGGAAAATACAGGAACATTAGGGATCTTCATGGAAAATACAGCTACATTGGAGAATGGGAAATATCTTTGTGTTTGATGGATAAAGAAGTTTGAAAAATATTGATTGTTTGTTAACATGTCTATGATATCTTTTCCTTGTGGGAGGAGCTTATAAAATAATAAATAGTATGGCTGCCATGGCTTGCATATTCCTACTTGAATCACATCATAGTGGAGCAGAATTCTTTCTATCTAGGCTGGCAGCATGAAGAGAGAAGGGGCAAGGTAGGGGGGGGGGGAGAATGGCATGATGACTGGGTGTAAAATATGCTCAGTTTTGGCACTTGCTTAAGCTAGACAGAGAAAAGCTTCTGGGATTTCAATCCAGTGGAAGTTTTTAAATATGAAACATACTTTTCGATGTCTCTATAAGAATATCTAAACCAGCACTGTAAGGCTATTTTTCCTTTTAAGCCAGGATAAAAAATAAAGTTTTCTTTTGTTTGGATCCTACCTTATCTACTCTGTCTGTCTGCACACCAAACTTTCCTCCAAAGCCTTTTTTTGTATCAGTCTGACTGGCATGTTTCGACAAGTCCTCGTGGTAGTCATGGCCAACAGCTGACTAGATGTCCACAAGGGAAGGAGGATGGGGACATACATGGATTGGGAGAGACATGATGTTTTGCTGAGATCATCAAAAAACATACATTCCAGTAAAATCTAAATTTTTTTTTTGTACTGATGAAATATTCAGCCCTTATTAAGGCACCTAAATTTAATCATAAAGAGAAATATATTAATTTAAGTTAATATGTAGACTTGACCACCTTTTTTTCTTGCAAGTAATATGAATTATTTTCGTAAATGTCAAAGTAAGATAATGTTGATCTTAATAGATAAAGCCTATCCACTTGAAACCAATTGAGCCTTTCCCAGCCTTCAAGATGGCCACTGAACATAAAGTTCAGTTGCTCTGTGCCATTAGATTTGATGTTTTTTTTCGTTTCTGGTCTATCAATGCGCCTACATTATGAGTGTATGTGTAGATAGGAGTGTGGATAATATTTCTATTAACTTTGTGCTGACTTTGTAAACCACAAAAATGTGATCTTATGGATAATTAAGTTATGTCTTATCTTACCTTAGATCTAATTTGAAACTGACTACACATCTGAGTCCTTTTATTCCATCTAAAATATTAAGAATATTGCTTTAAATATTTTGCTGACAAATAAAATGCCCAATTTATTTCATGGATTCGATCTTAAGAAAACATAAGGACATGTGAACAAGTGTGAAATGTGAGATTAGATTGTCTTAGCCTATCTTTTACCTTATCCATGCGATCTTTTTGAACGCCATATTTTCCCCCATAGCCAGAGGACGCTTTTGGCCCCTGATCATATTCCTTCTGTTTATATTCTTTGTCATCAATGGACACTTGCTCTCTTAGTGCCTTCAGACTGATGATAAAATGGATGAGTACAATCTCACCAATAGGCTCATTGGAAACATAGATAGATAGATAGATAGATATTAATCAGATGGATAGAGAGATACACTTTCACATTATTGGTAAAATTAAGTAAATTTTCTTTGTATAACAGGATTTTCTTCAGAAAATGACACCACAAAAAAGGGATTTACTTCTGATCAACACATAGAGGGTTAAACAGGCCACAACATATTGCATTCTGATCTGAGATGAAAAAAAAAAAGCTGTGAGAAACTCACTGATAGTACATTGGCTCAGGTAAACTCACAGTAAAAAGCTGTGAGAAACTCACTGATTGTACAATGGCTCAGGTAAACTCACTGATTGTACATTAGTTCTGGCAAAAACCGCAAAAAGCTGTGAGAAACTCATTGATTGTACATTGGCTCTGGGAAAGATCATAAAAATTTGTGAGAAACTCACTGACTGTGTATTGGCTCTGGGAAACTGACCGTAAAAAAGTAGTGAGAAACTCACTGATTGTACATTGGCTCTGGTAAACTGACTGTAAAAAACTGTGAGAAACTCACTGATTGTACATTGGCTCTGGGAAACTCACTGATTGAGCCTTGTAAGTGAGAGACTTACTTGAGTGATGCTTGATGCCCAGATCCTTCTACCGTCTTGGCGCCCCATCTCTGCTCCTCCTCTGTGACATCATTCTGGTTATATAAAAAAAATCATTCGTTTCATAAATGGGTTACCTCAACTTAATTTCATGGTTTCTTTTTGCCATGCTCCTATAAAGCTACTGATACAAAGTCGAAAATCCTTGCACATCTGTAAGCTTTCTAGCAAGATATGCCATAAAAATATGTCATTGACTGTCATAACTGAAACAGTTAGCCACTTGTAGACAAAGAATTACTTTATCTATAAACACTGCATATTTGACACAGTCATTTGCCGCATATAAGCAGCAATAGAAATGTATAAGCATTATTTTAAACCAAGCTGTTTCCTTTAGTTTTAGTGAGGTAATGATTTCCTATCCTATCAAAAAAAAAAGACTCACAACAAAATCTGGATCTGTTTCCCAATCATCATCATCTGCGGCAGTTGGTGCCGCCACCTTCACATCTCTACCTGCAGCTGCTCTCCACATCGTGAAAGGCTATATCAGCGAGCAGAGTGGGGTGAATATTAACATAAAGTGTGATTTAATTTGTTTTAAGACCCATTCTGAAGCTTTTGTAAGACAACTTTTTTCTTCAGGTCAAAAGATCAAAAAGTCAATAAAAGCCACTTAAAAATTTAGATTAAGAGACCCTCAGGGTTCAGTTTAAGAGTCATAAAACATCTAAATACATATTGATACAATGTTATAAGATACATCAATATGAATAGTAAATATGCGAGTGGCCTGTACCTTGTGAGTGCTGTATAAATGTCCATATGGCTACAACATTTTCAAGGACAATTGAAAGCTATTCTATTCTTCAGACGAATCTGCCTAAGGAAATTAACATTCCTCCTAAATGTGGTAAGATCTAAACTTGCATTTCATACAGGGAGGTAAGTCTTAAAGTCTTAAACTCATATGTCAACAACCTGTATGATATCTTTTATCAATTCTTTGTTTCAGCTGCAGCTTCAATGTTTAAAATGGCTATGCAGATAAATGTATATATGACCCATTGCCAAACACAGGTAGCTTAGATCTATCATGATTTTACGCCCATATGGCATGCCTTTATCTTGAAAGCTATAGACATTTCTTTATAACTCAAAGAAGCAAAGTTGTAGTATAGACCTTTGTTGAAGATATCATATATTTTTTTTTAGATAAGTACTTCAGAATTGACAGAGTTATTCCCCTTGATTGATTACGCAATATTTAAACGGAGTTATTGGTATTTTACTCTAAAAATAATCATAATTTTGATACACTTAAAGCGCAAAAACGTTACAATAATCTTTTAGTTTAAGATAAAAGCTTAAAGAAGATGTTTATTCTTCATTCTAGCCAGAAATTGCCCTTGATACGTAAAATAACACGAAAAAAACATCTTTTTCAAGCGCTCATAGTCAAAACATTCTTAATTGAACAAATATATTTTTTTTAAGGATTATGTTGTAAGAGTATATTATGAAAAGTATCAGACCCTGTACTATTTGGAACTACTCCACAGACTCATAAATTTATCATTAAGTACTATGTGTAATGTTTCTTTAGTCTAAAATTGCCTATCCATCAGGGTTATTGTTGGGAATGTGTTCAAAATTATTTGTATCCTTCTATTCATTATACTGTACCATTATAAAAAACTTCATAAACACAAAAATATATGTAAAAAAACAAAATGTAAAGAAGTCACGCCACTCTCTGCTAATAAGTTCAACTACTCAAGAATGAGACTTGTGAATGAATTAAAAAAAAATTAATGAGAGAGGTTCTATTTTCTTGTCAATATCTTTGTTAAGTTTTAATTTTCATGAAAAATTGTCAGGTCAAAAACGAACAAATGAAAGCATTGATAAACAAACAATGACCTGCAATTCTTAAACAAATTCCATAACACTGATCATGTCAAAGATTTAAAAAAATAAGAAGTATGCAAAGAAAGTTTGTTGAAATTATTTTGCATCATGAAAATCAAAATAAATTATTGGTATACTTTATTGTAGACAATATTGCTCTTTTATCTAAAAACAAGCATTTTTTACACATTAGTACTTTCCAAGCAGTGGACATATAATTCATATAATTCAAAGAAGAGGAGATGTATGTCATACAGAAAAAAAAAAGCTAGAAATCATAATGATAATTATTTCATCCAATTTGATATTTCCCCTTCATTTAAAAAAGTTGGAAAAGAATGGGCCTTTTTGTAAACATATATATTTGCTAGGATTATGGCATGAAAATTTACAACTCCTATTTAAAATGTGATTTTATGAGGTACATATTTATTTAAATCAAATGAGATTGAACTATGCATACACCAAACTGGTCACTTAAGTATTTTTTCATACTATCCACCAAGAATGAAATTTCATTCATGGCATAAAGCATCAGATGCATTTCAACTGACCTTTCATCATTCTAACTTGCATTGAGAAATGTTCTTGATAAGTTGTGATTAAATTGGGCTTTTCATTGACACCTAAACATGTAATATGTCTTGCATCCCAGATGAAATGAGAAGCCTTGTAGCAACTACTATTTAATGATAAGTCAATTTTAAAAACTTCAAATCATATGCTTTATAAGTCAAAAGTGTTAACAGAACTGAAGAAGAATTTTTTTTCAGGTATCAGGGAACCACCTTAAATTTGAATCATATACTATGCATTTCTGTAAACAATATCAACAAACATATTTTGTAGATTCAACTAAAGAAAAATCAACCAAATTAAATTAAAATTTCAGCTTCACAACAACAATGTAAATGATTTGCAATATTCAAGCTGAATATTTTCAGCTTCAGGCACACTTTAGTAGAGTCATTGACTTTTTCAATTTGTATCTCATAGTCATACTGCTTTTTTATATTTTGCTCCTCCTCCTGCTCCTACTTTAAGTTGCCCCAATAATTCTTTACCAGTAATTTCTGCTTCAAGCAATAGGCTGCCCATTTTCAGCATCTGTTTTTAGCCTGGCACGGTATTCTGCCTCATGCTTGACTTTTGGATGTTTTCTTTGGACGAACAAGCTTCTTTTTCTTTGGCCATAAATTCATGAAAAACTGTTCACTGAAAAAGAAAAAAAAAGAGACTATTGAAAGGTACCATTCTAAATGGCTTAAATTGTATTCTAAAGACAAATCCAAAATCATGCAATAGCAATTCTAGAGACGAAAATCAGGATTAGATTCTTTTTAGCCTCTTGACTAATAACACTTGAGTAGAAACTGAAACAACAACAAAAAAAAGAAGGAGTCAAGTCTACATAATTTCTCCTCCAAGTGATGATTTTTTTCTTTGTTTTTTTTTTGGGGGGGGGTTATAAAAAAAAAAAGAAATGGAAAATTATATGCATGAAGGGATTTTATAGTAATTAAATTGACCTTTTAATTTTCTGTGGTGCTCTTACTATAGGTAGAGTAGAGCTGTTTTGATTGTGAAACTTCTAAAATGGATAACTATCATACATGATGCTAACAAATACCAGTAATGACTGCTACACTTAACAAGAATAGATGGAAGTGAAAAAATCCTTGACCTCTTGATTACTTGTGCTAAAGACAAAAAATTTTGTTTGTCAAAAGGGTAAATGTAATAGTCTTCATCATATCTAGACAAAAAATAATACTGAATGATTATTCAAGAGGAAAATTTGAATAAAATTCTTACCAGCACTGCTAACCGCTTTAAAGGGTTTGTATTATTGTCTGTTGTATGATTGATGTCCTCTGCCATCTGGATAGTAAAAAAATAAAAAAAAAATTGTTCAAATTCTCCTTCTACTTTGGTAAAAGTTGTCCTGAGTGATAAACCATTATTATTAAACATATTGTCCAATTAAGAGGTAGCTGCATAGATTTCATCTTGTGAAACAGTGTGGATGGTTTAATGTAAACAACAAACAGTATCTAGTGTGTGGATTTTTATTAAATTTATGAAAAGCAATTCATTCTATCCATAGAAATCAAAACTAGACTGTGAAATAAGCATTACAACTGGACCACTACTCCCAAACAGTTTTTCAAAAACTTAAGGAAATATCTCCCAATACCCATACTTAAAACATTACAAATCTCTCACGAGTCACTGTTTAATTCCCACAACTAATATAATAAACTTTAAGAAATAATATTTGAAAATAATAACTTAATCTCCAGAAATAGGAACTTGCACTACTTTCAGGAATGGTGGCTATCTGACATGATGAAAACAGTGCTCTATAGATTAAATCCTTTGAAAGTTTGCACCTAGATCTAGATCTAGATTGTTGAAAACCTTCTTTAAGTTATCAATATTTAAACATTAAAATTAAGTTGCTGTTTTGGCACACTTTATAAAAATGAAGCAGGAGAGAAAATATAATAATTTATTTACTATTCTTGGAATTGGTTCACTTACACAAAAAGACAAGCACATTTTCCTGCCCCTTATATTTTTGCACAATTTTACCCTTGAATGAGTTAAAAATAAATTCTTTCCTGTCATAAATTGATACAATTTTCTCATTATATGGATTTTGCATTATGATCTAGATCTAGATATTTATAATTTTCATTTTGCTTAATTTAGTCAAATCAGTTTCAAAACAATTCCTGTAGCAATCCTGGGAAAGTTTGTCAGCATATTCTCTTTAAACCTTTGACTAATGTAACATATGTAGATATAAAAGCCACATAGTATCATTCATAGAACTTTTCAAAAGAAAACAAAATGAAAAATGCAGATTTCCTGCACTTCTCCAAAAACTAGATCTAGATCTATCAAACTTACACAAATTGACAAAGAAGTTATTCCTGTTCCATTTTGTAAAAGTTATCTCACAGCTCTAATAAATGCACAATCATGTTGGATCTAAAACTAAATATAAATTTCAAAAGATAAGGAGAACTGTTCTAGCTTTATTGTCTCCACTTCTTAAAAAAGCCACGACTTTTCTTTAAATCTGAACCTTTTCATAACTTTTCCGAAAAATATGGTTTGACATGAAAACAATCTTGTCAAATCGTGTTAAGTGAGAGAAGATCCTAATATTTGTGAGAACAATAAGAAAAACCGAAATTTTATATTAATACTTTCCAAGTTACAAATAATACGACTATGCAGAACTTGATGGATGCCTTTTCTTGAGATGAATTATCTAAATCTACATTTTCCAAGTAACTTACACAAAAATGACAAGTGAGATGCCATGACAGTATAGTCAATTCCTTGACTCTTTAGTAAATTATCCAAAAACAAGTTAATGTTATGAAAAGAGAAAAGAAGTCATAGAGAAATAAAAAACTATTGTTAAACAGAACTCACCTGTGAAGATAGTTTTGAGAGACTTTGAATGCGATGTTATGCAGGGTAGATCTACCAGTCGGACTAACTCTCAAGAGCCGTTCTTAGTTTGACGCGAAAAACGCGAAAGGCCATCGTGTCTCGTGAGATCTTTTTTGGAGAGTAATATCTGACAAGGCGAACGGATGTTCAAAACAACTTTTCTCATTTTTATATAACTTTAAAATCTTAAAATTAGGAAATATCCAGAGAATTTATAATTTAAAAAATGAGGTTGTGAATATTTTGTCCGCTTTGTTTTTTTTTCGCATAACTTTCATTACGGTTTTGACACGAAAATGCAATTTGGCGATAATAAGACTAGACTCAACCCCTTACCACTTATTTTTTGGGGTTTTAAGATTATTTTTCAACCCAACTGAATTCCTCACCATGGTTTAAAAAAAAAAGAGCTAGTTTCTTAGACATGTATTAGATTTTGGTAGATTCAAACACCTAGGTGCATTTGACGGAAAATCTTATGTTAAGTTAGGAATTTTTAAAACACCCATAAGACATAATCAACGATTTTTTTTGTAAAAAAGCATTGGAACCCATGGCTACACTCCTTCCAATGTCTCAGGAGAGAAAAGTAACCTTTGAAGCCTTTTTAAAATGATTTTGGAGTGCAGTTTCCTGTAAGGTTTATTTCATGATAGATTTTCACGGTCCAATTTAGTATCTATTTCATAGTTTGAAAGTCTGTAAAATAAAAATCAATATATCAACCAAAATAAAATTTTGCATGTCTGTTGATTATTTACATTTTAATAAATGTGCCAAATTATAGATAGAACCGTAGTTTAGACATAACGTTATGGCTCAAGTACTGCAGTGACGTATACAGATATGCCTTATTTGGCAATAGGTCATATGTGTATTATGAATTTGGCATAAGAACTTCATCATATAAGTATGAAAAGAAAATTGGACTACATAATGAGTAAATATGGACTAAAGATGACACAAAAAAAGTATGTACACTGAGACCATACCCTACTCAAACACATCACTCATCATCTTACTAATAACCACAATACCACCATGCCCCTAGGTATCTCAAGTATAAGTGTAGATTTCTAGATTTCAACTCACTTGTGGCTGATGGTATGGAAATTGTTTGAGCTTCAGTGGCTGAGTTTATTTTTGAGCATATTAAAATATTTGTGTCAGAAAAAAAAAAGTTCCTAAGCTATCTTAATCAAATTTTGATAGCTATAATAATAATGAATGCTTATTTTAATAAAATAAACATCAAAATGATATCTTAAAAGTTGGTTTTCATGTAATTTTCCAAAAACACCACACATTTTCATTTAAAAAAAAAAAAAAAATGGAAATAGAGATGTAAATTGTAACCTGAAATAAGATGTGAAAAAAAAAATTACTTCAACTTTGTTGTATTTCTTAATAACTTTTGAGCATGCTTGAATGTTGTAGCTTTAGATCTAGCATCTGTCTTGCTTTCACTTTTCTTACCCTTAGATCTAGATATAGACTTAGATTGGGTTTGTGAGATCTAGATCTAGATCCAGAAATATCATCCTCTGAATCACTTCTATCATCAATTTCTGGATTGTAATCATCTACATATACTTCTAGATCAATATCATTTTCATCAGATTTCTCAAAAACTTCAAAAATGTTCATTCTTTCTGTTTTATCACACTATCTAGAAGCTATGGTATCAAAGTCAGTTTTAGATCTAGTTTTCTTTCTATGTCTCCGGGAGTGGTGTCTCTTTTCATCATCAACTAAAAAGCAAAGGCATATCGAGACGAAACATTAAATGGGACTAGGCAAATGGTTATACAACCATTACAGATGTTTCTTGTGGCTTTACCGGGGGGGACTACCGTAGGAGTGAGGGGTGGGGGGGCAAATTCCATCCCGTAGGGGCAATCACAGCTAACAAGAGGCCTACCCATCACTGTGACAGGAAACGCCTCAAGTGTGTTAATCGATCTAGATGTACAGACCAGAAGTATTTTTAATCTCAAAAGGTCTTGATTACAATGCAATTAGTCCAATAGAATATCTAGAATGAATACTCAAAATCTAGATGCTTAATCTTAACCCATTTAAGCAGTGACAAATCAAAGGGACTCCTTAGCCATGCAGTCCCAGCTCTTTTACAAAATTACAGTGTCATTTATCCTTTATATATCATAGTTTAATAAACTCAATCAATGTATCCAATCAGAGGTCCTACTGGGAAAAAAATTATAAGTTAAAAATAAATATATATTGAAAAAAAATAAAGAAGTGTTAGGCCCATAATTCGTTTTGATTCTTTCCAGTATCGTATTTAACCCTCACCCTGCTGACGTGGTTACCCACAGATGGGGCTGAAAACTGTACCGTTGCCACAGCCAGTTAGCTTCTGGACTGGGCAAGTGGCAGAGCGGATTATCTGTGTTTGTGCTATGTGTATTGTAGTTCACAACAAAGTGTTTAGATAGATTTTTGTTGCCAAAACAAAAAGTACAAGTTCCATTTATTTTTTCAAACATGACAACTTTATTTAAATACGTTTCATGGTTTTAAGAGTTATGGACATAGGCATGGAGAAAAACAAGTTTTCAAAGAGAGGTTGATTGGATACGATAGTTTCAGTTTACAATAATTAGCAATTCTTTTGATGGAAACTTGGATTTGCACTGAAAGTAAAACACATAAGTAATTTATTTAGTGTGTGTGTGAGAGGGAGGGGAATCGCGAGGATGAGAACTAAGCGGGAAAAGATTATAAATCATTTAGAACAAGTAAACCTTTGAGTCTAGTTCAGTCTTACATCTAAGCTAAAGCCTCTAGTGTCAGTGCGTCCTCCTTTTGTTCAAAGAAAATACATGTATGTAACCATATGGATACATGAACAACTAAATACGGGTACAATGTAGCTCTATTATAACTAAGCACAGAGGGTGGGGTGATAGGTGAGACAATAGAGGAGAAAGGAGACAATCAGGCCAAGCAGCAAGGTCCGCTCTCGATGCTTATCAGGCACTTCCATAATCATTGTCTCATACAACTTGTGAGAGTAAAAAACTCATTCAACAATCTGAATCCCAGCCTATACTTTCCTACCAGTGGACACATAATGGCAGCTGACACTGTGACAGCATATCAAAATCACCAACAACAAAGGCAAAGGCTTGATACCCTATACACACATGCCACGCTCTCAATTCATGTCTTTCTTTATATCTCAATAAACTACTCCCTTTCTTACTTTCTTACTCTGCTTTATAGTAAAAAGAGGCTGTAATGTGATTGACCTGTAACAACATTGGTTTGGCCAATTACATTACCTTATAACTAACATCACTACTAACTACAATCCACATGGTTCGAGGAAGTCTGGGGGAGGGAAGGGGGGCAATGGTCATGCCAAGTCTTTGCCAGGACTCTGTATTGGGGGTGGGGTGGGGGCAAGTAAAGGGTCATGTGGTAAAGTCACCGCTGTCTAGTTCTTTTATTTGCTCTTCAGTCTTTGTGACAACCACATGCGAAGCAGTTCCCCCATGTAACATGGTTCCAATAGACGTGCATACATTGCAATTTGTTCTTCACACCTCAGGGGCTCTTGATCACCTCCCAGCAGTTCAAACAAGGAGAAATTATCACGTTTTCATTGGATGATAATCTTAGAAAAGATATAAAGTCTACAGAGTATATGAGATGGGGTGTTCAGAAGATACTGACGTTTCAAACAGGCTCACCAGTCAACCACTAATAATAATGGCATTGCAGCACCCAGTTCGGAGCCTCAGCCCATACATTTAAAGGCACCGCAGCACCCAGGTTATCGTCAGGGCAAAGCTATGGGTGCGCACTACTACAGTTGATATGGCTGTCATGTAAACAGAAGAGCCAGGACCACTCTGGGTAAGAGATCTTTTCAGATTGCTCAGGGCGTCTTATCTAAATCTAGATCTAGATCTTTTCAGATTATAAATTCAGGGCGTCTAATCCAAATCTAGATCTAGATACCGATAGCAGACTCTGTCTAGATTCTAGATCTAGAATCTAGAGTTAGTAGTCGGTGTTTTCTAAGCTAAATTTTTATGCAGAAAACTATCAAATAAATAAGTCCAACTATCAGTAATTAGGCCTAGATTATATTTCACCTACTTTACGTTTATCAAATTCCAAGTAAGTGGTAAGGCTAATCTCAGATTTACTTTAGAATTTCACCAACACCTAGAGGATGGTTATTGAACAAGCCCACTTGGCTACTTCCTTGTTAAGCCTACTTTCGACCCGGCTCGCCCATTCCGGCTAATCATGTGACTTAGTACTATTGTGAACCTCGTAACCGAAAAGAGTGACCGTCCCCTTCGTGAATAATTGTATTATATTTTAACACCGAGGCTGCTAGAATTATTCGTTGTTTTCCACTTGCAAGCTAAACATTATCTATTTACTTGTATTATATAATTATAAGTAACTATGTGATATCCTATAATATGTAAATAATGCTAACCTCCACACAAGTAGAAATCAGTAATAAAGAAAGCTAAAGTTTCCAACTTCTTTATTACATATAAAGCCACAATAGATTTAAAATTGAAATAAATTATAAAACGAGCGGCATCAATAAGAAAAGACAAACACAGAGACTGAGTTTTCATTGTCAAGAATAAATCTGAAATAATGATTATCTTGATATAGCTGATTTTTTGGGACGCTCTTTAGTCGCATTGCCACAGAGAATCGAATCTGTATATTTGTTGCGTGAGTTTACTGGTACCGTAATTAATGTAGATGGTTGAGAAGACGACTTCCATGGTCCCAGTTTCTTTTGCCAGTAACCATCCTATAGAATTATTTTGGCATCTTTGACATACATACAGACTGTCGTTAGGTTAGCTTGAATTTAAGGAATGGCAAGAATCCAACCTTGTAAGAATAAATCTTGATACAAGGTTTTTTTTTTAAGATTCGTTCAGAAATTTTGTAACAGCGTTTATTCTCCACAACTCTAGATACGCTAGTTTACAAAGATCGCTTACATGAGATTCCATCGATAACTTATTATGAACTATATGCACCCCATGTTTTTTAGTTTTATCAATGAGAGCTAGTGCATCATTTCCAATATCAAAGTATCTTATATCATGGTCTTTAAGTTCACTTCTGACATCGAATAGAAGACACTATATTTAGGCACAATTTAGCGGAAGCTTGTTTGGGACTATCTAGTTCTGTACGTCATTCATGAAAATTTCATATTTTGTTACAAGCTCCGAGAACTCAGCTGGTGAGACTGGTTGATAAAGCTGAGTATCATCACCTTACATTAGACTACTTGTGGTCCTTTATAAGCCTCGAGAACTTAGATGGTGAGACTGGTTGATAAAGCTGACTACCATACATTAGACTACTTGTGGTCCTTTATAAGCCTCGAGAACTCAGATGGTGAGACTGGTTGATAAAGCTGAATATCATCACCATACATTAGACTACTTGTGGTCCTTTATAAGCCTCGAGAACTTAGATGGTGAGACTGGTTGAAAAAGCTGACTACCATACATTAGAATACTTGTGGTCCTTTATAAGTCTCGAGAACTCAGCTGGTGAGACTGCTTTATAAAGCTGAGTATCATCACCATGCATTAGACTACTTGTGGTCCTTTATAAGTCTCGAGAACTCAGGTGGTGAGACTGGTTGGTAAAGCTGAATAACATCATCTTACATTAGACTATTTGTGGTCCTTTATAAGTCTCGAGAACTCAGCTGGTGACACTGATTGATAAAGCTGAATATCATCACCATACATTAGTCTACTTGTAGTCCTTTATAAGTCACGAGAACTTAGATGGTGAGACTGGTTGATAAAGCTGACTACCATACATTAGTCTACTTGTGGTCCTTTATAAGCATCGAGAACTCAGATGGTGAGACTGCTTTATAAAGCTGACTACCATACATTAGTCTACTTGTGGTCCTTTATAAGCCTCGAGAACTTAGATGGTGAGACTGGTTGAAAAAGCTGACTATCATACATTAGACTACTTGTGGTCCTTTATAAGTCTCGAGAACTCAGCTGGTGAGACTGCTTTATAAAGCTGAGTATCATCACCATGCATTAGACTACTTGTGGTCCTTTAAAAGCCTCGAGAACTCAGCTGGTGAGACTGATTGATAAAGCTGAGTATCATCACCATACATAAGACTACTTGTGGTCCTTTATAAGTCTCGAGAACTCAGCTGGTGAGACTGGTTGATAAAGCTGAGTATTATCACCATACATTAGTCTACTTGTGGTCCTTTATAAGCCTCGAGAACTTAGATGGTGAGACTGGTTGATAAAGTTGAGTATCATCACCATACATTAGTCTACTTGTGGTCCTTTATAAGCCTCGAGAACTTAGATGGTGAGACTGGTTGATAAAGCTGACTACCATACATTAGACTACTTGTGGTCCTTTATAAGCATCGAGAACTCAGATGGTGAGACTGATTGATAAAGCTGAGCATCATCACCATACATTAGTCTACTTGTGGTCCTTTATAAGTCTCGAGAACTCAGCTGGTGAGACTGGTTGATAAAGCTGAGTATCATCACCATACATTAGTCTTCTTGTGGTCCTTTATAAGCCTCGAGAACTTAGATGGTGAGACTGGTTGATAAAGCTGAGTACCATACATTAGACTACTTGTGGTCCTTTATAAGCCTCGAGAACTCAGCTGGTGAGACTGCTTTATAAAGCTGAGTATCATCATCATGCATTAGACTACTTGTGGTCCTTTATAAGCCTCGAGAACTCAGGTGGTGAGACTGGTTGGTAAAGCTGAATAACATCATCTTACATTAGACTATTTGTGGTCCTTTATAAGTCTCGAGAACTCAGCTGGTGACACTGGTTGATAAAGCTGAATATCATCACCATACATTAGTCTACTTGTGGTCCTTTATAAGTCACGAGAACTTAGATGGTGAGACTGGTTGATAAAGCTGACTACCATACATTAGTCTACTTGTGGTCCTTTATAAGCCTCGAGAACTCAGCTGGTGACACTGATTGATAAAGCTGACTACCATACATTAGTCTACTTGTGGTCCTTTATAAGCATCGAGAACTCAGATGGTGAGACTGGTTGATAAAGCTGACTACCATACATTAGTCTACTTTTGGTCCTTTATAAGCCTCGAGAACTCAGCTGGTGACACTGATTGATAAAGCTGACTACCATACATTAGTCTACTTGTGGTCCTTTATAAGCCTCGAGAACTCAGCTGGAGAGACTGCTTTATAAAGCTGAGTATCATCACCATACATTAGACTACTTGTGGTCCTTTAAAAGCCTCGAGAACTCAGCTGGTGAGACTGATTGATAAAGCTGAGTATCATTACCATACATTAGACTACTTGTGGTCCTTTATAAGTCTCGAGAACTCAGCTGGTGAGACTGGTTGATAAAGCTGAGTATCATCACCATACATTAGTCTACTTGTGGTCCTTTATAAGCCTCGAGAACTTAGATGGTGAGACTGGTTGATAAAGCTGAGTATTATCACCATACATTAGTCTACTTGTGGTCCTTTATAAGCCTCGAGAACTTAGATGGTGAGACTGGTTGATAAAGCTGAGTATTATCACCATACATTAGTCTACTTGTGGTCCTTTATAAGCCTCGAGAACTTAGATGGTGAGACTGGTTGATAAAGCTGAGTATCATCACCATACATTAGTCTACTTGTGGTCCTTTATAAGCATCGAGAACTTAGATGGTGAGACTGGTTGATAAAGCTGACTACCATACATTAGTCTACTTGTGGTCCTTTATAAGCCTCGAGAACTCAGCTGGTGACACTGATTGATAAAGCTGACTACCATACATTAGTCTACTTGTGGTCCTTTATAAGCATCGAGAACTCAGATGGTGAGACTGGTTGATAAAGCTGACTACCATACATTAGTCTACTTTTGGTCCTTTATAAGCCTCGAGAACTCAGCTGGTGACACTGATTGATAAAGCTGACTACCATACATTAGTCTACTTGTGGTCCTTTATAAGCCTCGAGAACTCAGCTGGAGAGACTGCTTTATAAAGCTGAGTATCATCACCATACATTAGACTACTTGTGGTCCTTTAAAAGCCTCGAGAACTCAGCTGGTGAGACTGATTGATAAAGCTGAGTATCATTACCATACATTAGACTACTTGTGGTCCTTTATAAGTCTCGAGAACTCAGCTGGTGAGACTGGTTGATAAAGCTGAGTATCATCACCATACATTAGTCTACTTGTGGTCCTTTATAAGCCTCGAGAACTTAGATGGTGAGACTGGTTGATAAAGCTGAGTATTATCACCATACATTAGTCTACTTGTGGTCCTTTATAAGCCTCGAGAACTTAGATGGTGAGACTGGTTGATAAAGCTGAGTATTATCACCATACATTAGTCTACTTGTGGTCCTTTATAAGCCTCGAGAACTTAGATGGTGAGACTGGTTGATAAAGCTGAGTATCATCACCATACATTAGTCTACTTGTGGTCCTTTATAAGCATCGAGAACTCAGATGGTGAGACTGGTTGATAAAGCTGAGTATCATCACCATACATTAGACTACTTGTGGTCCTTTATAAGTCTCGAGAACTCAGCTGGTGAGACTGGTTGATAAAGCTGAGTATCATCACCATACATTAGACTACTTGTGGTCCTTTATAAGCCTCGAGAACTTAGATGGTGAGACTGGTTGATAAAGCTGAATATCATCACCATACATTAGTCTACTTGTGGTCCTTTATAAGCCTCGAGAACTCAGGTGGTGAGACTGGTTGATAAAGCTGACTACCATACATTAGACTACTTTTGGTCCTTTATAAGCCTCGAGAACTTAGATGGTGAGACTGGTTGATAAAGCTGAATATCATCACCATACATTAGACTACTTGTGGTCCTTTATAAGTCTCGAGAACTTAGATGGTGAGACTGGTTGATAAAGCTGAGCATCATCACCATACATTAGTCTACTTGTGGTCCTTTATAAGCCTCGAGGACTTAGATGGTGAGACTGGTTGATAAAGCTGACTACCATACATTAGACTACTTGTGGTCCTTTATAAGCATCGAGAACCAGCTGGTGAGACCGGTTGATAAAGCTGAGTATCATCACCATACATTAGACTACTTGTGGTCCTTTATAAGTCTCGAGAACTCAGCTGGTGAGACTGGTTAATAAAGCTGAGTATCATCACCATGCATTAGACTACTTGTGGTCCTTTATAAGTCTCGAGAACTCAGGTGGTGAGACTGGTTGGTAAAGCTGAGTATCATCACCATACATTAGTCTACTCGTGGTCCTTTATAAGTCTCGAGAACTTGGTGAGACTGGTTGATAAAGCTGACTACCATACATTAGACTACTTGTGGTCCTTTATAAGCATCGAGAACCAGCTGGTGAGACTGGTTGATAAAGCTGAGTATCATCACCATACATTAGTCTACTTGTGGTCCTTTATAAGTCTCGAGAACTAAGATGGTGAGACTGGTTGATAAAGCTGAATATCATCACCATACATTAGTCTACTTGTGGTCCTTTATAAGCCTCGAGAACTTAGATGGTGAGACTGGTTGATAAAGCTGAGTATCATCACCATACATTAGACTACTTGTGGTCCTTTATAAGCCTCGAGAACTTAGATGGTGAGACTGGTTGATAAAGCTGAGTACCATACATTAGACTACTTGTGGTCCTTTATAAGCATAGAGAACTCGGATGGTGAGACTGATTGATAAAGCTGAGCATCATCACCATACATTAGTCTACTTGTGGTCCTTTATAAGCCTCGAGGACTTAGATGGTGAGACTGGATGATAAAGCTGACTACCATACATTAGTCTACTTGTGGTCCTTTATAAGCTTCGAGAACTCAGATGGTGAGACTGGTTGATAAAGCTGAGTATCATCATCATACATTAGACTACTTGTGGTCCTTTATAAGCCTCGAGAACTTACATGGTGAGACTGGTTGATAAAGCTGAATATCATCACCATACATTAGTCTTCTTGTGGTCCTTTATAAGCCTCGAGAACTTAGATGGTGAGACTGGTTGATAAAGCTGAGTATCATCACCATACATTAGTCTACTTGTGGTCCTTTATAAGCCTCGAGGATTCAGATGGTGAGACTGGGTGATAAAGCTGAGTATCATCTCCATACATTAGACTACTTGTGGTCCTGTATAAGTCTCGAGAACTCAGCTGGTGAGACTGGTTTATAAAGCTGAGTATCATCACCATACATTAGACTACTTGTGGTCCTTTATAAGTCTCGAGAACTCAGCTGGTGAGACTGGTTTATACAGCTGAATATCATCACCATACTTGAGATGTTCTAAACCACAAGTAATTATTATTTAACCTAGAAGCTTTATGTACAATGTAAATACATGTCGTGTATGTCTTATAACAGAGTAAAAATGACTACAACAGTCACTGTTCGATCCCAAAGGTATCAGGCTAACCATTTCAAGATGCTTCCCCCTAGATTAAGAGTAATAGAGCCTGTCGCAGAAAATGCCGTGATCAATGGTGTCAAAAGATGCACTTAGATCTAATAGCTAAAGAAAGGAAATCTTGCTTTCATCTGACATAATAACTTTACACATCATAAAATATTACCAACGAAGGTGATTTTTTGTAAGCAGGTTGGTTATTATTGAAAAGTCCAATGTCGGTTAAATGCTTTAAATGTGTTTCAATACAACTTTCACCGGTTCTTTTTTTCTTCTTTTAAATATAAATCTGGCCTGAATTTTTTTAAATCACTATTACATGGGGTTGGGTTTTTTTTTAACAATGCTTGTATAACGGTATATTTGAAAAGTTTTATAGAACGCCTAAGACCAGCGAGTCATTATGATTTGAGTGACAGCATTACACAGACTATCCACATGTCTCATTGACAGAGACGTTGTTGCCACATCAACATCGCACGACTCGTGAGAGAAGGAAACTACCAACTCTTTAACTTCTTTTTCCGTCACCTTCAAATTTTGAAATGTGGCAAAGGAAACAAAAAAAAAAAAAAAACAGTTTGTTCTCTGGTGACATAATTATCTGTGTTATAATCTCGTCTGTCTTATCTGAAAAAAAAATGTTCTTAATTTATCAGGTACTTCGTGAAAGAGTACAATGTTGAAGTAAGTGTGCCTCCGCCTTTACCACACAAGGCGTTGCTGATATTGGAGCTATGAACTGAGACTTGGAAAATTGTAGTAAAAACAGTAAACATAAGATAAGAGGATTTTTTTAAATGAGAAAAACATTTCTTTGATACTTGGAAAAAAAAAACGGTGGCTGTAACAAAATTTCTCTGATATCGGTCCTTTAAATATTATGGACCTTTGCTACTGGGCTTTTAGTATCAAAGAAATGGCTTTCTC
Organism: Elysia crispata; assembly: GCA_033675545.1. Lineage (NCBI taxonomy): Eukaryota > Metazoa > Mollusca > Gastropoda > Plakobranchidae > Elysia > Elysia crispata. The sequence continues at coordinate 254,846 of JAWDGP010001472.1, forward strand.
AGTTCACATAAGTTATTTCCCAGTCTTATGTGACTGTTTGTTTTTTTATTTGGCATCAAAGGTTAGGTTTTTCATTTCACAAAATTCCCCGATCTTATGGGACCAATATTTTTTTTGTTCTGTATCAAAGATATATGTTTCTCACTTCATATAATCATAATCCCCCGATCTTATTGGACTTTCTCCAAATTATTGGGATCTTCAAGAACAATCAACTTCATTCTGAATCAGAGATTCAGTTTTCAATTTTTATTTTGTAAATAATTTGAGACATAGGAAGTCTCGTTTACCAACAAGGATGGAGAAAGTATCAAATTGGAAGGGGCTGTGTCCAAGAAAAATAAATCCATTTATTGCAAAATGATTAGGGCCAAACCAAAAGTTGTGCACCATTATTTATGAAGCAGATCACAAAATATGTTCCATAAAAAAAAAAATGCTGGCCTATGGTTGCGTGTATGTACATGTATATATATATATATGTATTATGCACATGTATTTGAATTCATTTCGCAAAATGTCATTCTATCAAAAAATCCTTTACATGGTCAGTATTGTGAAGGTTTGAATAAATGGATAATTATGAATTCCAGCCAGGCAGTGCACTTCTAGACAGTTTTTGTTTTCTTACCTGCATAACCTAACACATGTATGAAACATTTGGAACAATCTTCAAATAGATTGAGAAAGCCCAGAATCAGCTGTTTTCCAGAATTAAAACACTTTTCCGGCATTGATAAATTTTTCATATGTGTGGATTGTACTGTAATTTACATGCAAAATCTAATTAACAACAGGAAGTGGGGTTTTTTGTTAATATTTTAGCACCACGAAAATCGGAGAGAAGTTTGTACCGTACCACAAACTTTATTTCACATGAACAAAACTAAGACAAAAAGTGTATCAGTGGTCACTTCAGAAACATTTTGTCTGACGTAACTTAAGCTACACACGTTTTAGGTCTGTCTTGCTACAAGCATAAAAACAAAAGCATTTCCTAGAAGAAAAAAAAATCCCAACACCCCAAAACCCAGCCTCGTTTATAAAAAAAATCTCGACACCACAACACTCAGCCTCGTTTATAAATGACTGAAAATGGATTAAAATAAAAATAGATAAAAATAAAGTTATATAAATCATTTTGAAAAAGATTAACATTTCACTCATTACTTAAGCAGAAAGATCAAAAGAAAGAATTTTTGGTACAAAATCAAAGCTATAAAAAACAATATATTTTAATAGAATTTGAAGGAAAAAGATAAGAAAAGTGACAACTTCAAAAAGTTTCTGTCTTTTCCTTTAAATCACTTTCCTTCTATTCAATACTCTTGAATAACACACATACCAAAGGATACTTGAATGGATAACTGATTGTTTATACATGGGACAAGTTCATTATCTAAAATGTATTTTTATCACGTTCATATAAAATTACAAATTTTTAATCTCAATTGGTAAACTTAAAAAAAAAATTGTCAGAGAAAAAAATAGTAGATTCTTCCTCTCAAGAAAAAATTGAACTCTCCTACCCTTTGATTCATCTTGTCTTTAAAAATAAACAACAAAAAACAACACACACACCAGAATGAAGTCTTGTCTAAAAGATAATACGAAAAAAAATAAATTCAATAGCTCGAGATTCACTTGACAAATGTCAAGAATAATTAATAAATAAGATACAGCAACTCTTGTCTTTAAAAAGTCAGGAAATTTCTTAAAACACTTTGTGGAATTGTTGCAACAAGGCACTTTTCTGAAATAATTTGCATTTAATCTGAGATTTTTGTTCCACAATTAAAAAAAAAAAAAAGAGAGAAAGAGCCATAATATTTCATGTTTAATCTGAGATTTTTGTTTTACAATGTACGAGAGAGCCAAAGGATCACATGTTTAAGGACACTGCTTGTACCAATTGAGCACTTTTGAAACAACCTTGATGAAATCATACAGAAAGTCAGTAGATCTTGTATCAGGTTTTATTTGGTAGCTGCTGGAGAACTGTCTGTCCTGATCACTTCTGCTTCTGATGCTTGACCTTTGGTGTATCGATAGCTGAGGATTACAGGACAATGTCTTAATGCAAAAAAATTTTGCTTAAGCAAAGGCAAACAAAAAAAAAAAAAAAAAGAAAAAGAAACAATATCTGAGGAGAATCTTAAACAGAACGCAGGGCTGGAAGAAGTTACATCCTTGGGCAGGTAATTTCAACTGTAATTTTCGTGGGGGGGTTTTCCCACCATATTCAAAATAATGTATTCGAAATATTCCTGTCTCTGTAAAACAGCCTGCATATGTAGCGTAAGGAAATATTAGAAGGCTATTCCCAAGGCACATTGAGAGGCAATTTTTGTCCTAATCTTAAGGGTTTTATGTAAGATTTTAAAAAATCTGAATCATCTTTTGGTGAAACTCTCATCCTCTATACCTACTTATGGCGAGGTTATTAATCAAGGCATCAAGCTACCTTTCCTTTGAACACAATGTGAAAGATGCCTTTATTGTGCTCTGGATTTGGATATAAGATTTTAACTTTGGATGCGGTGGGAGGGGTGGGGGTTAACTGTGAATTTTTAGGAGAATTTTATGGTCTAAGTTCACATTTTTTTCAAATATTTTAATTTACCACATTGGAGACAGTTCAAAGCTCAGTAAATTTCATTACTTTATGTTGAATCGTTTTGGATAAGAAAACATACAAATAAATCGCAGCTGTTTTTTTTATAGACGCTCTGTTTCACTATTGACAAGAGCGTAGGAACAGAGGAATAAGATTCAGAACAATAGAGACTAAGAAAACGCCATTATCATACAATTCTGTGGTGAGATATAAGATTAACTATTGACTAGGGTGGAATCATATCCTTTGTCAAGTGGGCATTCAAATATCAAAATGTGAAAAAATGTTAATGTTGCAAATCAAACCATAGATTGTATTGGTCTTTCTTTTGATTATATCATGATCAACACTTGAAAGAACAAAAAAGAACAAAAAGGTCCAATTCTCTTGAGTGGCAGCAATGAAATCAGGGAGAGGCAGAAAAAAACAAAACAATCAAACTATCTACATTCAGACTTCTGTTTTATTCTCTATGTCATGTGATTGGCTGTGGTTATTTCATACTCCTAGACAACAGAGCCAAACAGATTACCAAATCTGTTACATTTAATATTTGTCACTTATTCTTTTTTATTTGTAAAAGTATTTATTTTTCCACTATTGGCTCTTTTTTTTGTGAGAAAATGATGCTGATTGGTTTTTGAGGCATTGCTCTCATACCCATCAAGATATGCAAAAGTAGGCTCTACTAAAAACATTTTTGATTGGCAAAATATAAGTGTGGTCATAGGGAAGCCAATTATAGTAATTTGGCTTTTTATTTTATTATTAAATAGATCGAACAACAATATAAAAAAATATGTGGTCAGTGCAGTCACATACATCCTGGGAAAAAATTTTTTGTAAACATACAAAAAAAAAAATGCCTGAATACAAATCATAATTTTTCATTAATGTCAGAAACACACACACACACTCTCTCTCTCTCTCTCTCTCTCTCTCTCTCTCTCTCTCTCTCTCTCTCTCTCTCTCTCTCTCTCTCTCTCTCTCTCTCTCTCTCTCTCTCTCTGTGTTTTTGTATGTGTGTCTCTCTCTGTGTGTGTGTGTGTTTTTGTGTGTGTGTCTCTCTCTCTGTGGTTTTTTTTGTGTGTGTGTGTGTGTGGTTTGAAGATAAGTTGGAATAATTGATAAGAGTGTTCAACTGCAGGAGCTTTTCATAGATCTAGAAGATCTTACCTGAAATTCTCTTCATACGACAACTTTGTCCTCTGCTTGAAACACCAGTGTCGTATGAAGAGAATTTAAGGTATGATCTTCTATATCTATATATATATCTATATATATATATATATGTATATATAATTTTGGTGTCTTTTTTTTTTCGTCTGTAGACCATACCTCAAAAATGCATTCCTTTAAAGAACAGATCTGTGCAAGTAAAATTGATGACCATTAAAAACATAAGGGATAGTTTGCTCTTCTGATCAGGTGACAAGATAAGCTTACTATTTATATTTGGTTGGAGTGGAGGTTCAATTTTAACAGCTTCATAAATGAGTCATCCCTGAAGCACACAAAGATAGCCAACTGGCTGAGAAAAATAAATCGCAATTGGCTGCAAAACTACAGTTAATTATGAAAATTAAAATATAAAATTCAATATTCACTTATCACAATTAACACTAAAATATTCTGATTTAGATTCTAAAATTTGGAAGTAACTTTTTTTAAACCCCTTGTTTGTCTCTTACAATCAAACTTTTCATGTTTGTCTTATGGTCTTTTCATCATTTCCTGAGTTTTACATTTGATTTATAGAAAATACATTATGGGCTGATTTACATATCATAAAATAAGGACTGTTTTATGGTACATAAAATGATAAAGCATGGTCTGATTTATTTAAATAGAATATGAAATTATTTTTTAAACTTCTTTTGTATTTGTAAGAAGCACTTAACGACTCAACTCAAAAGCTGTGAAGTAATAATACAAAATAAACCAATGGAAAATAAGAGTGATTGCCACATCATTCTGGGTCTGAAGTTATACTGAGCAGTTCTTTTGTTGACATTTTCTTAAATTTAGCACTGAATCTGAAATTTGAGACAAAAACTAGTGCCCGAAAATATTACTGGAAAATGGGGCACAAATTGACAAGGCAAAAATCCTTCACAGTTTAAGATGGTCTTTTCAACGCAATATTCCTAGTGACAGAACACTTACTGCAAAGCCCTGGAGAGCTGGGTTGCTCCAGTGAGGAACACAAACACGTTCACAGTGAACAAGCTATAGTTCTTGGGGATGATCACCAGCGAGTAGCGAGCCCATATAGCACCTGCCATTACAGAAACAGTTAAAAAGAGCATATAAAGCTGGCAAAAATCCTCCAAATACAATGTGTCAAAATTAAAACGAACACCGAAAAAGGAACAAAATATTGTTCGTTACAGAAAAAAAGTTGTTTTTGATACAGAGTAGAAGTCAATATATAATAAGATAAATTAAATTTAAAAAAACAAAAAAATATTAAGTTCCCCTTGTCCTAATCATAATAGTACCCTTACAGTAAAATTTATTCATCTGCACTCTAAACAAAATTTGAGGTGCATGATCAACAGTTATAGATAAGGTTAATGGTAAAAGCTTTGAAACATAAAATTCACTTTTGAATTAGCCCATTCATATTGACAAAAACCTAAATTTAACCAATCTACGCAACGCATCAAAATTTAAGGCACCAAAGGTGAGGCTCTTGAGAGTTAAGTGACAAGACTCTATACTGCATAGTGCAAACATTTACTGAAGCTAAAGAAATAATTGTAAAGTGGAACCCCCCCTTCAGTCAACGTTTTTAAGGGAAACTATGGCAGTCCTATTTTTTATTTCTTTATATATTTGCAATGATTAAAGTTAACTCTTGCTTAAAATCAAGTAATTTTTTTCAGTCCAAAGATGTTGCCTTTCTCCAGATTCCACTGTAGTGTGTTGACCAGTATTTTGCTTAAATCTTTGGTTTCAGCACAAACCTCTACTAGCTGTAGTTCTAAAATAGTTGGAGAAAATTTCCACAGCCACAATCTGCTCAACCTGATCCTTTCCTGCAAAAGTTACTTTTGAGAGTCAGATTTTTATAGGTTGGTTTTTCATGACTTGATATGCTACATCTTTTTCTTTGGTGTTTTCAAAAGCGGCACATTAAACCCAGCCTATGTTGCTTCTAGATCGTATTTGTCTATAGCCTGAGTGTGGTCTGTAATAGCTTATTTGGCCTCTTTCATTGAATGTCACTGGTCACATAGAGAGACACGCTCAGAAACCACAGTATTTCTTAATGTTAACTCATAGTCTTATGATGAAATGGATGAGAAAAAAGAAAAAGGGGTGAAAATTGGACAATACAGAAGGAAAACAAAAGGGAAAAATTCTTTAAAGCAACACAACTTCCATAAATATCTTTCAAAGATAGCTCTAAGAAAGGAAAGTAATGCAACCCTTCCCTCCAATAGCCTGTGGGAGGTACTTGGGCAATACGATTACGGTGAAGCCATGGAAAGTAGGTGTTGGATGAATGCAAGGCAATTGACAAGATGTCACGAACAATCAAACAAGCAAGCAGGCCAAGCAGATGATCTCAGTTTTTGGGGCAATGGTTGGGCAGAACAGCTCAATAAGAGCACTACTACAGGAGGCAATTGCAACCCACTAAAGGTATATTTGCAAAGAATAATCACGAGAAAACACAAATCAAAAAAGAAAGTAGATGATATGAATAAGTGATCGGCAACAGACAGGTCAGTCGCCTCCAGTAGAGATTGTCATATGCCGCAGGTGACACTTGATCGGCATCAAGCGTCTGCAATTTCAAAGAAAACTATAGCAACATGGAATGTTAGAACAATGCTACAAAAGGAAAGTTAGAAAACATTAAACAAGAAATAAAAAGGATGAACATAATATACTAGGCATCAATGAAGTCAGATGGCAAGGTGCAGGAAAGATAACATTAGGCACGTTTGAAATATTCTACTCAAGAGGTGCAGAACATGAGAGAGGAGTGGCTAGTATGCTGGACCAAGACATGGCAAAAATGGTCAAAGGATATTGGACACTATCAGATAGAGTTTTACTTTTAAAGATTGCAGGAAAACCATTGGACATTAACATCATTCAAATATATGCACCAACATCAACTAGCAGCAATGAGGACATAGAAAAATTTTATGGAGATCTAGAGCAAGCAAAAGCCCAGCAGGATCCTCTGATCATAATGGGCCATTTAAATCAAAAGTAGGAGAAACAAAATGTGGTAGAATTCCATAGACTGGGTATCAGAAATATATGAGGAGAGAAATAAGTTGTATGGTGTTATATCATGCGGCTGTTCAAAATAAATATGGTCTTAGGAGAAGTTGAGGAAGTGGACCAACACTAGGCCAATTTCAAAGCAGCAGAGAAACAAATACCAAGAGTCAAAAGGAAAATAAAACAAAGATGGATGACGGACGATAATTTGAATCTTAGGGGAAAAAATGAGGCAAGTAAAAAATAATTGAGAAAAATGCCAAACATTGCATAAAGAAATCAGCAAAAAAACGTGATGAAGCACAAGAGAAGTGGATCAATGACAAGTGCAGAAACATCGAACTATACCTCAGAAGTATGGAGCAAACAATGAACAAAAATATTGAAGAAATCTCCCGAAAGAAAACCTGCTCATCCACAAAATGTACTAAGTCAAAAAACCAGTAATATCATCTAGGAAAAAGAAAAAATCCTTGACAGAAGGGCATAGTATATAAGTGAACTTTTCGAAGACCACAGAAGGATTACTAGGTAATGAAATGCAATTTTTCTGGTCCACCTGAGATCTGGGCAGCAATAAGAAAGATGAGATTAGGCAAAGCATCGAGCCCTGATAGTACATCAATGGAACTTTTAGAAGCATTTGAAGACACCAAGGCATTTGACAGAGTACCATATGATGAGATAATCATAGCACTAACAGATAGATGGAAAAGATCTACGAGTGAACAAAAACATGTACTGGAACACACAGCAGCAATGTCAGTTGATGGGGCAATAAAGTCATTTCAAAAAATAAAAGATGGTGTCAGACAAGGATATGTACTTTCCCCAGACCTTTTCTCCCTCTACAGTGAAATATTTATGCAAAACCTAGAAGGACATCCTAGAACTAAAGTAGGACGGCACAACTTAAACTACATGAGAAACACTGATGACACTGTATTAATTGTAGAAAAATAAAGAAGACTTGCAACAAGTATTAGACATTGTTAGAGCAGAAAGCAAAAAAAAAAGGTTGGAATTGAATAGCAAAAAGGCAGAAGTAATGGTTGTCAGTAAAACAATGAGTGTCCGCAGATCAACATATATATCAATGGGAATAAACTCAAGCAAAGGGATCAATTCAAATACTTGGGTACTTTCATATCAAGTGATGGATGCAACAGCACTGAAATTGCATCAAAAATAGCGCAAGCAAAAAAAGATTTTCAGAGAATGAAATCAACACTAACAAATAACCACATCTTGATTCAGACAAGAAGAAGAGCCCTGAAGTATTATATTGAACCCATTCTGATGTATGGATGTGAGGCCTTAACAATTTCAAAACAGGTACCAAAGAAACGGGAGGCAACAGGAATGTGGTTCCTTCAGAAAAAGCTACGAATCTCATGGACTGCACAGAAATCAAACAAAACAGTGTTACGAGAAGCCAGCACAACAAGATCACTCATAAATAGAATACGTAAATACCAAGTTTTTTTTTGACCTGATGAAAAGAGAGAAACTAAAACATCTAGTAACAACTGGAATGATCAAGGGAAAACGCAGGAGGGGAAAACAGCGTGAAGAGATGTTGGGTGGACTAACAAAGTGGCTCAAAGTAAGAAACGTGACAAAAGCATTAAAAGCGACAAGGGATAGAGATGCGTGGAAGGTCATGATCTCCTATGATAAAGAGCATGGCACCTGATTGATTGATATGGAGGAAGGTGGGGGGGGTCCAAGTATATACCTTTTTCACTCTCCTAATTTTTCAAATTTTTTTAATACTGTTGGTCCAAAAGCATTCTCATGTATGTAAAAGCAGTGTTTTAAACATTAAACATTTATAAAATGATAATTCTAAGGCTCACAAATTAAAGACTTAAACAAAGGGTTAAGGGATTACCTGTTGCAGCCAGAGCAGTGGATTGGTAAACACTAAGCTTCTCAGCCGGTCGGCTCAAATCTCCGAGACCTGCAACGACCAGGGCCTGCCAGGAACAATAGTTGTTTTGGGATTTTTTTTGTGAATTTATGTGAAGCCATTTTTCATATTACATTAATTTTACATCATTTTTAAAACCAATCTGGATTCTAAATCCCGCTTTGAGCAATAAAATAATAAAATTTGTAGCTCTGAATGTTGTCAATACTTTTTTAAAATTATTATCCTGGATAACCAATAGGAGTAGAATTATATCTCAGGGTCAATTCTCTTAAAGATTAGGAGCTTTAACCAACTAAAAAGGTAAAAGAAATGCAAGGAAAAGGTAGATTTTTTCAGTCCTATTTTCTAATGAAAAGAACCAATTTTAGCCAGTTTTCTTTCCTTTCACAAAGAGAAGGAATAGAGTAAAAAATTTTTAACAAGTTAATAACATTAAATTGTCAATTTGCAACAAAAGTGGGCTTCAAATTCATGTTTAGAGCAACAAAATACATCAGAAACTCAATGCATGATGAGATCTGATGCTTAAAGTGTTGGACTGATCGTAGCGAAAAAATAGGAATAAGTTTCAGGTACTATCTGATGAACCAATACTTTCATTTCAATATTTCATCTCTTCATTCATGAGCTTACCTGAAAAAATTGATTAGCATTGGTTCCCAAACTATTACCTTAAAAATAATTTTATATTTCTTGACTGCAGACAAATTGACATCTAGTTCTTTCACAGACAAAATCATATTAGCAAGTTCATAAGAAAGGAAAAACAATTAAGAGGATGGAAGAGTCTGCACATAAGAGAAATGTAAGTGCTTTTCAATTTCTTTTTTTCAACAATTTTATTCTTTGAAAATAATGGAACTCACCCATTTTGCACCAGGAGCCCAAAAGTGAATCGTTTTTGGACCTGTTCAGATGAAAATCACATCCTTGAGTGTCTTCTAAAAACTTTTTAAAGACAAGATATCTTTTATAAAAAAAAACCTGTAAATTTATGTGCATGTCGTTTCAACAAGAGAAAGATTCATCAATTTACAATAATTATATAGCAGCAACTCCCATTCACAGCATGACAGACAAATCCTGTGATAGGCAAACAATAAGTTGAGATTTATCTTTACTAGAAGCAAGATTTTCAAAATCAATGCCAATAATTTAAATACCTTCGGAAAGAAAAAAAAACAACTATTGATGCATTGCTTTGCCTGCAGCTCATTTCTCTGTGCAATTTTAAAGACATGAAACATTATGGGGTATGTCCCAAAAACAAAAAAATAGGGATAATCTGGTGTGGGGGGAGAGCCAAGTGCTCCCACTGATCTGTTAATGCCTGGGGTGTGGGATCTGGAAGTGGCCAGGGTGATACAAAAAAGCATTGCACTGAGGTGTAGCTACAGTACCTAGAGTTGGCATAGACCACCTGTATTGGCTGTTTACCCACGAACTGCAAACGGGTGTCATCGAGAAAAATGGGGAAGGCTGGTTTATATTTCAAAGCAGGGACCACAGTGTCTGTTTCTCAATAGGAACGACTCTTGTGAGAGTGCCTAATAGTGGCACTAAGGGATAAGATGCGGTCCTTTATTATACCACAGATGTCATTACAAAAAGAAATTGGGACTTTCATTCTTTTCTGAAAAACCTTGCCGATGATAACAATTAATTGATATTTTAACTAGATGTTTAATGTGAAAAAAGGAATTTTTTGTTCAGAAAAAAAAAAGAAAAAACTTAAGCACATTTAAATTTTCCTGATTTTGATTTACTCTTCCAGTAAAAACACCAACCAAGGATTGATGCAGCAGGCAGCTTCTGAAAAATCAGATTTTATTATTCTAGTCCTACTTTCATTCTTTACAATAATTACGTGCTGATTTTTTTCCTACTAAACATTCATAACTTAATATTAAATATTGTATTTCTCTGTGAAAACAGTTATAATGATGTTTAGAAGCAAGGTTGCCATCCCTGTTCCCTTAGTTAATTATCCTCAGTATTCTTCCTTGTGTAAGCAAAAGTGCAATACTATTTTATTATTTATTTGCAAGTCTCTGTCATCAAAAGAGGATTTATATAAATATAGTGCTTTAACAGACTTGAAAGCCTTTTTTTAAAATCAGTGCTTTAGGCTTTAACACACAGATATTATTTACATAACATTCAGTCAGCTTGTGAAGCAGAAAAAGATTGGGGGGGGAGTTTACGGCATGCATATTCCACTTCAATCAAAATGGTTGTAATGACTTAGCACTTCTATATATTTTAGGTGTATCCCTGGATGACCTATCTTTCAATAAAATTTATCTAAATCAACTTTGATGAAATTTGTAGAGCTTGCATTGCAGGGAAAACTAAAGAACATGTGCAATATGTATTCATAAATTTACTATTAACCGTAAATTTACAGATATCGGCCCAACTCACCTTAAGTTTTAAAATTGTATTTTCTTGATGAATCAGATACAGTGAAAACAAATAGGAAGTTTTATTTGTAAAAAAAAATAAATACTTTTTAAGATGTAAGCATTTTTTTGACATTGCTCTATAAATAATCGCATTTAACTACAACACCTTCCTTAATGAGGCCCATGTAGATCTGGGTCTTCACTTTCATAATTGGAAAGTAGTTCCCCAGTTCCAGAACTCTACGAATGCGCTGGGACTGCGGTGGGTAGAGGCTACTGCCCAGGTCAAGGTTAAGGTTCGAGATTATGATTATGAATAAATAGTGGGCAAAGTACTAGTAGTAAAGCTCTAATTCCTGGCCGCTTACGAAGCCATAAGTTTTAAAATTATTCCAAAATTGAAACAAATTACGGAATAGAATAATTCAAACGAAATGTAGAATCTAGAACAATCCAAGTGCATGAAATCCAGCATCAGATCTTTACTTAAGTCAAGCATTATAACGTATTACTATTAGTTTGCCAAAACGTGCGGATTGGTGTACAGAACTGGGACAAACATAAGCAAATAATGCAACTTAAAAACGCTTATAACATATCTTAAAAAGTATTCATTTGCGACGAATAAAACCATATTCGTTTTCAGAGTTTGAAATTCATAAAGAAAAATACAATGTTCAAGCTTAAAGTGAGTTGGGCCGATAACTGCAAATTTATCATATAAACTAATAATTACAGGCCTACATTTTAAAAGTTTTTAGTGTGCTATTTGATTTCAACTGTGCTGTAACTGATGCAAATTTGTAGACGATTCTTACATGGTTGACTAAGGTGAATGGGCCTGGGTACCTCCAATGATTGTCACTATTATGATCATCTTCAATTTTCCTTTTTTTTATTTTGCAGTGTACCCCCTATTTTCTGCATTTAGATAATTATGAATATATACATAATTTTGAATCTTTTTATTACCTGCTGGATGCTCCCAAAATGTTCGAAATTTAGCTGGTACATGACGATCTCCGATAGCAACTAAAGATCGGTAGACTGAAGATAAAATTATCATTTTTAGATGGATCTAGATGCTGATAAAAAAAAATTCTAGATCTAGATCTTTTATAGGCCTAGAATTCAATTTTAAAAAATATGCAAGAGCTTTCAGATGTTTAATGTTACAATCTTTAACCTGGTGAATTCGGAAGGTCAACTGTGTCCCTGTGTATCAAGCCACAGGGTCAAATCAGTCTGAATCTCATCAAATCTATATTTTATTTTAAATTTTAAATCTATCTCTATATCTGCAATCATTTAATAATCTGCAATGAGGTTTATAGCTATATTTAATCTCGATAAGATGAGAATCTTGTAAAGTATAGTTTAGATCTGTTTGTAAGTTGGTTCACTCTTGATCTCCATGATTGTTCTTAGAAATGAAACAAAAACAATCAGGAAGGTAATCTCAGATCACTCGTCTTGTGGAGGAAAAATGAGGTGGTATGGGGGCCAGTTTGGTTGTAGGCATTGCTAAATTGTTGTAAACTTTTTTCTTTTTCTTTTTTCAAATAGGCTGTCGTGGGTATTTTGTCATATTTTTGAAAACCACTTTAACGAAATTAGCCTTAAGTGTTAAGATTTTGTCAAGCTTTGAGCTATTACTAGTATTAGGGCCTACTCACCAGCAATTTACCTCCCCAGCTAAGTCCCATTCTGTTTCTCTTCTTGTTTTCACTGTGTAATTATATATGGCTGTCTCTTTCTCTATCTCTTTCGCTTTTGCAGATTATTATTATTATTATTATTATTATTATTATTATTATTATTATTATTATTATTATCATCATCATCATCATCATCATCATCATCATCATCATCATCACTATTATTTTTGGGAGAGGAGGGGGTTGATGTAGTTGGTGTGGGTGTTGATTAACGTTATTCTTTTTTTTTTTTTTCACCATTGATAGTGGTTGTCTTATTGTTGATCTCGATCTGCGGCGGAAAGTTTAAATTAAGTTACACTTCAAGACAGGCCGCGTATCTGGGCCCGTCATGGCTTCTCCAAAACAAACAAGATCGAACTTAGCTATCGATTTTTTTTTTATTTTGATGCCTTTTTCGGTAGCCTAAGCGAATCTAATCACCTCTCGGTTTGAGAGAAGCGGGCTCTATTTGTGTTAACTCAGGTAAGCCTCTGGCCCTAGATGTAGATTCTAGATAATACAGATTTCAAAACTTTTGGACCGCTTGTTACTTGTAAGCGAAATAGGAAAACCAGCTTGGCAAGCATCAGATAATTATAGCCCGAGTTCAAAGAAACTTTGTCGCTCTGCCGATAGAACTTTGTAGATAGATCTAGATTCTGCTAGTGACCGAGCTCCTAGATAAGGGAAATCCGACAAAATTTCATTGAATTGTACACATTGCCTTTCTTGACTTAATGTTATTAAGAATTTTATCTTTTGTTTTTTTTTTGTTTTTTTTTTCATTAAAGCCTCAAAACGGAACTGTTCAGTCTCAAAACTCATCACTGTGTGATCAGTACTGCCGCGAGAATAATGATTAGCTTAGGCCTACAAAACAATATCAATCCAACAGCCAAAAATCTGAGATTGTGGATTGAATACTTAGTAAGATTTCCATGCAGAGCCTGTAGACTCCCCGGCGTTAAATATCCATAAATTTATGTCTGGAAATTTTTAAAGATCTATGATTTCGTTACTTATAATAAAAATTGATACGGCAGGTTTCACGTAAAAGTGCTTTACTCATATCCAAAAAATGTATCTGACTGTAGTAAAACATAAAGAAAATATGTAAAACACAAATCCACAAAATATAATTTATCTCTTTTTTCCGTTCCTAAAAATGCATACTGATTATTAGAACATGACAAGCACACACTATACTTGAAACACAAACACCAATATACGAATCATGTATAGTAAAAAAAAGTCTCAAATGTGCATTTTAATGTAAAATATAGGTGCCCTTAATTGTGTCTTTGATTTGCCGATTGTCTCTGTCAAGATTGACAATACTTTTTAATTTTTTTTTTTCTGACCAAGATCCAGACCTCCCTAACCTGCATGGTGGTGGTTGATTTGGGCCTTAGACTATTATATAGCTGTTTTTTCGAGTTCTAAGACTTAAAGTAAAAACATGCAAAACTAAAAGAAACGTGACTTGATTGCTGAATGAAGCATGTCATTATGATTTATTCTTGATTTATCTTGAAAATACGACCACACTATTGGCCTCATATTCTTCATTTTTGGAGTGATAACAATCTTTTATAAATTGAGTATTATTGAAAATGTGTAGAAGCATATCTGGGGAATAAAGGAAAAAAAACTCTGTTCATAGTCTTTGTACTGTTAGCTTCATTCCAGCTGGAGTCGTTAATCATGTATTGAAATTGGAATTTGCTTGTGGTTGATATGGGTCTTTGCTAATGTAGAGCTGTTTTTGTGTTGTTGTTGTTTTTGGTTTTGGGTGTGTGTGTGTGTGTGTGGGTGGGGGGTTGTTAAGACTTCTGAAACTTGTAATATTAAGGGAAAAGTGACTTGGTTGCTGCAAAGTCACCATGATTAAGACCATAATGAATTCATTATAAATATACTTATAACCACACTATTGGTCTAATATTATTTTAATTAAGAAAAACTCTCTTTTAGCGGATAATCTTTTAAACTTGCGAATTGAATTTTATGGAAAAAGTATTTATCCATGACTTGACGATTAAAAACTTTTTTTATTTTTAGCTTTATTCCAGCATGACATTATATTTATATTGTATCAGAATTTAAATTTTATTTAGAATTTTTTGTTCTTTGATAACTTGATATAACTGGGTCTAAACTACTGATTCTAAAAATTGAGATCCACATATAATAAACTAGATTTCTAGAGCCGTGCAAAGTATTTTTTAATCTTTCCTAGATCTAAGTCTAGATCTGATGGAGATGTTTCAAAAAATTTACAAAATATCCCGAATCTCTTTTCTTTTTTATAACAAAATGGCAAAAATAAATTCATCAAGACAAATATATTCATTCTTTTAGGCTCTAGTTGGATATCTTGCCTTCCTCTACATATTTTTAATGGATAATGAAAATTTGTCAAAATAGGATGACCAGAGGCACAAAACTCCTGTCTTTACAATGTAGTGTGACATGTACACATCCCACCTTTTCTTATTTTTTTAATTACTTTTTTTCGGTGGGATCAGGACCGATGGTGCAGAGAAGTATTTTAGATTTATATTAAATAGCATCCCAGTGTCTTCTTAGCTGTTGGAATCTATACCCTCTGAACAGAGACTTTCTAAATATTTAAGTAGCTTAAGATTAATTTCCTGATATATATATCAGGGAGCATCAAATTCATGAGGGAGGAAGACTGATTCAAGATTGGAAGTAAAAACACTGGCATAGATTCTAAGATAATCAAGAAGACTGACTCAAGATTGGAAGTAAAAACACTGGTAGAGATTCTAACTCTGTTCTAGTTTTAAGTACTTTCTAAGTTTTTTACCTGAATGATAGATTTCATGGAGAAAAGTCTTTAAGCATTTACTCATTACTGCATTGTACATGGCTTTTTAAACTGACTGAATCATTTTTAGAACTCAGTCAATATACAGTGAACCTTGAATTCAACGAGACCTCGGGCTCAACAAAGATTTTTCCCCTCTGTATCTCAATAAATTAACCTTGGATGGAACGAGTGTCACATTTACCAATCTCGGGTTAAGCAAGATGAAGCAAAGCTGTATCGGGCCTTAATAGAAGAACAAAACCACTTTACAAGTTACCGTGTACGTTACAATGTCAGGCTCTTTCTTTGACTGGGCGGCAATAAAAATTAGATCGATGGGCAATGACTGTAAAATGTCCACCAGGATGTGCGATTGAAGACGTGTGTGTGTGAGTGTGCTCGCGGACGATTGTATCGAGGAGAAGGGTATGGCCAGTAAGACAGGGACATGGAGAAAACAAAGCCACCTGGGCACTTCAGACCTAGTGCTAGGTGCAAGGCATTGAAAGAGATAGAGAGAGGGGTGGGCACTCAGGGTAGAGCAGCAGTGAAGGGAAGGGAAAGGGGGGTTATAGTGTCTGCAGTTATGAAGCTATACGATTTAGGAAGGTCCGGAGAGAGAAAGGGGGCATGGTTACACAAGATCAAAATAGTCATGTAGATCTGATTACGAGAGAGAGAGAGAGAGAGAGAGAGAGAGAAAGAGAGAGAGATAGATAGAGAGAGAGAGAGAGAGAGAGAGAGAGAGAGAGAGAGAAACAAATGTGCAAAGACAGTGAGAAAAGGAGCGAGGCATAGAGAAGAAGTAAAAGTCTAAGCAAAGAAGGAAACAAGTTGATTTTTTTTGTTTCTTTTTTTTTTAATGAGGTTGAGACTGAGAGTAGTGTGAGTATGTGTGAGAGAAATACATTGCATTGTAGATAGATAGAAAGAGAGAGAGAGAGAGAGAGAGAGAGACACACACACACACACACAGAAAAAGAGAGAGACAGAGAAAAAACGGGGTAGGAAGAGTCAGGGAAGTTGTTTAAAAAATGAATGTGTTTTAAAGAAGAAATACATTAATTAAAAAATAAATGCGAAACAAAACTTCACTTCCTCATCAATTACAATTGGCCAGGTCCTTTCATTTTGTTGAGCAATATAGGGAGGTAACTGATTAAAAGTTTAGAGCTGCAGAGGTTCTCTCATTGAAGACATTTTTTTTGTTTCAATTTAAAAGTTACCTTTTATCCAACGAGACCTCGGGTTCAACAAGGAAATGTTGTCAGACCCGAGAATCTCATTATATGCAAGGTTTACTGTACTTTGTCCCAAGCATTTGGCACTGAGTTATCTATGCTCAGTCCATTCATGGCTTTGATGATGTTGTGAGAAAGAATATGTCAGCTTCTTCATTGATAATTGAGACCCTATGGATAGACCCATATAGTACTTGCTCAGTCCTCTGTTTCATGGCTCATTTGTAAATATTATCGTTCAGGATTGCTTTTTAAAGGGCTCTCTATCTCTGCTGAC
This sequence comes from Elysia crispata, assembly GCA_033675545.1. Classification (NCBI taxonomy): domain Eukaryota; kingdom Metazoa; phylum Mollusca; class Gastropoda; family Plakobranchidae; genus Elysia; species Elysia crispata. The sequence goes on from JAWDGP010001472.1 coordinate 272,103, forward strand.
TTCATCTCTAATTTCTATCTTTTTTTTATAGTATCTCAATTCATCCAGCTGTATCATCATATATATCAGCTCACATATTTGCAGGCATCATGGGCATTGAAGATGATCTTCTGTCTATACTGGCTGGACAAGCTGTGCCTGTGGCAGCTAGTATTGACGTAAAACCAGAGTCCTCTCAAGAAGGTACTGTTCCTATATTGGAAGTAGTGCTGGTTGTTGTTTCTGTATTTTATTGTGGCTTCAGTTATGATTGTGAGTAGTGTTTTTTGGTGTTTGTAGAGATGTTGCTGACTGTTAAAGTGTTATGGTTGTGGAAGGGTGCTGGGGTGGTGATTATAAGTTTTATGCCTTGTTTCAATGAGCGAGCAGTAAAGTTCTATCAATTTGCACTATTTTACTGTAAAATAAATTTCACTTTAGTCACAGGAACTGGAACTGCTTGACAGAAGTAATGATAGAACACCAAATCTTAACAAAGGCATAAAATTACCAAAATAACTACTTAAGTCATAAGTATTAGATCTGACAAATAATTTTGAACAACATAAAGAGATACATCAAACGCTTTGAAAAAAAAAAAATTAATCCACTGAAAGGAAAGAGCCTTGAGTAATGAGTAATACTTATAGAAAGGAAATCTTTAAGAAAAAAATGAAACTAATGAGAGGGAATATATACATTGAATCATAGAGATATCAAATTAAAAAAATTACACACACATTGGGTGCACTAAATTAAAAAGATAGGATTATCATTATTGACAAAAATGTTCAGATTACTTTGAAGATAGGACTATTCTCATATAAAAAAATGTTCACAATATCTTGATCTGAAGATTGAGACTTTCCTAATGGACAAAAATTTTCAGATGAATTTGAAGATAGGATTATTGTCAAGACAGTATGGTATAGGTGAAAAGAAAAGACTTAAGTCTATCGTAAAATCAGTGCTTCCTTATAAATAATTCCAAGAAATGTATGTTACATGGCAGTTTCATCCAGATAAAGGTCAATACATCGTGTTCTCAGATTTCACAAGAAGTAACTTTACAACCAGTAATCAATACAAATCTTGAATCAAGCATAGTAGTATAGAATATACGGTTAACAGTTCGTGTCTCTAGGACTCATGATTTACATAGCAATGTAGAATCAATAATGACTTATTTTAGTTTGAAAGAATCACAGCTTATCAGTAATGACTTAGTGTATAAGAATCACAACTTTTCCACTTTCTTTGAACAAAATAGAATTGGGATACTCTTTACACAGCTGTAGAAAATCTATTGTCAACAATTTCTTAAACCTCTCAACTGGAAGCTAATTTAGAGTGAGATTTATGCTATCTCTCATAGGAGGGAAATATTCTACACAGTATAGAGCTCAAAACTACCAAAGAGCTACTTCTGTAATTAGTTTTCTCTCTCTCTAAATCTGACTATCTTCTTCGAGAGTTATAGGTCGACAAAGTTTTCCGTCTCAACTTTTCAGGACAACTATTGTGTACTCTCTCACTCACCTTAGATCGCATATGATTGGTTGCTCTCTTCTCAAACAAGCAAACAATATAAGTGTTCAGTCGTAATATGACTTCGGATTAGAATTCAAATAAGTATCTAGTTCAATAGATTATGTGATTAAAATACAATCTAGAAGATCGTCATGTACAGATGACTAATGACATATGCTGACCATGACAAAAATGTTCAGAATATCTTGACAATGAGACTTTTCTAATTGACAAAAATGTTTGGAATAACTTGAAGATGGGACTACCCTTATAGATAAAAATTTTCAGACTTTCCTTGAAGATGTGAGGATCCTCACTGACAAAAATGCAAAGAAAATATTGAAGAGCTGTTAAATGAGAAAGTGTTTGAATAAATAAAATCTCTTCTATAAATACTATGGAATGCAGCAAGGTCTTAATATTATGAAAAAAATTGTGGAAAATTATTTAAAATTGTAGCAAAAAGGTACAATGAATTTTCAGACTTTCCTTGAAGATGTGAGGATCCTCACTGACAAAAATGCAAAGAAAATATTGAAGAGCTTTTAAATGAGAAAGTATTTGAATAGATAAAATCTCTTCTCTAAATACTATGGAATGCAGCAAGGTCTTAATATTATGAAAAAAATGGTGGAAAACTATTTAAAATTGTAGCAAAAAGGTACAATGAATTTTCAGACTTTCCTTGAAGATGTGAGGATCCTCACTGACAAAAATGCAAAGAAAATATTGAAGAGCTGTTAAACGAGAAAGTATTTGAATAGATAAAATCTCTTCTATGAATACTATGGAATGCAGCAAGGTCTTAATATTATGAAAAAAATGGTGGAAAACTATTTAAAATTGTAGCAAAAAGGTAAAGGCATGGGAGCAAGAATTTCTTGGGTGAAGTAGATCTTGTGAAAGAGGAGTGGAAACTGGAGAACCCACAGCTCTTTTACCCAATGCAGAGAAAAGAAGAAACTGATCTTCAGGAAATATTTAGACCATCAGTGACATAGACTGTGACTTGGCTTCACAAAATATACTTCTGAAATACTCCTTAGGAAAGTGCTGATCTGATGAAGAAACTATATAACAAGTAGTGCAAGCGGGAAAACATTTATCAAGTCATGGGATAAAAGATAAACATACTATGGGTTATTTATTAAATATGGTGTGAAAACAGGTCAATGAAAATTTCAAATAAGATTATAAGGCTATATGACTGGAAACACATTACTGGAAATAAAAAGAAAATTGTTGGTGAGATTTTGAGGCTATATGTCAGGGCACAAGTCACTGAAAACAAGAAAATTTTTAAATTAGATTTTAAGCCTATGTGTTGGGAGGGTAAAAATAAGTTTGGCATCTAGTGTTATCAGTAAGGTCAACAATGAAAAGAGCTAAAGAAGGCAAAAAGTTGGACAAGCTGAGAACTGGAACTTGTGGCTTTCAACTGCTTTATCAGTGACAAAATTTTCCTGAGAATGCAATACTGCAAAAACTTCTTCACTAACAGAATTTTCTTTTATTTTCCAAGAAAAAGATCACTTCATTTTTTTTCAACAAGCTAATCTCTTACTGCAAAAAGCAAGGTTTGTACACTGCATCAAGACATTTGCTTCAGATGTTCCTAAACAATATTCTTGTTTTCACTCAGAAAAATTCATTCCCATGACGAAGACAAACATGTGCTACATCTGTGGGGCTGTAATATTTGATGAGAGTGGAAAAGTTTTGATGATCCAAGAAGCAAAGAAGTCTTCTCGTGGGGAGTGGTATTTACCAATCGGCAGACTGGAGAGGAATGAAACGATTCTTGTAGGTTTTATCAACCTTTAGATTTTTAATTTTGCTCTAGTTAGTAGTCTTTGAGTTATTTGTTCATATTAAGTTTGGATTTTACGTAAGTATATATTTAGAAGTCATTGGATGTTTGAAAATTGTTATGTTTTTATATTTGTATTTAAAATATGCCTTTGCAGATTAATAACTGTGATTCACACAGAACTTGGATATATAAACGGACAAGACAGTTGAAAACTCAAAACAACCGTTTATTTTGATCTTCCAATGATGAATTATCATCCACTTCACTTTAAATAGTGAAGAGTTCCTCTCATACAGACTTGCCAGGCAGGCATTTGGAAACAATACAACAAAAATATTCATATTCTCTCTATGGCTTAAGTATTTTACTTTGTAAAATGTAACCAACATTTTTCTGAAGTTGAATATAGTTTCAATCCAGAGAAAGGCTGATTTTTTTACATTTGGTTTTTGGCTATGGATTTATTCTTCAAAACCTGAGAGATTTATTGTCAGGTTTTGACGAGCTTAATGTTACCAGAATTTTAGTGGAATGCTGGTAAAGTTGAAAGAGGAAAGCCAGGAAGACAGGAGCTTCCAGGAATTAACCTTTACGATTTTTTTTTTTAAGTGTCCCAAAAAGATCTGAATTTGCAGTTTTCGAAATTAAATATCCCACAACAATCTCTGTCTTACTATAACTCTTATCAAATAAACACAGAAAGAACAATATTTAATGCTTCATATGCAGGAAAACAGTTTCTTTCATTTTGTAAAATGCATTGGTCAACGTAAGTCTATCATTGGGATGCAAAATGTTATAACACTGACTTGGTGAGAGAAATACATGGACTTCGCTGAATTGACTTTGCCAGAGTCAATAACCTCGAGTGAAATGTTATTCCAAGAACAATCTTCCCAAAAATTTGGTTGCGACAAGGAAATTAATCAGTTCTGTCAACAGTCAAGTAGATCTTTCATTAAGTTGTCTGGCAATGTTTATTTTTTTTTTTTAAGTTTTCCTCGAGTCAAAAAAAGTAAACTATTCTCACAGTAACATCGAACTATTCCAACTTTTATAACACAGTAATATTTAACCATTGCGACTTTTATATCACAGTAACATCTAACCATTCCAGCTTTTGTAACAGCGTAACATCTAACCATTCCGACTTTCATAACACAGTAACATCTAACCATTCCAGCTTTTATAACACCGTAACATGTAAACATTCCAACTTTCATAACGCAGTGACATCTAACCATTCCAGCTTTTGTAACACCATAACATCTAACCATTCCGACTTTCATAACACAGTAGCATCTAACCATTTTAGTTTTTATAACACCGTAACATCTAAACATTCCGACTTTCATAACACAGTAGCATCTATCCATTCTAGTTTTTATAACACCGTAACATCTAAACATTCCGACTTTCATAATGCAGTAACATCTAACCATTCCACAGTAAATTGATACCCAAAACCAAACAGCTGATGCTGACTGTCCCTGCAGTAATAGATCACAAACACATTCACTCATTGCCCTTTTGCCCTAATTTCTCTCCCTCGTATTGTCTGTGTTCCATTTCTCCAGACCAGTGTTCAAGATTGAGAACTGAATTGAGTTTTGTTCGTTTGCTAAACTTGTTTGCTGTCAGGTGTATGGTCTACAAACAGATCTATCTAGGAGGCTTTCGAGTTGCCAAGTAAAATTAAAAATAGTGGTATTTGCTTTGCAACTCTCTTGTTCAATAGTTTTCAAACCCTGTTCCAATTTTTTATTTTAAGTTTTGGCATTTGTAAAAGATCCAGCATTTTCAGCACCTCTTTTTTATTGTTTTGTTTTCCTTATTCCAGACTGGGGCTTTGAGGGAAGTCAAGGAGGAAGCTGGCATTGACTGCGAGTTTACCACTCTTCTCAGTGTGGAGATGCAAGGCAACACCTGGATGCGCTTTGTGTTTTTTGGAACTATCAAAGGTTAATATCTGAATGAAACACCCTAAGATTTTTTTGTCAACTTTTTTTTTTATTTAGCCTTGCTTTCTAATTACCCTGGACAAGCTGGACATTTGGGATCAGACTTACTGATGTATTGAGAGGGACAGTAACACACTGTGACAATGAAAGTAATCAGACTTGCTGGTTGAGGAAGAGGGGTGAGAACACTGGTACAGAACAGCAATCAGACTTGCTGATAGAGGTAGAGGGGTGAGAACACAGTGTTATAGAACAGCAATCAGACTTGCTGGTAGAGGCAGAGGGGTTAGAACACAGTGGTATACATCAGCAATCAGACTTGATGGTAGATGAAGACAACAGTGGTTTAAAACAGCAGTCAGACTTGCTGATAGAAGAAGAGGGGTTAGAACACAATGGTACAGAACATGAATTAGACCTGCTGATAGAGGTAGACAGGTGAGAACACAGTGTTATAGAACAGCAATCAGACTTGCCGGTAGAGGCAGAGGGTTTAGAACACAGTGGTATAGAATCAGACTTGATGGTAGAGGAAGACAACACAGTGGTTTAAAACAGCACTCAGACTTGCTGGTAGAAGAATAGGGCTTAGAACTCAGCGGTATATAACAGCAATCAGACCTGCTAGTAAAAAAAAAGAGGGGTGAGAATGCAGTGATATAGAACAGCAATCAGACTTACTAGTATCAGACTTTGTATCTTTTCACTTTAAGAATTTCACGTCTTGTCTAGTAATATCAAAATTTGCAATGCAATATTATTTTGAAATGTCCTGTCAGCTTTTTTTTTTTTTTTTTTTTTTTAATGACAACTTGAAGAGGGCAGAAAACTAAAGAGTCTTGAGGAGCAAGATTCAGAATCACTTCAGGCTAAAATGTTCACATTGGACGAACTCCAACAATCAAGGCATATTATTAGGTATGACTAATTCTTCTCATTTCAAAGTTCAAACTATCTTATTAACAGCATTTATTTTTCTAAATAAGCAAATCAATAAGATTTAGAGCAGTTTGAAATCAACAGGAAGGGGTAGATTGCTTACAAAAACTAACAAACAAAATATGTGTGTGTTTATATATATATGAACGTACTATGCTTGATGATTATTCTAGCATATATGATAATCATTACAAGACTGACAAAAGTAGAAAAGTTTATGTGGTGGTTCCTTGGGTTCAAAATGAATTCTTTCTCAATTTTTAGTCATTTATGGAAAAATTAAGTGATTGATGGGAATAAAATGAAATTATGAACTAGTTGTAAAGCATCACCATTGGTTGCCAAAATTATTTTGTTTCCATTTGTTTCCTCTCTTCACAACTAGGTAACGATTAATTTAAGAAAACTAAGTTTATTTTAGTTTTGAGTGTGTATAGGTAGATATTGTTTCTTGAATTTAAAACTGAATTGTTTCTGTGTTGTTTGAGTGAGAAGTGAAATTCATATTTGTACCAGAAGGTGAGTTAGTTTTTTCAACACTTCTTGTCAATGTTATTGATTCTGCTTTTCTTATTACTTTTTTTATATTTTTAAATATTTCTTTTTTGCGCTTTTTTTTTTTTTTTTTTAATCAGAATAGGATATCACATTTAGGCATCATGCAGGAGAAAATTCACAAGGGTTTGTACAGCCTGTGGACTTTTAGAGATGGTTTTGTTGGTAATTGTAGTTAAAATGAACTTTGTTTTTTGTTTTTTCTCATAAATCATTCATAAAATTGAGGATTAATTTTTTTCTTTGATTGCCTTATATATTGTAGGCAACAAAACTTATAATTTATGCTGCATAAAGGCCACGTCAAGAAAGAACCAGTAGAAATAAAATGTAGGGCTGATTTTCTGCCGAAGATGTGGTGGTTTTAAAAGAAAAAAAGAAACGTTTCCCATTGGAACCACTAGTAAATGTAGAAGTCTTTTTAAAAACCATTGATTTGATTCAAGGTCACCATATGATCATATAAATCCTGAAATTCGAAAGAAGTCCTGAGTTTTGTTCTAATGCAAGAGAAATAATGGTATTTTGTTTTTGGTCCTGGAAATCTTAAGATTTTGTTTAGAATGCCAACCACATTCTTAGGTTGTATTTGTCAAAACACAGCCAGATAATTTTTCGAGAAAGTAAAGGTAGAGCACTGCTCATTTGTCAATGGTGAGAGTTTTCAGGCTGTAGAGAGGAAAAAATTTAGAGAGCTTTCAGGCAGTGTCTAAAAAGAGACAGGCACACAACTTTATAACTAAGGGACTAAAAAAAGAAACAACACAACTATAGATTTAACATATAAATGTATTGTCTTTAATGTGGCTTTATCAGATTGTGTGTAGAAGAAAATGACTAACAAGTTATGCAAAACATTGGAAGAGCTGGGCTCAGACGGACCAAGTGATTGGTTGGGGGAGGGGCAATGTGCAGAATGCTTCAAGGTTCAGTGCAATGGCTAGAAATGGTGATGGCAGAGGGTGTGACCTGGTTGATATGAGGGTTAGATAAGGCTGGAGTGCGGGTTTGTTATTATATATCAGAGCTGGTTAGTATCTATAGAGAAATAAAAATTCAGAATTTGGGGAAAGATTTTGGTTTTACACCTGATTCGAATGGGGAAGCGTGGGTAGAATAATACATGAGAAGGCGAGATGTAAAGGATCTCTAATAAATAGATGGTTATGTAGAAGGGGATGGCAATTTTAAGATCTTATAAATATCCAAATTCTCACATAAATTGAAATAAATATAACTTACAGACATGATAAAATTATGTGTATATGTATACAGCAGCGTAAGTGTGCTTATTTATTGCTCTCTCATTTTGTGTTTTATTCTCTCTCTCTCTCTCTCTCCCTCTATCTATCTTTCTTAAATCTCAATTCTATAAGTCATTACATTCTTCACAGTACCCTATTCTGTCCTATTAGTTACAGCCAAACCCTTATTTTCTACTCTCTCTCTCTCTCTCTCTCTCTCTCTCTCTCTCTCTCTCTCTCTCTCTCTCTCTCTCTCTCTCTCTCTCTCTCTCTCTCTCTCTCTCTCTCTCTCTCTCTCTCTCTCTCTCTCTCTCTCTCTCTCTCTCTCTCTCTCTCTCTCTCTCTCTCTCTCTCTCTCTCTCTCTCTCTCTCTCTCTCTCTCTCTCTCTCTCTCTCTCTCTCTCTCTCTCTATATATATATATATATATATATATATATATATATATCTCCCTCTCTTTCTCTCTTCCTCTATGACTATCTCTCTCTTGTGTACTTAAACTGTGCTGTATGAATCCAGGGTAGTGCCCCGTCGGCTGGGAAGTTAGGTGTGTTAATGGATTTGTGTGATTGGAAAGGTTGCTTGGTCGTTGATGTTGATAGTTTGTAGTTCTAGTGTCTGAAATGTGTGAATACAGAATGTTTCATTCTTTTGTAGGCCTATCATGTCTGCTGTGGATAACTGATCTATAGGTGTGATTTTTGCATGGCTAATGGTGTGCCTGGGGAGGTTAAAATGCTTGGCAACAGCATTGCCTCTATCGTTGTTAATGTTGAATCTGTGTGTGTTTAACCGTTTGTGTAGTGTTTGTGATGTTAGTTCTACGAACTGTTTGCTGCATAGGCTACATGTTATGAGAGAGATGACGTTGTGTGAGTAGCAGGAGAGGTTATGTAGAATGTTGTATGTTTTGCACGTGATTGTGGAGGTGAATGTAGTCGATGATGTGATGAGTATACATGTGTGTCTCGTCTTGACACGCATGAATGAGCTATTGAGTCATGAAGATTTTTGGGCCTGCGAAAAGCTGCCATAAGGAGGGTTGGGATGGCTTTTTTGCACCAATCTGACGTTTGGAGGATGGGAAAATATTTTTTTAGTATGGATGTGATGTTTGGTAATGGTAGGGCTGGATTATACATTATTACTAAAGGAATTCTCTGGCTCTCTGTAAGTGATCTATCTTTTCTCTGTAGTGCCTTCAATCTAGATGCTTCTAGGGCTTTGTTAATGGCAGCTTGAATGTGTTTGTGGGCGAAACTACGTCTTTTGAGGTGGTGTTTGAGATCTGTGAGTCTCCGTGTGAGAGCAGCTTCTGATGAACAAATTCTAACTAATCTAAATGCGAGATTGTATGGGATGCTATGGGTTTTGAGTAAAGGTCTGTGTGGATATAATTGCCTTGTAGTGTGACCATGACGTCAAGGAATGGAATGTGGGTGGGCGATATGTTGCTTGTGAATTTGATGGAAGGGTGAATGCTTCTAGTTTGGCATGGCCGTGGGTCCAAATGAGGAAAATGTCATCTGTTTATCTCAGCCAGACGAGTGGTTTGTCTGGGAAAGAACACAGAAGTCTCCTACAACATTAAGATGTTGGTGTACGTAGGGGCCATACATGTACCCATGGCAGTGCTGTAGAGAGAGAAAAACAATGGTAGCTGTTTCCAAGCTGTAGAGAGGAAAAAAAAAACAATGGTGAGGGTTTTCAGGCTGTGGAGAGGGAAAAACAATGGTACCAGTTTTCAAGTTTTAGGGAGATGAAAGAATAAGGGTAACACTTTTCAGGCTGTAGTGAGGAAAGAATATTGGTATCAGTTTTCTTTTCAGGCTGTAGAGAGGACTAAATAATGGTAACAGCTTTCAGGCTGTAGAGAGAAAAAAATAACAGTAAGTTTTCAGGCTTTAGGAGATTTTCCTTTTTCCTTATATATCCTTGTGCCTAATCTTGGTTGCAGGCTACTTTATGCAGCGTAAAAAAAATTTTGTTTGAAATATCAATGCATTGTTCTTTTTCCATCGTCAACAAAACTGCAACTCATTGATCCAAATGCTGTGACTCATTGATCAGTGAAAAAGTATTTTACAAAATTTGGAAGTTGTATATCAGGGCCTTCAAACTATCAAAATAAAGAATGTGCCGGTGTAGTTTGCTTACTTTCTCCATGTGTGAGTTATCTCAAAAGATTGTGAGTATCGACTGAAAAAAGAATTTGGCATTTGTATCAATATTTTTAAAGGCAGCACTGAAAACTAATTAAATATTTCAGGCATAGCAAAAAAAAATATTGAAATCCAGGCTCTAGATTTAGAAAAACATGTTGTTACACCAAGAGAAAATTTTATATAGGTTGGATGCTTTATTTCTCTCTTTTTTTTTTTTTTTTTATTAAAGGAAGAAAGGAAGATTTTTGTTCGTTTTTTTGTTGTTTTTTTAAATAAGAATATTGCGAAGTTCCTTTTTTATATAGTTTGGTCAAGTGTGAAAAGGTTATTGTTTTTTCCTCAATGTTTTTGAAACCAGGGCACCAGACATTTTCAAGCTGATTGATGCAGCTAAGAAATACTGGCAGACAGAGAGCATGTCACGTCGACCTAGCTGTTTCCCTGTCGTATCTCCACACATGAAGCTTCTCCACAGAGTTGTCATCATAGATCGTATAAGCTCGAAGTATGTATGTCACTTTATGAGTTAATTGTTATCTGATATTTTATCCTGAAAGATATGTAATATTTAGGCGACAGAGCAATTAGCAGTGAAAGCTTAAACTAATTTGGAATACAAAGGTGACATGGGTATGAAGAAAGAAAAGGGGAAAAAAATACAGTCAACTGCGGTTAAGTTGATGTAGCTGGGGGATTTATGATATCATCAATACAACCGTTAGATCATCACAACCGTAGGGGTCTAGGATAAAATCAAGGGAATTTACTGTGTTTTATGTGTTCATCAATGTTTTCAAGGGACTTTACTGTGTTTTACGTACATCCATGAAGAGCAAATGGCATGATCTGCGTTACCAGGCTTGATGAGACATTGGGGTTTTAGTTGGTTTTTTTTTTTTCTTGTTTGTGTGTGCGTGTATTTTTTTTTTTTAATTTTGCTTTTTCAAAAGATTATTTTGGCAGGGTCTGAATTTTACAGGTTGCTGTATCCATGTGAAGAAGCGTACTGCCAGCTGAATTTGTAAATCTAAAGTTTGCAACAGTGTGGAGCTAACAAAAAACAGAAAAACAAAAAAACAAAAATACCCAGTCGGTTATCCACCCATGACAATCATTGCTTTTATTTTCTGACCATCTGATATTGAAAGTACATTGCCACACATTTATTTAGACTGAAAATTAGGATCGCCGGAGGCTAGCATTGTTGGGCATTCACAAACACACCCACAAGTCTTGCGTGCTGTAACCATTCCCTCACCACCACCATCCCCTCTTCCCTCCTAAGACACAGATCACGCACTGCCTTCACTGTCATCATTCTTCAATTGATATGAAAGTCGGCATACAGTTTGCGCATTTGTCAGTGGACTAATCTAGCTGCTGATATTTGGCTTAGTGAATGTTTGTGCGCATGCACATCGAACTATGACTAAGCATGTGCTGTGGCAGTGGTGCCAGGATCCAGAACTATCATACTGAAAGGCCATGGATAATTTGTGTACTGCCTACGGTCTCGACAGGGTTGGGATGTATCTCTGTGATGCAAAAAGGGGTTATGCCAGGCATGATAAGCTCTGAGCAATCAAGTGGGCAGGACTAAAAATATTCCAATTATATTGCCTAGACCAATGTTACGTCACTATTGCGTGCTGTTGGCACCAACCCTTCCCAACTATGTTCAGTATTATACGGATAAATTAAGCAGAAAGGGTGTTGCCGTCATCTTTGTTAGGCTTTAGCACTGCCGGGAAAGGGTAAAGATTGTTGATGAGCAACGAGTGAAAATTAGTATCAACACATCCTTTTGATTTTTAAAGACAGATAATGATCTGGGAAAGAAAAGTTCAATCAAGACAGATGTTTAACGGCTATGTTGAAGTCAACATATTCGTTAATTTTAATAAACAGATAGAGAGGCTGGTTCAGATTCTAGCAAATTAAATCGATATAACCGAAGACCAACTCATCCAACTTCAACACAAGTCCACTGAATTTGTTTTGTTGAACATGTTCATCATTCATCATTATTTAACACTTTGTTCCTTATAGACTTGAAAAAAGAGAGACTGACAAGAAATAGAAATTTTTATAATTCATATGAGGGTCTATTCTCTAGAGTTGACAAATGTTTATATGTTAAGCTTTGAAATGATTAATGATAGAGGAAGGTGATAAGGATAGAGGAAAGAGTACTGGGCAAAGTGATATGAACAGCAGAGGAAAAAGTACAGGGCAAAGTGATATGAAAGTAATGCAAGCGACAGTACGTTGGATAATCGGATACTAAATCTAGATTCAACCCTATTTGGAGTGTCCGAGTATTGAAGAAATATACAGTGTAGCAATTTTTATCCCATGTTGTTTTTTAACGAATTAAAATAGTAAAAATTACAAAAATTTGTGAGATTCACTCAACTTTCAAGAGAGCGTGAGGTTTAGCTAATTTTCATGAGTCTCACGAAAAAATCGTGAGGTTTAGCAACTCTGTATGAAGGATAGAGGAAAGAGTACAGACCAAAGTGATATTAAGAGTAGAGGAAACAGCACAGGGCATGGTGATCAGAGCAGTGGAGAATAGAGTAAAGGGTAGGGTGATATGAAGAGAAAAGGAAAGAGTACAGAAGAAGGTTATAAGACAGAGTGGAAGATAGAGTAAAGGGTAAGGTGGTAAGAAGACTGGAGGATAGAGTTAAGGGTAAGGTGGTAAGAAGGGAGTAGTAAAGGGTAAAGTTAGAAGGATAGTGGGGGATACAGTTAAGAGTAAGGTGGTAAGTACATTGGAGAAAAGAATAAAGGATAAGGTGGTGAAAAGAAAGCATGACAGAATAAAAGGTAAGAAAATAAAGAGAGAGTGAAGGAAAGGGTAAAGGGTAAGGTGATAAGATAGAATGAAGGATAGAGTAAAGGAAAAGGTTAGAGGAAGAGGACGAAAGAGTAAAGGGTAAAGTCAGAAGAAGAATGGAAAAAAGAATAAAGGGTAAGGTGATTAAAGAGTGGAGGATAGTGTAAAGAGTAAGGTTAGAAGAAGAGTGGAGGACAGAGATTAGGGTAATGAATCAGAGTTTGGCAAACAGAGCAAGGTGCGAGCATTATTATGGTATAATAAACCCAAGATTTTGTTGCAGTTTCTATTTTTTTCTTTTTTTATTCATGTAAAAGTGATATTATTTTCATTCTAACCTTTACTGTCAGGCATCAGTCTATCAGTGTCCTTGTGAACACATCAGATGAGGATCACATTCCCCTGACACTTCTCAACTTTGGTCGCCATGGCCACTTGGCTACATCAGTTTATGGTATTTTAAAGGTTGGTACTCTAGCCATTTGGCTACATCAGTTTATGGTATTTTAAAGGTTGGTACTCTGGCCACTTGGCTACATCAGTTTATGGTATTTTAAAGGTTGGTACTCTGCCACTTGACTACATCAGTTTATGGTATTTTAAAGGTTGGTACTCTGCCGCTTGGCTACATCAATTTATGGTATTTTAAAGATTGATACTTTGGCCACTTGGATATATCAGTTTAAGTGATTATTAAAATCTCCTAAAAATCCAGATTTTTTTTTTCTTGTTTCATGAATTTTTATTTTCTTTCTTTATGCATTGTATGGTGTGGCATAAGAAATTTGGAGATTAGAATCCATACCAAAGTATGGAACGTAATGAACAAATTATAAGCATTTTTTCCTAAGATGCAAAAAAAAAAAAAAAAAAAAAAAAGTAATAGTGGATCATAACACAGACCTGTCATTCATTTTGATTGAATCAGAATTATTCTAATTTTTTTTTTTTCAATTGTAATTTGGTGTTTGACAGAATCTTTCAGATTTTCTTTTCTTGGAGAGTGCCAGGTATGATAATAAGTTTCAAGTACAAGCATATGTAACATGAAGCAAGCAATTACGAATCATAATAGGTCTCTAGTACAAGCATATATCATGAAATAAGCCATTGGGAATCAAAACAAGTCTTTACCGCAAACTTGCAACATAAACAAGCAATTGAGAACCACAACAAGTCTCTAGTACAAGCTTATATAACATGAAACAAGCAATTGTGAATCATAACAGGTCTCTACTTCAAGGATACAACATGAAACAAGCCATCCAAAAATAAAAAGTCTCTACTACAAGCAAACAATTTTGAAAGACAAACATCACATGAAGATAAACTCCAAAACTGTTAGAAAAGAGAAAGCAGGCCCCAAAGTAGCAAATGTCTGACCAAATGTTTAATTCATAATGCAACGAATCAAAGACTGTTCAAAACAAGATAAAAATCAGTTCAACAGACAATAAATTCAAAACAAGATAAACTTGGTGCAAATCCTTATTTAAATAAGACCATAAAAAGAAGGATACAAAATTTAATCATCATACATGTATGGAACTGAAAAAACAACAACAGTGATTATAAGATTGGATAGGAGGCCTTGTGGACCAATGAAAAAGATGCACAATATATATATGAGGCATTCTCAGAGGGTAAACCCTAAAACCTCACATTAGGCCTAATGTTTAATTTTGTGAGGTTTTTTTTTGCTTTAAACTTGTTCTATATCAAAGAGAAAGGTATGACATAAAAAGATTAAATTTTAGCTATCTTGTAAGCAAAAAAAACCATACCAGTATTAATTTGAGTCAGGAAATAGATGTTATTAGTCATTAAAATATGACAGTTGATAGAAAGCCTCATGATTAATGTAATGACTTTAATTTGTGTCATTGTAACATTGGGAAGAACTTGTCCCAGAATTTTGTGTTTGCAGCTTTTAACCTTATTCAAATTTCTGTGTAAGTTGGCTGCATTTTGATTCCTCACCAAGAGCTTGAGCCTAGTGTTTCTACAGTACATGTATTAATAAGGAGTTTATAAATAAGTCTATGAATATTTTGTTCTCCCTGATGTGACAGTGACATTATGTCTGTCATTGAAACATCGGGTGGAACTTGTTATAGACTTTTGAGAAAAAGTTGACAAAAACAGAAATCTGTCACAATCACGGAATCCTGAATGTATTTTCATCGCAAATTGCGTGGCTATGTCCCTTTATTTTATTTTTTTTTTTATATCTTGAACGATGCTTAAACCAAAATTGAAATTAAACTCCCTAAAATTTTGGTTTAAACGTTTTCCACTGTATGTTCTTTCCCATCTTCCCAATGACACAATGACAGAAAATTATGCCACTGTAACATCGGGAAGAACAAAATGTTCATAGATCAATTTGTTGAATCTTAATCAACACTGAAGACACTCTAGTCTCTAGCTCTTGGTAAGGAATCAACATGCAGGCAGTTTACATTGAAGTCTGAATCAGTTTAAAAGTCACATGGCAACCTTCTGAAGGGAGCTCAACACAGATCAAAACTTTAAAGACGGGTTTAAGATGAGCAAGTAAAATAATTGTACATAGACACACACTTATGTATTATGTAATAAAATTATATATTTATTTATCTTTGCATGTATTCAGAGAGAGAGAGAGAGAGATATGATGGTAATGTCAAAAAGAAGAAAAGAATTGTCATGTATATTTTATGTAACTTGATTTGTGTGTGTCTGTCTTCAGGCTGCCTTAGGCTCAAATCTGGATGCCTCAACAAATTCTGTCCGGATGTGCGGCATCCTTGGAGTGGAGCACAAAGGAACAGGGGAGCTGGAAGACGGTGTGTGTCTCACCTCTCTTGTCAGTCTAGATCTGGCGACGCAAACCCCAGTAGCCCTTGCTCAGTATGTGTGGCGTCCCCTGGAAAACAAAGACCTTGTACTCAAGATGGAGGCTGCAGCCAAAGGAAAGCTTGTGCCCTTTCTATCTTAGCTTCATTGCATTTCTCGTTCTGATAAAACTAAGATATGTGGATAGGCTGTTTTTCAACATTGATGCTACATCTGCACAGGCATCCAGACTGAATCCATGAGTACCTTTTTTTCCTTATGAAAGAGCTGGCACCCCGGAGTTGAAATATTATTTTATTAATATCCTGAAAGGGGTGTAGTTTTTCATATATATTTCAAAGTAACAGTAGAGTTAGTCCCTTTTTCTGGTCCCAAGAATATTCAAACCTATAAAAATGATTAGGTGTTGGACATTTAGTTTAGTTTATATCTCAAAAAGATGAAAGGAGAGTAATTGAAGCAGTAATTCAAAAGAAGTTGTTTATGCCATTCAAAGTGTGACTAATGGCATCAGTTAGACTTCCTCTAATGATCAAAGTGATTTAGAATTCAACAATCAGGTTCCCAGGAATAGGCATTTCACTTTTAGATTTAGCCAAACTTTATAATATGCAGTATATTAAAGTAGGAATAAATACATACAAAACATGAAAAACTTTTGAAAGTTCCGCTCAAAACTCAAAGCATATTTTATAACAGAGACCCACTTTTCACGATCTCACAATACTTTTTTTCACGATCTCACAATACTGTGTTGGTCTTATTCATGTGTTTTTACTGCTTAAAAACGTTAACTTCAAATTAAAATATCCTGCTGATCTAAAACATTTTCGAACTTCTTATCAGACTATTGTGTTAATTTAAATCATCTTGTATCTTCTTATTACTAATATCAGACTATTGTGTTAATTTAAAACATCTTGTATCTTCTTATCTCTAATATCAGCCTACTGCGCTAATCTAAAACATCTTGAAACTTCTAATCAGACTGCTCAACTGTTCTACTAGATAACATCAATCTAATCGTGTTACTGTTCTTTTCCAGAAGGTGATGTAATTTTTTAATTATACCAACCAAGCAAGCATGACTACTTTTCTCTCTTTTGTGTTTGGAGGGATATAGGTCTGGCTTTTGTAAACCTCTGCACCTTCCGTCTTTAGAAAGCAGTGCTGGCACATTAAATTTAAAGTCTTTTGAATCGTTACCCTCAGAGATCATTTGCGTTACTTTTTTTTAACCATCACAAGATGTAGTCAAAGATTCAGTATGGTAGAAGCACAGTATAGATGCTTGCAACTTTTTATGTTTATATTCTTGGACTATTATCCTTATTTCAATTATGATTATGTGCCTTTTAGAGCTTTCATTGCTTTTTCTGAAGGAAAGTTGTTGGCATAGGGTGTTGTGAATATCTCAAAATCAAAAAACATATTTTTACAGATTATTTCTACCTTTTACAGTTACACCATTTGTATATATGCAATTGACCAATGCAAGAATTTTTTTTTTCTTAATTTTGCATAACTGTTTTGTTACTGATTTTTTTTTGTTACAAAATAATGTTTTCTTGCTTCAGGAAACACCCTATAGCATAATCAATAAATATTTGTTGAAAAAATACCCCATCTTAAACCAATGGACAGTATAAATGCTACATTCATTTACTTTCCAAGTGAGTGGCTTGCCAAAAGCTGATCTGGATTTAGTAAGTTAGGCAAGTGGAATGTGAGAGGCTGACTTACTGGGTTATATAAGTTGTCCATGAGAAACTGATGAAGACCTACAGAGTTTAATGAGTAGTCTGAGAGAGGCTGATGTACTGAGTTCCATGGGTAGCTGGAGAGTGGATGATGTACTGAGTTCCATGAGTAGCTGGAGAGTGGATGATCTACTGAGCTCCATGAATAGCTGGAGAGTGGATGATGTTCTGAGTTCCATGAGTAGCTGGAGAGTGGATCATGTACTGAGTTCCATGAGTAGCTCAGGAATGGATGATATACTGAGTTCCATGAGTAGCTGGAGAGTGGATGATGTTCTGAGTTCCATGAGTAGCTGGAGAGTGGATCATGTACTGAGTTCCATGAGTAGCTGGAGAGTGGATGATGTTCTGAGTTCCATGAGTAGCTGGAGAGTGGATCATGTACTGAGTTCCATGAGTAGCTGGAGAGTGGATCATGTACTGAGTTCCATGAATAGCTGGAGAGTGGATCATGTACTGAGTCCCATGAATAGCTGGAGAGTGGATGATGTACTGAGCTCCATGAATAGCTGGAGAGTGGATGATGTACTGAGCTCCATGAATAGCTGGAGAGTGGATGATGTTCTGAGTTCCATGAGTAGCTGGAGAGTGGATCATGTACTGAGTTCCATGAGTAGCTGGAGAGTGGATGATGTACTGAGTTCCATGAGTAGCTCAAGAGTGGATGATGTACTGAGTCCCATGAGTAGCTGGAGAGTGGATGATGTACTGAGTTCCATGAGTAGCTGGAGAGTGGATGATGTACTGAGTTCCATGAGTAGCTGGAGAGTGGATGATGTTCTGAGTTCCATGAGTAGAATGAGGTAAAACTACTTGTACATGATTTTCTCAAACCCCTTATAAGTTGGAGCAAGCCACACTGGAATGTATTTTTGTTATAATAAACAATACCTAGACGACTTGTTGCATTGTTCAACATTCTGACTTTGTGCATTCCATATGGTTTTGATTTATTTCATAAAGCAGTTGTTTTTTTTCTTGTGAGATGTATCATTCAAGTGTTTTTAAATGTTTTCCAGCTGTTTTGGTCTCTGGCCAGTGATGAACTTTCAATGTTTACATGTGAATGATATGAAATATGCGTCAACTTATTTGTGTGCATCAGGTGTGGATTTCTATGCAAGTTAGAAACTCTTCTTTCTTAAGTTTCAGCTTTGCTAATGTGGCAATAAGTATTTTGTTTCAAAATGTAACTACTATCCTCATTTTTCAGGTTTTTTTTTTTTTTTTTTTTTGGGGGGGGGGGTCGGTGATAATCTAAGAGACTAAATATATCACAGAAGATTATATATATATATATGCAGTAGGACTTGGGTTTGAGTGGCAGATGGGAAATCATATGAGAATTAGGTGACATAAGGTGACATTACCTTTCACGACATCACTTGGAATTGAGAACTAATGTGAATTTTGTTTACATTGTACGCAATAAATTAGAGAATTGTATATTGGTGTATTTTACGCTTGAAGTAAAAATTCTGAAACATTCACTATTTACTCATAAGTTTGAGGAAACTTTCATTATTACATTGACTGAATCATAACTAAATTCAACAATCAAGTTAACTTTTTTTTTTAATATTCAATCTTCTTGTCTGTGATACCTCTTCTAGTTGTCACTGTTTAAGAAGCATAACTTGACCTTCAATACTTCATAATTTTTCATTCATCAAATGTAAAAAAAACTTGTCTGACAGTATGAGCTCTTCACTTGCTTTGATTAGCATTTTAGGTGTTTGTTTTTACTGCAGTGTTTTTACCTGTTCGTTTCTCTTTAGTTATTAGTTTTAGGCTTGACTTCAGAGATAAATTTCTATATAGCTGCACAGGGTCGGTATAAGTCTGAAATGGAAGATTCAGGCTTACAATTGTATTGCTGAGCAGCGATATAAAATTTTGTAGCTTTGTGTACTTGTGCAGAGTTGCTTAGAATCTAGATTGTTTTTATACACCATGCAACATATCGCAATGGCAAGGTTTCTCTGACAAGTACTAAACAGATTTTCATCTACATTTGTATCTGTTTCTTATGGGTATTTTCAACTAGTTCTTAAGAGAAAAATGAAAGTTATTCCATGTCTCTATGTGAAATAAAAATTAGGAACTAATATCTGTGTCATTGTATTATTTATAATTTTTGTGTAAGTCAGTATGCATTTTTCATTTCAATTGTCTTACTCCTTTTGTTGTTGTATTGTTTTGTAAGAGTCTTATGACCTGACAAGGCCAACCCTTCATTGTGATTAAGGAGATTTAGAGTTCTGAATGAGATGAGATAAAACTAAAAGAACGACTCAACTGCTACAATGTTACCGAAAGCCAATCCATGTTGCCATGAGAGATCAGCATGATTTGAAATCATCTTTTTACACATAGCATGATTCCTTTCAAAACATGAACACCCATTTTAAAAAATAGGAAAAATTAGAGATCAGCATGATTTCCTTCAAGGCATGAAGATCAGGAGCTAAATAGAGAATTTGTAAAATAGAAACTAAGCACTGGGAAGAGAGGTCCCTGCTAACTATGAAGTGGACTTGTGAAAATTTTATGAATCAATCTGTTGACCAGTTCTGATAAGGAAGATGTAGAGCAAAAAAGTTATGATGTTTATGTTTTCAGAGGGAAGAGGAAGATGAGATGGGAAGAAGGGAGACGGACTGATAAAGAGAAAGTGTATATATTGTTTTTCAGGAATAATGCAGTTGTCCTGGTCCCACAGAAAAATGCACCGGGTGTGCGGCCGCATAATTTGGTATTTATCGTAGTGCGGCTGCATAATGTTGTTTCCCATATAATGCGGCATAATTTCACGTTTTGGGTGAAATTTTAGTAAGAATTTAACTTTTTGGCTATAAAACATACCGTCGACCGCTGATATTGCTAGCCACTACATGTACTTGCTCTTTTTATAGGTTTAGCAACAAGGGAACCTCCTCTTTCTAGGGTTTGGTCAATGCTGCAAGACCTGAAGTGCATGTTCAAGGGTCAGTATTCAACCAGTCAGGTGGCTAAACTGTATGATGAAGGCTTCTCAAACTCCGACATGATGTGTCTCCAAGAACTTTTTACTTAGCACTGCTTATCAGCTGACAGCAGAGAAACTATATCGCTATATGACTGAAGCTGGGCAGCCGGGAATTACTTTCACAAAAGAGGTTAAATTTTTTCATCCTGCCAAATTAATCTTCAACACTGAGCAACAGGAGCTGACATCCCTTCCCAATTTATAGACCGTGCCCGAGGAGGAGATCCATCTGAACGTCACACAGTTTGGACCCGAAGCAGTGCGCAATGCGCTAACAAACTACATTGACATCCCATATTTTTGGTCTTCTGTGGCCGAGCAAGTACCAGATTTGGCTGCATATGCCAAGTGGTACATTTTTTCTACTATTAGGTCTGCAGGTGCAGAGGGTAGCATTATGTAGTACAATTTGATTCTCTCAGATAGAAGGAGAAGTCTCAGCAATGATTCCCTGCGGCGTCTTGTTTTTTTTATCATATAATAAGTCCATTGAAAATAAATTTTTTAATTGAGACTTTAATGGTCATGGATTTACGGGCCCCAATATGATTATATGTATAATTTTTTTTTCCAGTGCACATTTACTTTTTTAAATGTATAAATTTCACGTTAACCATTAATGTATATAATAGTAATTTGTGTCAATAAAGTTATCTTTTGCTTGAAAACCATTGTTTTTAGTTCTTGCATGATTTTTGCACAGTTTCTAATTTCACCTGCATAATTTGCCAAACTTTTTTGCACTTTTCCGTGGGGCCAGGTTATCAGTCAATTATTTTGGACTTGCAACTGAAATTATTATTACTTTGACTTTGAGATACAATTTGTGTATCTAAAATGTTCAAATTTTCCTTTTCAACTTGGAACATCAATTTCCTTCTATTTACGATAAAGCTTTAATAAATGCACAATTCGAATTATCAGCTGAATTTCAACCAGATTATTCAAAAGGTGCCTGAGATCCCCCTCTAGGTCTCAAATTCTGTTGTAATATATGAAGCCATAACAATCATTATGAATGTGTCACAAACAGTTGTCTGCTACTGCTGTAACACTTAGTTCAGCACTAGCCTGATGCGGGTTACTAGGACATGACCTGGGCATAACTATTGAGCCACTGGAATGATCACTGATCAAAGCAACCGCAAATATAATTTCACAGATGCCTCAACTAAAAGACTGAAAATCTAATTGCTATGGGCTCGAGATCTATAAAAATTTATTTTTATGAGTGAATCTATGAACGTATCTGACGTTGATATTCCAAGTTTTTGAGTACTTTTAGTATTATTTATGTTTTTTTTTTAACCTAAGCACAATCTCGAGAACTGTGGAGATAGATAATTATAGTTTTCTAGTGTTTTTGACAGTCCCAAATCCTGAATGATATACATTGTCTAGTCTGCTCAAGAATTAAAAAAAAAACATATATCCTATTTAGAAATTCATAAGAAAAAAATTTGAATGCTTTTTACATATTTGAAACTAATTCTATACTTCATTGCCAGAATTTGGTATATGTTAAACAAGGATCTTTGGTAACAAAAACAAATAAACTAATTTGACTTTGCAGAATTGATAGTTCATCCATTTCTTGATAACATGAGTTAAGTTTCAGGCAAATCAATCTTTCTGATTAATTTTAATGAATTATTTTCAAATAAAAAAAGCTAATTACATGTATATTTATTATGCATAGATCATAAAATGCATCTCACAAATACAGGTATAGTAAAAAAAAAAAAAAAGTATACAGATAGAAGAAAAGTTTTTCAGAAGAGAACAAACTTTCAGAAAATACTAAAACCAAAAAAGTACCAGATTTAAAAAACAAAACAAAAACAAGACACAAGAAATATTACTGCTGATAAGAAATGCTACCACAGGGGGCTGCCAGCTTTCCTATTCAGGCATGTTTAACGACCTGTGACCCTAGGTAACCTGAGCCAGTGAATAATACTCAGCAGTGCAACTAAAATAATGGCCCGCTAGCTTTGTGCCTAGTGCCTGTAAACAGCCATGCACAAATCAGACTTTTGACCTTTTCATTGTTCAGTGTAACAAAAGGGAATTCTATAGCCAATGAAAAAGATTAACCCTTCGCATGTCTATGTCCACAAATATTTTGATATGAAACTTTTCAAATTGTGATTTGTATAATTCATTTCTATCTCCAGAGATATTGTAATCTAAAGCTTTTCAAATGGCACAAGTAGTTTATATATACATGAATTTAGTTCTGTGTCCAGAGATATTTTCATCTAAAGCTTTTCAAATCAAAGTATTAAAATTTTTATAATATTTCTCTATGTTACTAAGAACAGTTTGAACAACTTAGGCCTGAATTGCCCCAGACCTCTAAGATTGTAAGAAGCTTCCTAACTGATCGATGCTAGGATCAGAAAACGACTGACACTGCTTTATGTCTAAAACGTTATGGCCATTATACTGTTTTGTCATAACATAGACATAATAAAAAAAATGTCTTATTAGTATGTAGCAGTAAAATTATCAACATCATGCAGTAGAGGCGCTGGAGATAGAGAAACAATAAAAATTCATAAGCACTTAAAACAAATTTTATTTTCTTTTGAAAAAAATCTTTATTTGAAAGTCATGAAAGCACATAGGGTTTATGTCATTATTGTGCATGTAAAACTGCAGGAATTACATCTCAACATTGTCAGTCAAAAGCAATTTTAAATAGAGCTTCTAGTTCTAGTTCTATAAAACACCAAGCATGTGTTTATCTCATCCACTAAAGACATTTTACAGAAGAGAAATCTTATAAAATGCAATAGCTCTTGCTATCAGATTGGAGGCCATGTAAATCAAAGTTCTGTCAAACATTTCCAAGGTCTTATACATCACCACAGTTCTGTTTACCAGTTCAGAGTTCAATAAAATCACCAGTTCTGTTTACCAGATCAAAGGACATAAAAACCACCACAGTTCTGTTTTATAGATCAGATGTCATGTAAAACGCACCAGTTCAGTCTACCACAATGGAGATCATGTAAATCATTACAATTCTGTCTACCAGATCAAAGGTCATGTAAACTATTACAGTTAGTACTAGTAAAGGTCATATAAAAACTTGCATAAATGTTTGACAGTGGTTAGAATAACAACTACATAAACACAGAATTCTGCAGACATGAATGCCAACTCATTGGGACTCTGGAAGGATTCATTCACATAACATAGAGAGAGTTTAACATGGAGAAGAGTTTAACATAGAGAGGGTTTAACATGCAGAGGGCATAATATAGAGAGAGTTTAACATATGGTTTAACGTAGAAAGGGTTTAACATACAGATGGTAACATACAGAGAGTTTAACATAGAGAGAGTTTCACACAGAGAGGGTTTAATATAGAGAGAGTTTCAGTATTTATATTGATTGGCTCTTGTTTCAGGTATCTTATATATTTCACTATCCCTTTAGCTCTCCATTAGAGCTTTATTAACTATCTCTCTGTTCTTTTACAGATTTAAAAAGATTTTCTACCCCTATTTAACAAACTTTACATTAATACAACTTTGTTATCTATGGATATCTCTAGCTGTGATATTGTCTTTCTTCTGAAGTTAATGATTTTTTTTATATGTATATTTATAATATTATATAGACCTTTAAATTCTTAGTGGTTGCTTTTGCACATTTCATCAAAAGCATTTACTTTTGTTCTATAGTTGTCATTGTCGTCATTTAGCATGAGTTAGGCAAGTATAGTGCTGTGGTGAGTTGCACTCAGACATGAAAATGAAAAGGAGAAAAGGTAAGCATCTAGCCTGACACTTGGTCTAAAAAGAGACAGGTGTAGCACTTATCCAATTAATGAGAAACACAGTTTGAACCTTTGGGTTTTCTGGTTTTATTGAATTATCAAAGTATCATCTGACTGTGTCGAGATATAAGTCTGAACTGAGAAAGTAAGCTCTTGGTCTCCTCAACGCCTCTGTGGTGAGCTCTCTCCACAACCTCGGATGTATACATTCGTCACGGGTTAGTCTTTATCATTGTCCAAGATTTAATAGTCCAAACGCTACACAGCTCCCCCCCCCCCCACCCCCCAAAGACTGACACCGTAAGAGTCACTGGTATCGCATAGGCGGTCGAATAGTGCGACCTGTACGCGAAGACGTCTGAACAGCAGGGCGCGACATAGCTTGCTGATGCTTAGAGGCGGTGCTTGAGTCTGATGGATGACTGCGAGAGGAATGACTCTGTTTAGCTGGAGAGCGACCACGTGGAGGAGGTTTAGCCAGTATGACCGGTTGAAATGGATCGAAAAACGCTGGCTTGATGCGATCGACTGAGATTTGTTCAGCGCGACCGCCAATGTCTATGAGGAAAGTTTTGTCCCCTGGAGTCAGAACTGCGTAAGGACCCGAATAAGGCCTCTGTAACGGTCTTTTAGTGCCATCTCGTCGGACGTACACATGTTTTGCGGCTAACAAAGATGGGGACAGGTAGGGTCTAGCAGAAGTGTGATGAGAGGCCAGACGAGGTGCATAAAGCGGGATGTTAAACCTGAAATTCAGCAGTAAGTCATCCATAGATTTTGCCGATTTAGGTGGAACTAGTTCACCTGGGATTGGCAAAGGCTCACCGTAAACAAGCTCTGCTGAGGAATAACCTATGTCTTTTGGTGTGGTTCTAAGCCCGAGAAGTACCCAGTCTGATGAAGCCACATTAAAGGTGAAACGTTTATGTTAAATCTATAGTTGTGTTATTTCTTTTTTTAGTCCTGTAGTATAAAGTTGTGTGCCTGTCTCTTTTTAGACCCTGCATCATACTATTTACAGACATACACGCCTCCTTTTTGGATCCTGTATAATTACTAAGTTGTCCTCCAAGTGTGGTCTTTTTGCTTTTCTAACTGGATGTAGCCTAACACTTGCCAGTTTATCAAGTAATCTAGGATCCAGGAAATATATGACTGGGGGATGTTGTATTTATTCAGTTTTTTACATAAAAAGATGTGATTTGATTGTATTAAAAGCACTGCAGAAATCAAAGGATATAAGTCTTTTGCTTGATTCTGCTTTCTCTAGGTTGAATAAATTACTATTCAATACAAAAAGAGTGTCATCAATGCCTCTGTAGGCTCTTCTATAACCAAATTGAAAATGGTCCATAAATCTTTTTACTAAGTTCTACTACCATTACGGTACCTTTACAATTACAATTACAACTTTTTTTTTATCCTACATTAAGAATTAAAGAAAAACAATTTTGAAAAGAGTTGTGGAGCAGTTCTAAAAGTTAAATAATATACAAAACATGTTCGTTTTTGGTTATACAAGCACAAACTCAAGATTCTGAACAATATTCAAAGAAGACATTCAGATCCTATGTAGAAATGCAAGATTACCTATAAACATAAATTTGAAAACTGTCCTATTGATAATCAAGGTTCTCAGCATTTTATGTATTAGATATGATTATGTGATTGTAATAGAGTATTCAAAAAAAAATTGTTTTAATTGAAAAAAAAAAAACAAAGAAAAAAGGGGAGAGTCAGTAGGGTATATGATTAAAAGGAAAGTGAATGGGAGAAAGATAGAGAGATGAGGAGAGTGAGGCTTATGATTTTCCCCCTTATCCAATATACTCTCTCTCTCTCTCTCTCTCTCTCTCTCTCTCTCTCTCTCTCTCTCTCTCTCTCTCTCTCTCTCTCTCTCTCTCTCTCTCTCTCTCTCTCTCTCTCTCTCTCTCTCTCTCTCTCTCTCTCTCTCTCCACACAATCAATTTCTATCTAAAGCAATTATTTAGTTTTATCAAATAGATGATCATCAGTTCTTTTTTTGTTAGACTGTCAGGTTTATAAATTTTCAAGCCATTATATTTTAAACACTCAAAATGCAGATAGATTTATATGTTTATAATTAGTTCCATTTAAATCAGAGATCCTGAGAGTTTCACAAATTATGACTGTCGGATAACTTGATTTTTTTATTTTGCTGACGAGTAATTTAAGTTAACACTGCTTATGTTATAGTATGACATATGAAACCAAATGGTGGATATCCCTTTAGAGTATGTAAGATTTAAGATTGCAAAATTAAAGAGGGTACTCAATCTCAATTTAAGATGAGTTAATTAACTTGTCAGAGGGTGCTATCTATTGAGAGCAAGTGATGGTTGGCTAGATGGCTAGTTATAAAGAGTATCCATGTTGTGTATTCCACAAGTATTGTTTGTAACTGTAGCAGTTTATGCACTGTTCCTAAATATTTATCTATATCAATGCAATATTTCTGGCAATTTTCAGGTTTCATAATTGAAAGAATTAGATCTGACAAAGCTCTTCAGTTGAAATAAACACTGCAGTTATCTAATGGTACACAAATATTTACTGAAGATGGAAGATATTTGAACATATATTTCAATTTGTAAAAGAAGAGCTATGTGTGACAAGAACTCATGGGAATGTACAGGTCATGAGGTATGGAGCAGCACTGGAAATGCAGTCATGTAAACTTCTCATCCATTCCACTATAGTTAGAGATAACACTCAAACCATTTTGACTGAGTTAAAAGTAAATCTGCTTCAGCTACCACATATTTGTGATGGTTGAAGGCCATTAGTAGCTAGTACAGTGACATTTGATCAGCTGCAATATTGCTATGTTCGTTTACAACCAAAAGGAGTATATAACAAATGTTGGAAACAAGCTTTAGTCAATGCTAACTTGATAACACACATACCTGTGAAAAAAATCTTTACATTGTTTTCATTGTTTGTTTTGTGTTGGTGATGATCTGAATACCGGTGCAGTTAATTGTTCCTTTCACTTATTTGCTTACCTCAAAGATGGTTTAAAAGTAAAAACTCCTTCACAATATTTGGTACAGGCAGCTGCTGCACTTTCAAGACCAAATGAAGATCTGAATTTGAATGCAAAAGGCTTTTGCGAATTGATAAACAACACAATACCTTTAGGTGCCTTGGATGACTGGCTAGAACCTTTAGAGTGTCTAACACATCTGGACAAGTCTTCAGTAAAGGCGGTTCTTCCTTCAAGCACTTTTTAACATCTGCATGGTCTATACATACCCCTGCCTCAATTAGCATATCAAGGATTTGTCGGCTGGGACATGCCTCAAGTACAGCTGAAATGGGTGTATGTCCATTGATGCCCTTGTGGTTGGGATTGGAACCATTGAGCAAAAGAAGTCGGCTTGTGTCATAACTTGCTTTCTTACAAGCAATGATGAGTGGTGTAGATCCCCGCACAGTTTGAACATCTACTTTAGCGCCATAACGAATCAGCAATGATGCTATCTTTACATCTCCATGAATAGCAGCAACATGAAGAGGACAGAGACGGGTGACATCTGGTGCATTGACATCACAGCCTGGAACCCTTGCAAATGCTCTGGCCATGGGGTAATGCAGCAAGTCCACTGCATGCCACAAAGCTGAGCAGCCTCGATCATCTGTTATATTCACATCCAAGCCACCTTTAATCAAGAGCTCTACCATGTCTGTTTCACATCGCAAGATACACGGAAAAACCGCTGTGAGTTTGAGCCGATCCCTTTTGAAAAAAGGCCTTATCTTTATAGAATAGTTTTCAATATCCACCACATTCATCAAATTTGGGTTACATTTCCTCTTCAGTAGAGTTTTGACAATTTCATGCTGACCTTTTCTCACAGCCACCTCCAGAAGAGTTTTCCCTAGACTGCTACTGTGATTTGGATTGGTAAATGCATAATCTGGACTTAAACCCCTGTCAAAAAAGTCTTGCAGTTCTTTAGTGTCACCAGATGAAACAGCCTTGTATAACAAAGTTTCAAAAAATGTCATGTTTTACACTGATAGAACCCTCAAGGTCTTGTATAAAAGTTATCATTAAGAGATTTGTTTATTTCTCCAAACATCTTTTTTTCTTTCATTGAAAAAAACAATGTTTAGGTGACTCAGGAACTTGGCTGGTTTTAGCTTGCTTGGTTCAACTTAAAAAAAAATAATAATAATAAATCTAATCTTAGGCTTACACACGCACACACCTGGACATTAACTGTATCAATGGAGTCTGGTAATTTTGCTGTTTTATTTTATCAGTCGCTTAAGTAAATGATAGATCAGCATTTGTTATTCCTAATACATTAAGTCAACTTAGTTCAAGTCATAGTTTCTCGCGCTGTGCGCCCCTTAGACTCTGATATCATTTTTCAAAATTTTTCAAAATTTTCTGAATGGCATTACGGTCTCTTTTTGTTGGTAAAAGTGTTTGAGAAGTTGCTACTCGATTCGGCTATGACATGTAAATCAATGGCTTAATCAAACGAGCTTAGTCAATGGCCGCCATTTGTTGACGCGTAGCAACGAATAGAGCTGGGATATATCGATAGCTATTTCAATGAATATTTGTTTAACGAAGTGACTATATAGAGTGTCACTCTACATAAACTAATAGAGCTCTGCACACTATTCAGAGTAACAGCTGAGCTCTTCTGTGACAGAAACAAAAGACTACGAGACAAAGACCAGTTTTGCGCCACTCAGCGCCAGCCTCAGCCTGCCACTGCCAGTAGCCTACTATCCATGCGAATGCACATCCAGCGAGAGTAGATTTAGATCGAGAGCTAACGTTGCCATCTTAAAAGCTATTTGAAAAGTAAAAAGAGTAGATTCGAATAAATTTAGATTACCGTAGCTGAAAGTGAAGTTAAATGGAGCGTTTTGCCGTTGGGTCGTTTTTTGCCACTCTAGACAGCTTTGAACTACAGTTTAAATCGTACCAAAAAGAACAAGGGTTCTTTTTGTGAAGTCACTACTAAAGTAATATCATCTTCAAAAAACAGGAATAATGAAAATACGAATGAGATGGACATGCCCACAAGAAGATAGGCCACAGAGAAGAAGAAAAAAACTTCCACAATCATATCGGGGTACTTTGTTGATCACTTAACAATTATTAATTAATACAGGTGCAAACGAAATTTCGAACAACACTTGACTTGTTCTCTTTCTTAACATACATCTCCAGTAAGAGCGGAAATTTTTCGACCGCTATGAGTGTGACACGAAAAGTTTTCATCTCAAAATAAAAAAAGGATAACGTTGAATCTGTAAATTATCATACTCGGATACATTGCCTCTCTCTCTCTCTCTCTCTCTCTCTCTCTCTCTCTCTCTCTCTCTCTCTCTCTCTCTCTCTCTCTCTCTCTCTCTCTCTCTTGTTTAAAGATGTGAGAATGGAGAGGGAGAGTGAGTCGATAGTCTAGCCCCGCCCTAGATCTAGGGTCAAACTGGTCCTGAATATTTCCTTGAGAAACTAAATTTCTTGATGAGACGATTTTTTCAGTTCAACCAAGCCGTCAACGGCGTGCAGCTGGCTGGTGGTGCTGTCGAGTGGTTCATCTTTATCTTGCGAAAATCTTGAAAGACAATCTTTAATAAATTTTATTGCTGCTGGCAATAGAAGTAGAGGCAGCCATAAGAAAAATGAAACGTGGGAAAGCTACAGGTCCCGATGGGATACCAATAGAAATAATTCTAGCTCTAGAAGAAATGGGTATAGGGATGACAACTAAACTTCTCAATGCAATTTATGATAGTGGAACAATCCCAGAAGACTTGGCAAAATCTGTATTTATAGCTTTGCCAAAAATTCCAGGTGCCACTGAGTGTGAGCTACATAGAACAATTAGTCTGATGAGCCACATTACCAAAGTTCTACTTAGAGTACTGATGCTTAGAATGCGCAAGAGCTTAAGACCAGAGATATCTAAAACACAATTTGGTTTTGTCCCTGACAAAGGAACTAGGAAAGCAATATTCACATTATCAATGTTAATGGAAAGATGTATTGAAGTTCAAAAGGATCTCTACATGCTTTATTGACTATTCTAAGGCTTTTGACAAGGTAAAGCATGAAAAGTTGTTTGACATGCTGAATCAGCTAGATATTGACGGAAAAGACTTGAGGGTGCCTAGAAATCTCTATTGGGATCAAACTGCTGCGGTAAGGGTAGATGGAAAACTCAGTGAGTACACAAATATTAAAAGGGGGGTGAGACAAGGTTGTGTGATGTCGCCAGGCCTGTTCAACTTGTACAGTGAAGTAATTTTAAGAAACTTGGATGAAAGTGAAGGACTCAAAGCGAATGGTGAAAATCTGAACAACCTAAGATATGCAGATGATACTTCTCTATAAGCAGGATTGGAAGAGGATTTACAAAGGCTTCTAAATATTGTTGTAGAAGAGAGTGAAAAGCTGGGATTGTCTCTAAATGTAAAAAAGACTGAATGTATGATAGTATCTAAGAAGAAAAATAATCCAGAATGCAAGCTTTTTAGCAAGGGAGAACAAATCAGGCAAGTACAGAAATTCAAATACCTAGGATATACATTGACATGTGACGGTAAAAGC
Organism: Elysia crispata; assembly: GCA_033675545.1. Lineage (NCBI taxonomy): Eukaryota > Metazoa > Mollusca > Gastropoda > Plakobranchidae > Elysia > Elysia crispata. The sequence continues at coordinate 303,150 of JAWDGP010001472.1, forward strand.
AGGACTGAAATTAAGAAGAGAATAGCCATTGCAAAGGCTTCTTTCCAAAAAATTAGTACCATTCTTAAAAATAGAAATATATCATTTTCAACCAAATTGAGGGTTTTGAAAACATATGTGTGGTCTATACTTTTATATGGATGCGAAACTTGGACAATAACTGCAGAAACCAAGAAAAATTTAGAGGCAGCGGAAATGTGGTTCTACAGGAGAATGTTAAGAATATCATGGAAAGAAAAGAGGACAAATGAATCGATATTAGAAGAAACGAACCAAGAGAGATCCCTCATAAACACAATAAGGAAAAGGCAACTGAAATTTTTAGGACACATATGTCGCCATAAGGGACTGGAATTTTTATCTCTTACAGGCAAGATAGAAGGTACAAGAAGCAGAGGTAGACAAAGGATTACATTTCTTGATAGCTTGAGCTCTTTTGTGACAGGAAACAACAAAGACAACATAGCCTTACTGCGGATGACGGAAGATAGGGACAGGTGGAGAATCATGATCGCCGATGTCTGTTCCAGACAGGGCATTTGAGAGAGATTGCTGCTGGAAATCCATGTTTTCCCCCCTTCGTGATGACCGACTCAAGAGATGCACCTTTAATTATAACCTTGAATGCGGCAAACGGTTCCAAAATCTAAAAGAGAGTAAAGGTCTACCTTGACAGAAACCAAAGGAGTTGACCCACAATCCACCTCTCCCTTTCCCTTTAACTGGGCTTTGTCAATTGTCACTCTCTGGAATGCACAGAATACTTGGCGCAGCCTCTGTGTGATTCTGTGAAAGCAGGTCACAGACTTAGGCCCTAGAGTTATTTTCAGGGCGCTGACAAGTCTGTTTGAAACGTCATTCTCCTCAAGATGCTCCCTTTTTTCAGTTACTGCGAGAGACTGCATCTTTACTACCAGTCCAAGGGGCTATGGGGTGTGAAGAACAAATTGCTCTTTAGGCATGTCTGCCTATAGCAGTTATAAGATGGGCAGACCCTACTTGAAGTTGTTGAAGCAATTTCCTTTGAGTGTGGTTGTTACTACGACTGTAGAGTAAACAAAAGAACTATATGTACACGGTGGAGTAAACAAAAGAACTACATGTACACGGTGGTGAATCTACTGCGGGCCCTCCACTACGCAGATCTATCGTCAAGCCATACGATCAGGCGTAGCTTGACGATAGATCCCCATTGTGTGGGGCGAAATCGTATTCAGATTCATCTGAATCCGATGGACAGATCTGAGCCGCTGAGGTATCAAGCAGTGCTTGATATTTTCAGATTGGTCGTCAGTCAGCTTAGGCGGGACGAAAAAAAGTGGAGTAAAAATTGTTGAATTTTGCAAATCTGACTTCAGAATCGAATTCACCGTCGAATTTCCATGTAGAATGATACAAAAGAACAATGGCTTACGCATTTAATATTGTGGTTTTTATTTTAATTCTGCTCGCCGCGATTTCTTTTTCACCTAGTAGGGCGGGATAGGTCCTAGGCTCTTGTTGGGGATGTGATTAGGTCAAGGTTACCGCCAGTCTCGGCTAGGCTGACACTAGGCTGTCTGGATCCAAGGCATTCCAAGCTAGACAATAGGCCTAGGCGTGTAAATTGGGTTACGTTTTAGTGAAATAGATCCTCTTTCTTTCATTCATTAAAATAAAAAAGTCAAACATGACTTCATGGTGTAAAGAAAATGTTATAGATTTTATTAATCTATACAGATCACACGAGTGCCTCTGGATGGTCAAATCAAAAAATTATAGCAACAAACATATGAGAGAACAGGCATATGATTCTTTGCTGCAGTGTGTGAAGAAATTTGAACCAGCGGCTAGCCGAGATTCCATCACTAAAAAAATTAATAATCTGCGGACATCGTTCCGTAAAGAATGTAGGAAAGTGGAATCATCTAAGCTTTCAGGTTCGGGCATTGAGGACATTTATGTCCCGAAACTGTGGTATTTTGATCAATTGGTTTTTTTAAAAGACCAGGACATCCCAAGACAGGCCCAACTTAACGCTTAGAAGGCATTGTGGCATTTGGGGAGGGGAACTAAATAGCTCAGTACAACTTCTCGATCCCTAGGCTTTGTGGGCCTTGTGCTGCACGGTGAAGGCCTGATGGTCGATCTGACTAATGTGGAGACACATTATCGTCTGTCCGTTTGAATCAGTTCAAACATCAGATGGCTTGATCGTATGGCTTGACGATAGATCTGTGTAGTGGAGGGCCCGCATACCACGTGGACCTTCCTTTAACCCTTACTCGCCCCCACCCTCCAAATGTAGAGTCCTGCAAGGTGTTGGAATAATCATTTCCCTGGAATCGTCCTCACTTGTGTGGATTGCAACTTGTGGTCACATTGGATCTAAAATAAAGTGATTGGCGGATTTTTTTTGTAATATCATTAGATCAAAACAATATAGTTACAGGTCAAGCACAGCCTCTTGTTAGTATGAAACCAAGGTTTTGCTGAGATGTAAACAAAGGTATGAGTTGGGAGCGTAAATGTGTGTGAGTAAGGCAATAGGCCTATGCCATTATTGTTGTTGGTTTTTAATGTACTGTCACTGTGTGTAAAATAGTAGGAAAGCATAGTCTGATGTTCAGATTGCTCAACGGACTTTTCTCTTGATGTCTTTCAAGGTGTTGAGACAATGAATCAACTGACTTGGACAGTACTGTCGCCAGTCCAACAGGGATCCTAACCCTTTTCTCCTTTGGGGGTAGGAATTTCTTTAGCCTTTGTCCTCCATAATTTTTTTTTTTTTTTTTACTAAAGGTATTAAAGAATCCATAACAGATTTGATTATTGCGAGAAAAAAGTATAAAACCATAATTTCGGTAAACAGAATAAACCCAAAATGAAAACTTAGTTATTGCTTAGATTAAATCCAGATTAGATAACGGGCTGAGCTATCTGTGGATAGTGATTTAAAAGTCTCGAATGGACCGGATTGTTCCCGACTTCAGGAGTAAAGTGCTGGATCTACGGCACTTCGCATAGATGCAGCCGTCGAGGCCATCTCTGAGGAGCAAATCTTCCCACTACTAAGATCTTTCCCCAACCTCATAATAATAATAATAATAATAATAATAATAATAATAATAATAATAATAATAATAATAATAATAATAATAATAATAATAATAATAATAATAATAACATCAACAACTCTCTGGGAAAGAATATCTACTGGTCAGTTATGCTGGCCATTTACAAAGTCTCGTCGAAGTTGGTCGCTTACTGGTCCAGTTTGTCTAGACTCACTTAAAATGTTGTAGGTGCCAAGTTGGGGTTAGACGTAGTGAAGTGTGCTATGAACTCAAGAAAAAAGACGCTATGGGAAGCTACCCACGAAAGAAATTGTATTGTTATCTTTCTCAAACTCATTTGTGCGAAATTTTATTTTGTTTTGTTGTTGTTTTAATTTTGTTAATGGAAAGTAGAGATAGTTTCTAAGCTTATATATGGTCCAACAATATTTTCAGACCACGAAATGCGATCAGTTCAAGAAACAGAGCCCCTCTCTCTCTCTCTCTCTCTCTCTCTCTCTCTCTCTCTCTCTCTCTCACACACACACACACACACACACCAAGCTCTAATGCGACATTCGATTAATATATATATATATATATATATATATATATATATATATATATATATATATATTTGTTTTAAAGAATTGGGATTTTCTCAAAATCAGTTTCACTCTCGATGTGTTTGTAGTATTCCATTTTATTATTTTAAAATCAATTTTACAATCCTATCTGCTAAAAATCCTGGCAATTCAAAATTCATTGGATACACCACTACTGGCACCAAAGTTTAAACTTCACAACAAAATTAATGGCCGACACTGTGGGGATAAACGTGTAGACCAAAACACTGAAGAAAATTAATCAGAGAAGTCTGTCTCTAGAGATCTCTTGATAATAGCATTGTTTTTTTTTTTTTATTAAATGGCAGGTAAAAATTTTAGAACCGAACAAGATAGTCAACCTAGGTCTAAATAGTGACATCTGAACTGGATACAGATCTACAAAGATCTAATCTAGATCTAGATCTAGACTCTAGTAAGTCAAGACCTAGATCTAGATTCTAGATCTAGATTTTCTAGCCTAAAAGTAAAAGTAGATCTGCATCTTTAATCAGTCATATGCCGATAATATGGCTATCTAATATAGATTTAGATTTTAGACATAAATCTAGCTTTGCTCTCGACCTATTTTTATTTTTTCAAAAGAAAAGTCTGAGTAAAAATATTATAACGGTACATACCAATATAACTAGATCTAGAATCTAGACCTAGATTTCAAGATCTAGACATCTGGATCTAGGTGAAATTGCAGATATCGGCCCACCTCATGTCAGGCTTCACAATTGTTTCCGGACGAGATCGAAACTTGTAGTTTAATGGGATTTTAGAGCATTGACAAAATGCTTATAATATCTTGACTTGAAAAGTATTTATTTGCGACGAATAAAACCATACTCGTGTTCTGCATATCAAATTCATTAAGAAAAATACAATTTTAAAGCTTAAGGTGAGTTGGGTCAATATCTGCAATAATACCGAAATGGAGATCTAATTTTAAAAATTTAGCTCTATAATCTAGATCTAGATTAGATCTTAGCATTAGCGAATCTAGTACCACCACTCTATTCTAGTCCAGATAGAGCCATTACTGGTACTGCTCTGTACGTGGCCAACAATTCCCTTTAAAGCTGCTCAAATTAGATTCTGAGAAGTTTTTAAAAAGAAGATTAAAAGTGTCAAGAGTTTTAGAAGACTTCGAAAGAGGATGTTTTGTACAACCATTGTTTATGTCTGAAAAAAAAATTTATGTGAATTCAGCTGTCAATTTAAGCTAATCTACTTATTTTGAAAGGTTAAAACTTATACAGAAAACAATGAAATTGTTTAGCTCAACCAATGATTGTTGTCAGAAGAAACTAGGTCTAGATCCATCAATGGTCATTATGAATCACAAATTGTAAAGTTTGTACATTCCATAGATCTAGTAATCCTCGTTAAAAATTGCTCACCAGGAAGATCCACAATATTTATTTTGTAAACATTTTGAATACAAAACTTTTCAAGAGTCTTGCGATGCCAATATCAGATAGATCTGAGCAATCAATTAATCAGATGCTGTGTTCTTAAGCGTAGTCAATCATAATCTTCGTTGCTATCAGTGCTTCTGTCCCTCTTCCTACTTTGAGCCACTTTGTTAGTCCACCCTATATATTAGCTTTGCTGATTTTCCTTGATCGTTCCAAGAAATTCTAGTTTCTCTCTTCTCATCATATGGCCAAAAATGGTTGCTTGGCGTTTACGCATTCTATTTAATATGAGTGATCTTTTTGTGTCGGCTTCTCGTAACACTGTTTTGTTAGATATCTTTGCAGTCCATGAGATTTGAAGCATTCTCTAAAGGAACCACATTGCTGTTGCTTCCAGTTTCTTTTGTACCTGTTTTGAAATTTTCCAGGCCTCGCATCCATACATCGAAATGGGTTCATTATAGCACTCCAGGGTTCTTCTTGTCTGAATCGAGATGTGGCTATTTGCTGATTTCATTCTCTGAAAACTCTTTTTTGCTTGGGCTATTCTTGATGCAATGTCAGTGTTGTTTCGACCATCACTTGATATTTAAGCACCAAACAATTTGAATTGATCCCTTTGCTTGACTTCATTCCCATTGATAAAGATGTTGATCTGTGTACACTCATTTTTTCGACTGAGGATCTTTTTACTATTCGATTCCATTTCTTTCTTTCTGCTTTCTTCTTTAACAATGTCTAATAATTGTTGCAAGTCTTCATTTTCTGCAATTAATACAGTGTCATCAGCGTGTGTCAAGTTGTTTACGTTGTGCCCTCCTACTTAACTACCTGGATGTCGTTCTAGGTTTTGCATAATTTCACTGTAGAGAGAGAAAAGGTCTGGGGAAAGTACACACCCTTGTCTGACACCACGCCCAGTCCATGTTTTTGATCACTTGTAGGTCTTTTCCATCAGTTAGTGCTATGATTATTTCATCATATTGTGCTCTGTCAAATGCCTTGGTGTAGTCAATGGAGCACAGATATACATCCTTTTGTAGATCCAGCGCTCATTCAAGTATAGTTCAAAGGGTGTAGATTGCATTTGTTGTACCTTTTCCCTCTATAAACCCAGCACTGTTCATCTGCTATTTCTGGTTTGATTTTATTTCTGACTCGCATTATGATGATTCTTAATGTATGTATTTAGATGATATGACTCATAAGACTGATAGTTCTAAGCAATTCACACTCTGTTGTCCCATGGTTTCTTTGACAGTGCTATGAATATAAATTTGGAAATCACGGCGACTAACTACCCAACTTTTAGTTCACTGGGCGAAAAGCCATTAGCACGACCGCCCACACGCCCACCAGGGTCAAATATCGGCCACGGGTCATAAAATTTACCTGTGCAAGCCTGGTGCGCAAGTGAATATTCTGACTGATATTTTACATTTTCTTATAACTTTTAGACCTATTGAACTTTAATTAAATGATATCCAATTATTCATTTAACCTCAAGAACATGCAGATAAAATAAAGCTGTTTCGTTTGATATAAATTTGTAAACAATGTGGAGTTGTCACTTAATTACAAATAGTCAAAAACGAGCTATTTTTTCAAACGGACTGTGAAAAAGCAAGAGTGGTTAAAATTTAAATAACTTTTATTTGCAACCAACATTTTTCTTCAAAGCAATATATGCGAAAATGAAGTAAAAATTGAGCTTACAGTGGTAGGAAAATCAGCTTGAAATGTAGAACCAAATTGTCAGTGGGGGCTGTTCATTAGGTGGTCTCTGCTTGAGAGGCGCAGCCGGTTAGCAGATAACAGGTTGATCATCTGGGCTAGTGTGTTAGTTTATCTTTAGCTTGTTGGTGCATTGAAGATAAGGTTTGTTTTATGACATAGTACTAAAGTAACTGACTGTTAAAAGTAGGCGTGTTGAGTGACAAAGAGGTTTGTAATCTTAGAACGAGTGAGTACTCTTGCCACAATGCACGCATTATATACACATGAATCAATTCAATGGTGTGTTAACATTAATGTTAGTGCTTGTGAGATTTGGGTTGTGGTACAATCTTAGTGAGCTCTGTGGTGGTCTGCAAAATTGATGTCTCCATAGTGAAAGCTATCTTTGTCCTTTCAGTCTCATACCTCTTGCCCTCTGCTCTATTTTGGCTATCGTAGAGTGTAACATTTCCCCTCCTTGTTCCCCATGAAATCCCATACTAAACCTATGGGCCCTCATCCAGCTCACACAATGTTTCTCTAAAATATGATGCTAAGGGGTTATTTTGTTTGGAAATGTATTTCTATAGTGCCTCATGTATAATCCAATAGCTTCCTCTGCTTTATCTATGTCTGTTGAAGAAACTGGTTGCGAGTGTGAGACTGCTAGATGGACGTCCCTGAAGCTGTCGTTGATCTTGTTATACTTTAATTCTAACTGGATTATTTTGGTGATGAGATATTCTTGCTGCGTGTTTGCTACCACTGTGTATATTGCTGTCTTTGTTAGTTGTTTGTAGATTTTTTGGGTTAAATATCGGTGGCAATGATTTCCTATAAGCCATGAAAAGCTTGTCTAACTATATTGTTTTGGTCTAATACCGTTCCTAAGGCTTTTGAAATGGTTCCTCCTATAATTTTATTGCTTAACTTTAACTCATGAAGTTCTTCTTTAAGTTTATGAAACTCTTTTTGGAAACCTTTCAATTCTTTTATATCTATTACTACGTCACACATAATTACGCAAGTTTTTAAAAACTGTTTGTGCTCTCTTAGAGGCATGGCTTTCTCCCAGCTGCATCCATACTTTTCAAACAAATATGGGACTCCTAAAATTAGGGACTCCTCTTTTGATATTTCCCGATCAAAGTCGAGAACATCTTCTTCTAAGTTTTTATGATGTTTAAGCACGAGCCTTAATAAGATGTGAAGATATAAAGGTGAAACACAGTCAACTTCTATGTTTAGCAATAGGCTTATATAGACTACATTATGGTGGTTTTTGGCCTTTTTCCTATCTGATCCCTCCCTTTGAAAGTTTAGATGCCTCGATATCATCGTTCTGCATTTCATGTTTGTTGACATGGCACCATAGACATGGGTATGACCCTGAGAGCCCAAACAACCCATATAATTTACAAAGAAACCAGTAGTCGCCAAACACAAATAGTTTTATCTTTTTATCTTTCCATTTTATGGATGCTAATTCATCTATTTGTTCTTTCACGTCGTTTATGATCACTTGAATATTGTGTATGGTGTCAGGCACTTTTGCCATAGCTATGAGGTTGGTGTTGTTTTTTGAATTTGGCTTGTTAATGTTGCAAATGTGAAGTGTCATTTTAAAACTACCTTTACCGTGGTCGCCCCCAATTTTGACCTATATCTCGTCTTCTGGTATATGGTGCCATGTCAATTCATTATTTGCTCCTAAAACTTTTGTTAAAAAATTTGGCAAATGTTCAATGAATACAGCTTCCTTCTCGTTTATATGTTCTGTTTTTGTACTGTCAAACTGTTTTGTTCTTACTTCTACATCGTCTCTGACTAAACTTTTGTGGAGAGCTCTTACTGTGTTCACTAGGGAGGTTTGCACCTATGGATTTGAAAAATCTCGATTGCAATTTAAATTGGTGATAACTTATATTCATCACTTCTTTCATCGCTAGAGCTTCCTTTGCTGTGAGTTTCTTTTTGCCTAGTCCTATTGTTTCTTCTAGGTTTCTCCTAACTTTTCCTGTTAGTCTCTTAAACTCTGAGGATTGCTGCTTTTTTATGTCTCTGACAGATGTACCTGATATCTGTGACTGTATGCGTTCAATGTTTCTGGCTCTTTTCCTTCTCAAAGGTGAGAGGATTGATGGCGACAATTTTCTAGGTACAACAGATCTTTGGAAGATCATGGGTTGACCTGATGTTTTAAAACGCAAAGCGTTTTTATTGCCTGAGGTCTTTATTTTTCTACGAACTAATTTTGTTGTGATCATTTCCTCTTCTCGAGTTAGAGGGGTGTCATCATTTTCATGGCGTAAAATGATGAGGGCCTTTGTGAAGAGGAGACGTGCCTGAGTCACTTACAGAAACTGACGGTTCTGGTCTAGGTGTTGTTTTTAGAGGACTATTTGATGAATCTGTGAACGTTTTTACAGGTGTGGAGTAGATGTCGGTAATATTGAGTCAATAGGTATTTGATAATGTGAGCTTGATGCTGAGTTTGACTGTGACACTGAGAACTTAATTGGTGGGTATGAGCAAGCTTTGAGAGGTGTTGACGTTGATGTTGGCAGGATAGGAGTGTGTAGAGGTTGCAAACTGAGAGTAGAGTTAATGGATGTTTCCCTATGACTATAGCTTTCAAGCTCGGAGTCACCCCTTTCCAAAGCTCTAGCTAACCGCATTAATATATCTGTGTTATTTTCTTCAACTGAACTATGTTTTTGTTCATTTGTGTTAGTAAGATGCTGGTCTGTTCCTGAGCAGAAATGGTGTGGGCGTCATATGTGTCCGTAGTACATGATGTTTCTGATTCTTGAAGGATATAATCGATGTCAGTGTCATTATTATCGCCAGCAAACACAGGTGTGTCATTGCAGATATTGCTAATGACAGCACTGTTCAAATTGTCACATATCTAATGTTTCATTGTTCTGACAAATGGAAGCGTTGGGCTTTAACAGGACACTTTGGGGTGACTGAAAGAACACATTTGCAGAAACATTAACTGCAGCTATTTTTATTGCTCTTTTACTGTTTTTAGTTCCTGAGTTGAAGCTGTTGTAATGAGAGCACAGTTTACATTCTTCCTCGTTCTAGGAATCGCTAAAAGCTGTCCAAATTTTGACTGTCTCCTTCTCAGAATTAATAAGCTTGTTTAAAGTAGTTTCAGAGCTAAACTTCTTAATATTTGAAATGTTAGTGATGCACTTTATGCATATTCAAGGAGAATGAAAGTCCACAATATCGTAGCCAATGTTCACATGACAAATTATGAGAATGTCTTTTTGGAAATCATTAGCATCTGTAGGCTTTTTCCCTTTTCTTATTTGCTCACGATTCAAGCATCTTCTGCCGCACAGTCTGCACAAATTTTTTAAACAACTCTGACTCTTCTTACCCCCTTTTTTCTCCCTTCCAACCACCCTATCTCTCTCACTCTCTCTCTGTCTCTATCTACCATGCAATGTGCAATATCTCTCTTTCTCTCTAATAAATTCAAATGCCCTCTCTTTCTCTCTAGTCTGACACACACACTAGTCTCAGTCTCACCCTCATGTAAAATAAAAAAAAATTCTTTTCTTCTTTGCTTAGATCTTCTCTTCCTTTCTATGCCTCGCTACTTTCCTCACTATCTCTGCATGTAAGAGGGAACAAAACAGGACTTCGTCAATCCCTCGTTGAATTCGAGGCTGACTGTACTTTTCTCGAAGGGTCTGGTTGGATTTTAATAAAGTTAAGTCAATTTGATGCACCTCTTCTCCAGAGAAAGACCTTGATTTCCTCTGCAATTTCTGTTCATCAATCTCAGTCATATTATCTTTAAAAGAAATTTGCAGGATCAAGATCTGAAAATGATTTTACTATTTTTTTTAGACTTAAGTTGATCCATGATCCACATGTTAGTATATTTGTAAGTATGAAATTACATGCATTAAGCTGCATAAAAGTTCTTGACAATCACAATGTTTTAAATGATAAGATAAGATTTACTTTATTCATCCCTCTTGCGGAAATTCAAAATTGACATGCCCATCAACGTAAAAAGACATCAATTACATTACATGCAATGAAAAAATAAGTAAACAAATAAATAAGATTAAAATTCAGGTGCATATAAAAGTTAGATGTGTTATTATTGTTTCTATAATTATGTAGGGAGCTATTGTATTATAAACTGTAAGTTTACATCAATTTATGTTAATCTTGTAAAATTTATAATGAATAAATAAATAGAGTGTATTATCATTAATTTAAAATCACATACTTAAGTTTAAAGACTATAATCAATTAACATATAATATGAATGAGATAATGCTCTTAGTTTTTTGTAGGCCTAGTAGTAGTATTTACAAACATCTTGTCGAGTTTTCACCTTTTATTTTGTCATTGAATTGTGTAAATGAAAGCTAATTGTGATCTTTTTCTTATCTGGACAGGGTATTTCAACTTACAGGCTTTCAATAGTTTCATCTTATTCTTTTTCTTATCTTCCATATTTGAAATACCAAAAGATCAAACTTAAAAGTTATGTTAACCATTGCAGATACAGAATTTGCAATAGACCTCTCAAAACAAACCTAAACTGAATGACCACTCAAATAAAATGAATTTTTTTAATTCATCAAAATGAGCATGTGCAAATATTTTTAAAGAGAAGACTCGAGACAAGGCTGCAGTCTAGAAAACAGCTATGTCCCCTTATTTATATACGCAACTCAACAACAGGAATTCTAAAGCGAGAACCCTGTAAAATTAAAAAAATATGGCTTACATATGGCTGAAGAGAGTAAATTTCAAAATACAATGGTTAGCGTGCCATCCTCAATTTTTATCTACTGTAAAATAAAAACCTGCTTAACTTTAATGTAAGGCAAAAAAGCTTAGGAAACAAATGGCTATACATTGCTTAATAAAGACTGTAAATGTTATGGAAAGACATATATATCCATCATTTTCAGTAAATGAGTTTGTATTCATTTGCTCAAAATCAGTTCTAAAAAGACTGATGTGTTATGAGAGAATCAGTTTAGCATTAACACTATAAATAAAATCTTGAAGCACAAATCATTCCATCCTGTTAATATAATATATAGATTTATCCTTGTCTAACTGATCTTTCTCTGGCTGTTAAGGAGAACACTGTTGATGATAGATTAACTACGAGGGCTCTTTCATAATTAACCGAAAAATGCCTGTAAAATCCGCGTTCTTTATGCTGTCAACAAAATTCTTGCACGTGTTCATACCTTGACTCGTCCTTCATTTCTCTACGTAACAGCCAAGTCTGTCAACACACTTCTGCCAACGCCGCACCATGGAATAGATACCCTCTCGGAAGAAACTTCCGTCAAGGTTTTGTAGCCATTTCCGCACATGGTCAACAAGCTCTTCATCATCATCAAAGCGCTTTCCTGCCAGCTCACGTTTCAGTGGCCCAAAGAGGGGATAATCAGATGGTGCGAGGTCTGGACTGTGTGGTGGGTGTGGCAAAATCTCCCATCCATATTTCTCTAGCCAACCTTGCGTCACTCGTGCTGTGTGGGGTGTCGCGTTGTCGTGTTGCAAAATGACCCCGTTGGTCAACTGCCCTGGGCGCTTTCTGCGAATGGCCTCCCTAAGCTTGTCAAGAGTTTGGCAGTACCTTGCAGCATTGATTGTTTCTCCAGGTTGTAAGGTTTCGAACAGAAGACCACCACGACTGTCCCAGAAAACAGTTCCCATTATTTTCTTTGCTGACCGCATGACTTTGAATTTCTTCGCGACAGGTGAGGATGGATGTTTCCATGTCATCGAATCTTGCTTTGTTTCTGGGGTGCAATGGTGCAACCAAGTCTCATCACCGGTGACTAAGCTGTCAAGAAAAGTCACAGCCTAGAAAGTCTCCGCCGGGGTTGGCAGCTCCTGCTTCTTCTCAAAAGTTCCCTGCAGATGTCCAATCTTTGTTCTTTATGATTGTCTGTCAATTGCTTAGGACCCCATCTTGCGCTGACTTTTCTGTAGCCAAGTTCATCAAATACAATTCTATGGGCAGAAGTTTCCGAAATTTCAAGACTGCTTGCGATTTCATGAAGTTTCAACCTCCTGTCTTGACGAATAAGCTCATCAACTCGCTTCACATTGTCTTCTGACGTCGCAGTTATCGAACGCCCTCTCCCTTCCCTGTCTGTCAAGTCGGAAAGGCCGGCTTCAAACAAATTACACCAGTGATAGACTTGTGTACGGCTTATAACATGCTCACCATATACACTCTGTAGTTCTTTATGAATTTCGGTAGGATTCAGACTTTTGGCGTTCAAAAAACGTATGACAGCTCTGATTTCCTCCTTTGACCAAGTTTCAAGGTGGACCGCCATCTTTAAAATCGTCTAGACATTCATTGTGCAAAATGATGCACTTCATAATTTCTGGGAATATCCGTAAGGAAATAAGGAATATCATGTCGTTTACAGAATTAAAAAAGCTCCACTGGTTGCTGAGCAATGGGCATTTTTCGGTTATTTCTGAAAGAGCCCTCGTATCTCTGACCTTGATGCCCACAAAGCTACTTTTCTTAGTCTAAAACCAATTAAAAGAGCAAAAACACCACACTTGGAGGACAACTTAGTAATTATAAAGGATCCAAAAAGGACACATGTGTGTGTCTGTAAATAGTATGATGCAGGGTCTAAAAAGAGACAGGCACACAACTTTATAACTACGGGACTAAAAAAAGAAACAACACAACTATAGATTTAACATATAAATGTTTCGGCTTTAATGTGGCTTCGTCGGATTGTGTGTAGAAGAAAATTTCTTTTTTTAGTCCTGTAGTTATAAAGTTGTGTGCTTGTCTCTTTTTAGACCCTTTCGTAGTCTAAGATATTCTTCCTAGCATTGCAAATATCTCCCAATGAGAACCCTCTTGTTCCCTGTAGTAACCTTTCTATGGAGGTGCTTCTTGTATTCGGAAGTCTTTCAAGTGTAATCCTCATTATGACCTTTCTTCCATCACTGATACTGATAGTTAATTATATATTGTTCGCAAAATAGTAAAGATCATGAAAAACCTGTTTACTTGCTTTGTAACATGAAATGAATACATAAAAAAACAAAATTAAATTGGGTTCCTCATAACCATTTGGTATCATCAGTTCATAAAATTTCAATACATTTTATTTTATCCTTTTAATTTAAATGAAGTAATGTCATTCTAAGTTTATAATATATATTTTCTCTCTCTCTCTCTGCATGCCATGAAATGCCAAGATATAATTTTGTTCAGCCTGTATGCATTTAGTTTTCTAACTCTGGAATTAGTAGAATATAGAATTTCATCTATTTAGTTTACTGCTCTGAAGGCAGTATTGTAATATTTCACTCTCTTGACTTCTGTGTTACACGTCATGATTCTTAATTGGGCAAGCAAGTGAGGACTTCCCCAGCAACCATGGCCAGCAAGGATCTACTTTCGTGCTCTGTCTTTAAGGACACATGGAATGAGTGTCAAGACATTCAGGAAAGGCTTTTTGAGAATCTGCGTGAGGAATTCCAGTGGTTAGATGAGATATTTCATACAGCATGCTCTGCCTTTACAGTCAAGAGGTGAGGAATTCGCATGATAAGGGTATGATTTATCAAACTGAATCAATTGAATCATGTAAATTGAAACCACAAAAGTAAACTTTTACTACCTTTGGTAGCAAGCTTAATTCTCTGTCTAGTGTTTTCATTCTAATCGATGAAGTGAGATTTGGTAGAGGGCACCTAACATTTGTCCTGGGCTATCCCTGTTAGGTATAGATGGAGAGACTTGGTGATAGAGTTTAAACTTTTGCATATTTGTACCACAAATTGCCATTCATTGCAACGACTTCAAGATTTTTAAACTGTTTTTTTTTTTTTACTTTACTACTTTAAATTATTACATGAAAAAAAAAATGATGCCCTGCTGGTTTGGTCCATTTATGACTCTCTTTCTTTTTTTTTTTTTTTTTTTTTTGGCCACCTAGACAGGAAATGTGAGGAACTTGTTTAATCTTTAGTGCTATTCATACATCCAATCGACCCAATTTGTTTTACAAACAGCTCATGTTGTTTTAATATCTTGATATGATTAATAAAACATTCCTATTGGCTAAGAATCCATTTTTCTTTTGTTACATGTATTTGGTTAATGATAAATTAAACAGCAAGTTTTTTTTTGTTTTTTTTTTTTTTTTTGCATTTATGTGTGAACAAAATTGGCTGATCCAATAAAGTGAAGGGACGTGTAGCCTTGCATGCTTATTTACCATTTGTAAATCAAACCCACTAAAACTTTCTCTTTTACTGCTTCAGCACATGTAGTGATGATACAAAATTTTGGATGCCTGAGGGGCCGGAAATGAATCTTGGAATATTTTCTTGCTTTTATGGTAATGGGTCATAAAAGACCTACAATTGAATGAAAAGGATTTACCTTGTGAATCATTGAATGGCGGTATAGCCTATAGGTTCAAAGTTGGAGGGAAAAGGTAGGGGTAAAAGGCATAAAGATATCAATAAGAGAGAGAGAGAGTTGGTGTAATTGATATTTTGCTGGATTTGCTGGAAGTAAAATCTAATGCTGGATCAAGCTCAAGTGATAAACGATTAAAATACATTTATTTCTTTTGACCAATGCTTGCACCAGGATGGGGAGAAAAGACCCAAGGAAGGAGAGCAAAATTGGGGGGGTAGGAGTTGGGCAGTGAAGAGATTGTCGTGTTATAGAGAGATGTATAAATAAAAAAGGATGGAGATAAGATCAAAGGAAATTGTGTTTGCTAATTCTGTACATGTGTAACATTTTCTTTGTTATACCTTTCTATCTGGCTCTCTCTTCTAGACAAGTTTTATTTCATTAGTTAGAAGGCCTATCCACAATAAAAATGTGATTGGTACTACGACTGTTGGGTGAAGTGGTCGTTAAGTTTTCGTGAAAAGGTGTTAAGTTTTAATTCCATATGACCAGAAAAATTTACTTCTTCTGGCAGTTGTGTGAGTTTTCTTATAACTCTCTACTTATCAAGATGGGCTAAAAGCGCCCTCTTTGTTCATCAAAATGGAATAGAGGAACCTTTTTTGTTCATCAAAATGGAGTAGAGGAACCCTCTTTGTCTATCAGTATATGATAAAAGAACACTCTTTGTTCATGAAGATAGGATAGAGGAACCCTTTTGTATTGTAAACGATTTATCTTGAAAGCTTCATTTTGTCTTTTTTTTTTACAGTAAAAAGCTGGAACAAATGCCAAAGACCCCCTCAGCAAAGAACAGAATGCAAAACCGCAAAAGAAAACAAGATATGATAAAGGTGAATGAAGAACTGACCCCAAAAACCTCAAAACAAAAAGTGACAAGGCTCAAGTTTGACGATCCAGTGTGAGTTTTATTAGCTTAGAAAATAAATCATACACCCCATGAAATAAATAATTTTTTTCTTCATTTCATCAGCAATTCGTAAAGACTCTTGAAATGTGTCTATGAATAACAGTTTTCATACAACAAAAAATTTAAAAGATCAACAAAGAAGTGAATGAATCGGGGAATAAAAAGTAGCCATGCATTTTTGCAAACGAAGGACATGTTTGAGTTACACTATGTTTAAGAATTCTTGTACACTTTTATGATGAAATCTGTTATGCAAGGTGGATTTTGGGATTTATTAAAGGTCTAGATGAGTTAAAGAGAAAATTTTGTAAATATTGTATTCTTTAAAGGAAATGTAAATTTACATGACATTGAAATATTTCTTTTACAGGGAAGAGAATTTTCCGTAAAATTACGGAATTTGTATACATATTTTGAACAGTTAAGTGATCCTCCATAAATCCTGTCCTTGTGCCAGTCAGAAACTTTTATCTGGAACAGCATAAGGTTGAACTTAATTTGAATTTTATGGAAAAAGAAATAGTGAAAATATGATCCTATAACAAGTATATTTTTCCATCATTGAGTATCAACCTGTGCGAAAGTATGAAACAGAGCAATATAATATATCGATATCATTTATTATTATTTATATTTTATTCCGATTTCTATTGAAACTACTCAAGATATTGGTGCCGTCAAGTTGTTTACTTTATTGTAGATTTGTTCTCTCCATCTTCATAATCAGACTTTGATGTTATTTCCAACAAGGATCATTCTTATTTCTTCATTTGATAATGATAATACAATTGCAGTTAATAAGATCAAACAATCAGGGTCTTTTTTTTTGGTCCAGATACATTATCTAAATCAAGGCGATTATTGAGATAAAAGGGAAATCCTAAATATAGCTGGATCTAGGTCTTATAGTCGAAACGGGGCATAACATGACATGAAATTATAATTATAGCAAGTGATTTTCATTCTAAAGCAAATCATAATAAATCTAGATCTAAATTTAAGATTATTATTCTTTTTCCTTGGTCAGGTGAGGAGCCTACTGAGAAGTTTTAGACCCAATTGATATTAGTCCTATTCAGTTCAAATGTCTAAACGAAAGATAAAGATAAGGAGAGCAGTGCTCAATATGTAAGGTAGAATATAGGCCTTTAGGTATAATCTGATAAGTAAGTACCTTAGTTTGCCAGTAAAACGCAGAAAGTAGCAAATTTAGGGGACACTGCTGTAGATGGGCTACAGGTCATTCAACCTCTTAGTCTGAGCACAGAAAAAAATTAGCTAAATCAGTAAGGGAAAATGAAATGCTCCATGTAACTCATTGTGCTATAATTTGATCTATTGATTTCCTCACCCTTTTTTGGTGCGTAACTTTTGGGTAGTGATTCGACTAGATCTATGTACAGTGTTTTATTTAGTTGTATAATGTTTGTATTTCAAACCTAAGAACTCAGTCTTGTTTATTGAACACAGCCCGCACTTGTGTGGCCTAGATTTTTCTGGAATCTTCGACCTAGTTCTAGCATAATAATGATCTCGTCACTACTTGTTTACCTGTGTTCTGATTGGTTGCTATTTTATAGTGCATTGCTCATCAGGTGTACCAAGAATATTCTCGTATGATTAATTAATTCCTTTTCTAGATGATTTGATGAGATCTTTTATAAATAAGAGTCGAAATCGTGTCCAGTCAATCATCTTACAGTGAGTTACGAATCAACTTTTTGTTAGCCTCGATTCAATGTACATTGATTATAGAGTCAACTTCTTGTGTTATATTGAACAGTATTGCAACTTTCGCTAGCAAACTTCAGACTTATTTTCATACCTCTAGACAAACAAAGCCAAACAGATTACCTCCCCATCAAATCTGTTACACTCCACAATCATGGCTCTGTGTACAATCAAATTTTGATTTAATTTATTGAGGTGCACGTGGGGAAGCAAGAGAAAGAGAGTGTGTGTGTGCTCCTGCCTACGCCACTAGCATGATTGATTTATAAAAGTTCAGTAAAAAAATTTGTGTCCAGATATAAGAAAAATAAATGTTTGAAAAATATCTATGCTTCCATTAAAACAAAAAACCCTTTTCATTTTAACTTTTAATTGGCTTCTTTTGTATGAAGGAAAGAACATTATACATTTATGATTGTATTAAGTTACCAGCACTCCTGTAGACTAAGTTAGAGCTTGATATCCAGTGTCAGACTGATCAAAGAATGTCATGAATTGGTTACTTAAGTTATCTCCTGATGCTGCTAAATTTCATTTTGAAGCTCCCCTTTTTTTTAAATTTATATGAAAATTATCATGTAAACACATAAAATTAAATTGAATATTAAAAAAAAAAATATAAAAGCTAACTTGTCCTCAAATGAAGTTTGTGATAAAAGAAAGATTTGCAATGAAATTCCTCCAAATGGAAGTGCTGCTGTCACAGAAACACTCTAGGGTGTATTACAAAAGAGCAGTCAGAAGAGACACACATTACCACTGCCTTAGATGTCCCAGAGGACCAGAACTTTGCCTTGGTGGGTGCTTCAAGCACTGCCACACCATGGTGTCATTCTAGGATAATTTTTTCATCCTATATCATTTACATAAGCTCAGGGATGGTTTTGTATAGGTCAGTGATGCTTTGAATCTGTTTATAATCATAAATACATAAATTTACCAATGAAATTTATGTGTAATTTTTCATGATTTCCTTTTCTACTTTTTGGTGGCTGTCTTGCCTTGATTGACATACCATTTGAAAGAGTATTCATTTTTTTATCCAAACATATAGTTTTATACATCAAATCCTTTTCAGTAATACACTATGGTCTAATATTCAAGAGTAACTTATTTTTTGGGCTTGCTCTGTGCAATATTTAGCACAAAATGAGCAAAATCCAATTTTTAAAAAATGTCAGTAAAGGGTTACTGATATGAAAAAAATAAATATTTAACTTTTGTCTCAGCCTTTCTTTTTGTGACAATTAGTCAACTAAAAACATTTAATGTAATTTTAACCAAAGCACAGAAAGACAAAAAGGAGTTTGTATTATGTTTTTAGCTCTAGATATGGCTAGAATACAAGCATATTGTCCAGTAAATTGGTTTCTTTATTTAGCCATTTGGTAAATTAATCTAGGCTAGCTTGATAGGTTAAATTTAATATCCTTTCAGTTGCTTTTTTTTTAAAATTACAATGATTTGTTTCTTACTCAGGGAGGATCAGGATGACTCGGAGTGTATGAACACTAGCAGACCACTGAGAAAGTGCCGCACCTCGAAGAATGTGCCAAAGGTTAAAACTGCTCCAAAACAGCGCAAAGGCAAAAAAATGGAGGAATTTTGCTGCAGTATGGAAGCATTGTGTCCAGGATTGTCCCTACTCAAACATGAACAAATTGGACAAAACAATCAGGTTCCAGAAGCTTCTGGTCAAAGTGAAGTGAACAAAAGACTATCCGAGATCCATGTCAGTAGCACTAATGGAAACATTCTGCAAACAGATGATAGCAGTCCCAGTGTTAAAACACGCGTCAGAGACTATGAAAATCTAATTCTTACTCCACACAACCAAAGCGGCTCCAAAACCATGTCATCAAAAACACTAGCCAAGGTCAATGGAGGTTCCAATTCAAAAAGTAGCCCAAGGATTGGTCTAGGTGGTTCCAGGTTATCCCCATGCTTAACCAATGCAGATAGTGGCAGACAAAAGTCAACAAAAGTTGATAAGGTAGTGCTAGAGGTTTTCATCTTCAAGGAATAAATTAATGCTCTCATTTGAAGAAAAAAAATTTTTTTTTTTTTTTTAAATTAAGGCATCCTAGGTACTGTACTATGCAAACTCACATTTTACCAAGCACGCATAGTTAAAATTAATCTTAATATGCAGAAAAGGACCAGGTAAAACTGAATATAATTAATTTAATCTATAATACTTTTACTTAAGTCAGTGTCAATATTTTTGGGGAGTTCTTGTTATCACGTCAGAGACTTTCTTCAGGATGTCTGTGACTTAAATGTCATCTTCAGGATGTCGGTGAAGAGTTTACCTTAACTTGTTCAAGATTGAGATTGTTTCGTTTTGCTTCTGTTAGCACTAAGAGTTATGGTCATACATGTCAAAATGTTTTTATTACATTAGATATATATATGCCAAACGTTACCAGCTTTATGAGGAAGTTTTGACCCACAAGTAAGCACCTAGACGATTTGAAGAGCTTTCCCATTTGTTTTGACAGTGATAAGTAAAACCTTGTCGGACTAAACATGTAAACTTAAATAATTTTGGGTTCCAAATTCATATTTTCATCGGAGAACCACCCTGATTACATCAAGTTATGTTTAAACAAAAACATTTTTTCAGTCCCAAAAAGTTCAGTTTAACAAATCAGAAGGCTGTGTTTAGCTTGGAGAGTTATGAAGATATTAAGATTTTAGAATCCTGGTGTATGTGACAATACTTTATCTCATTTTTGTCTGACTTACCTGGTCTTGACACCTACTACCTAATTCATCATAACTATGGAAATATGTTATACATGTAACTTCTAAAAAATTTGATCATTTTTTTATTGCTGAAGTTTAAGTGATTCTAACCTCATGGAGAA
This sequence comes from Elysia crispata, assembly GCA_033675545.1. Lineage (NCBI taxonomy): Eukaryota > Metazoa > Mollusca > Gastropoda > Plakobranchidae > Elysia > Elysia crispata. Next base: position 323,920 of record JAWDGP010001472.1, read on the forward strand.
AAGATATTTTGGAAGAATATTGTGTCAAAATTTCAGACTTTGGACATTAACATACTACTTGCTTCATAGAAATTGCTATCTCTAAGGTATTAGTTCTTCAGAAGGGAATTAATTATCACTTTGATTACTGTCCTGAACTTTTGCATCTATGAGTGCTAATAAAATTATTACTATTATCATAGGAACCACCACAAGGCAGCCCTGCACCGAAGCAAACAAGAACAAGACTAAGACTGAAAAAGCAACAGGAGGTAAGTCTGATAGATTTATGAACTACCCAGTGATACGAAAAATTATTCAGCTTCTTTCTTCTTTGTATATTATTTCAAGAAAAAACTTGTTATATCAAACTATTTGAGCATTATTGGGACTAAGAGAAATATTTTTTTATAGTGGCTCATTGCTAGTTTGCTGTTTTCTGTGTGCTTATTTAGAAAAAAATCAGTAGCAGTAAATTTGAGGTGGATAAGTGGAAAAGTGACACATAACCCGGTCCAGCAAAGTGCACAATGTATCTTATGTTTAGCCTTTTATGCTGCATGTCAATCAATTAGGTGCCCTGATCTTTAGTGTTGGCAATCGTGACCTTCCAAGCATCTCTATCTCTCGTCGCTTTCAGTGCATGAGTCACATGTCCTACTTTTGGCCTCTTTGTTATTCCATCCAACATTTCTTCACTTTGTTTTCACCAGCTGTAATTTCCTTTGATGATTCCAGTTGTCACAAGATGTTCTAGTTTCTCTCTTCTCATCACTTGGCTGAAAAAGGTTGACTGGCTTTACATATTTTATTTTATAACTGATCTTGTTGTACCAGTTTCTCATATCCCTGTTTTGTTTTATTTCTTTACAGTCCATGAGATGCTGCATATACGTGGCTTAAAAAATATTTAGAAGATTTACATCTTTTTTGTTTTTGCTTTTGCAGAAAGAAACTTCACTAGAAACAATGACCTGTACTGAGACAAATGTACAGGAACAATTTGACACGCAAAGTGCTTATCCTAACACAGAGTCTGAGGAGGGCAGCAGCACAACTTTAGAGTATCAGAGATCTCTTAAAGCAGTGTCAACTCAAGAATCTGTTTCTGAGACTCAGGTCAATATTTCAGATATGTACGAGCTCAGCGAGAATGGAACAGAGCTTAGACTACAAAAATATGAAGTAGTCAAAAACAAGGCCACCCTTGGCTCAAAAGAATCAAAGATGGATGGTCAACATCAGGTCCAGAACAGCTTAGATCTTATATCTGAGGGGGCTTTAGATACAGACAGAGATTCCCCCATGGAGGACAAGTGTCCAGAGGAAGCAGGAGAGACATCAAGATGCATGTCAACGAGGACAAGGACTCGCCTCAAGTCCACCATTGAGGTTGCTAAGAAGGACTCTGGTGTAATCATCAGTGACAAAGCCAATTCCACATTCACCACAGAAAGTGAGTCTGGCTCTGATGATGGTATAGGGAGGAGCACAAGAACCAGGGCACGGTTACAGAAGGAAAAAGAAGCAGCTGACTTGGCTGGAAGTACGTTGGAGGATCCTGTGCGAAAGACAAGGACTCGTCACAGGGCTCAAGAAAAAGAACTAGCAGCAGGAGGGTAAGGAGACATTTGAAACATTGCCATCTGTTACAATACAAACACGGTTTTGTTATCAAAACTAGAGATTCCAACAGGATTTTATTTTCAAAGATATCCAGTGTTTTATGCTGTGTACATAACTTTAAAATTGTGTTATTTTGTATTTGTAAGAGCCATTTTAGTGTCATCTTTCATAAAAACTTAATCATGTCCCATTTTCCTCTAAGGTTTGCATATTTCAGCAGAGCCTTTTTTTTTTTTGGTAGATAGATAGCAAAAGGATTTCTATGCCCTGCAGAAGTCACTTACTTTTTTTTTTATCAAAAGTTCTGCTGCAGAAAGTAGACCTGCCATTCATACCGATTTAATCGGAATCATTCCCATTTTTTATGGAAATTTGGTCCGTTTCTGATTTTCTGAATATTTAGGAAATATTCGGATGTTTTTCAGAACTAAGTTTTCACCCCCATGATTAAAAACCTTTTTCAGTTGTTTTTCAACTGCTAGACTCAGCAAAATTCATAAGATTTTTAATTTTCCGAGTGTAAGAAAGGCCTATACACCATGTAGAAAAATTATTTAAAATCAGAAAAGAGCATCAAATGTGTCATTTTTTAACCCTTTCAGTAAGGAGTACATTTACTCCTTTTCGTAGAAAGCCTTTTGAAGTCATGTACACTTCCCATAGGAGCTAGGTTGGCAGCTCTGCTCTTTGTGAATTCATCAAATGCTGCATAATGTCAATGCCACCCAATTTATTGAGTCACTTGAAAGTATTGTGCTTGATTTAAACTGAAAGAGGTATGGAAAAAAGATCTTAAGACTATTCATAATTTTTCACCATTGAGGAATTACAAGCTAAGAAACCTTGTCTTATCAGAGTTCAGAGCTAAACTGATGAATGAACATTCACCAAAGACTGCATTATGTGTTTTGTAATATATGCTGTTGAAGGCAAAAATAAAGGGAGTCATTCAGATTTTTTGACAGAATCATTCAGATTTTTCTTTCCCAGAAGAGTGGCTGGTCTGCAGAAAGGTGAAGGACATTTAATGTCTCAGTTTGACATAACTTCAAGTGGAGGGATTAAACTAAGACTTATTTTCTTCAATCTTTGCATCTTCAACAATGTAGAATGATTAATTTTGTTTTATTCTAGGAAACACTAGTTGAGCTGGGGCATTATTTATATAAAAAGAAATGCATAAAATAGTCTGGAAAATTCCAAACAAGAAGTGCTTGTGGAAAAGTTTAGAAGAGATATTAAGTCTTCTTGTAAGATTAGAAGAGCATCTGACTAGACCATTATGTAACTCCGATTAGAAAGCACGATGTTCCTTTTTTCCATACTCTTTTGTGATTTTTACAGAGCAGAGCAAGCTACTCAAAAATCAGCTGCAGCTATGGAGAACTTAAGCAGGCCACACTTCCTGGTGGACAGTAGAGATGATAAGATATCAGGGTCTCCTGCAACTCCCAAATGTCAGGCCTCTGCTAGGTAAGATTTTAGTCAATCTAAAGAATCTTTGTCTTTTTTTTGGTTTTTGATTAATTGAAGCTGGCTTTCCAAGATTTGATTAAAAATAAAACAGCATACATTAGTTAGTGTTTGAGTTCTTCTGTTTCTTAATCACCATTTGGATTAGTGCTTTCTCCATCAACAAATAATGGATAGAATTTTTTTCACTTACAAAAATTTAATTAAAGCCCTTTACATCAAGGTAGAAAGAAAAAAACCAACTCAGAGAAACTTCTTTCCTACATCATTTGCTCGTATGAGGTTTAATTGTTGTTGGGCATCCATAGGTTATCAGCAGAAACATATCTAACTTTTCATTTCTTATGCTTTCAACTACTAACAAACCATCAATAGTCAGGATAAAAACAAAAACCGAGGAAAGTAGTTTGTCATGGTGATTTTTGCTATCCAAATCAAGTTTCTTTGCGCCATTTTACCTTTAAAGAAATATTGCTGCAATAAAAATGTTCATATTTGTTCACATTATTTGTTTGATTTCTTAGATCCACAGAAAAATTGAATAAAGGAAACTTTAATGTTGAATTCAAAATCTAAATTTGCTCAAACAGCTTAAACACGGGTCTGGAGTATTACTATTTTATGTTATATGGGGTTTGGAATTTCATCCAATATTTGTGTTAATTCATTATTTCTATAGAGGTTCTAAGCGGATCATCGAGCACGGCAGAGGATTGTCACCTGCTCCAAAGCGGGCTCGTTCCAACATTGGGCAGGAATTATTGGTGGTGAGTGTTAGCTGCTGCCTTTCTTTTTTTTCATTTTGGTTCAAGAGTTTGTATTTTAAAATGACTCATCTGACTGGTACAATGCTTTGGTTTTTTTAAATATTTAAAATTAAAGTTAAAGTTGGGCTCTTTAAATGAGACCTATTGGAAATTTGAATGCCGTCTCAACTGTATGGTGACAACATGATTCATATAATATTTGGGTCACAACTAGCCACTTTACCTCCTCTAAGTTCCTCAAAAAGTCTGTATAAAAATGTTCAGAGACTCTTTGTTGAGTGTACTAATAAGCACTATTTTACAGCCACTTTGCTTCTCTCTATCATTATTTTACATCCCCTTGGTTTCTCTCAATCATAATTTTACACACCCTTGGTTTCTCTCAACCATTATTTTACACACCCCTTGGTTTCTCTCAATAATTTCTTTTACATCCCCTTGGTTTCTCTCAACCATTATTTTATACACCCTTGGTTTCTCTCAATAATTTCTTTGTAATGACAACGAACATCTCTTTGATCTGCCTGGGCTGACCACGGGCATCCCTGTGGGACTATGATAACCAGCAATAAAACTGTCCCGGGGCAATTAATGATCTCGCCGACCATCAGAGCAGGGGCAGATAACTGAAAGCGGTACAAGCCTTGAAATTTGGCTGTACCCAAAACCCATTTTAGTCGTGATGTTATCGGTTTTTGTTGGATATTTGTGCTTCACAGTATTCATCAAGTTTTTTAAATGAAATCGTTAAAAATCAAGGTGTCTATATCTATTTTTAAAAAAAGGTATGTAAACATTTGAACTTAGGGTAGATTACATTTTTTAATAGAACATAACTAGTGAATCGCACCAACAAAAAATATGCTTGCAAAGCAATCTTGAAAAAAGTTGTGATGCTTCAAGTAGGCCCTAGTACATCATTGGCAGAAAAAAAATAACCATACCGTGTTAATTTTTACCAATATCATTAGTCTATGAATCATCGAATATTATTAGTTTCATCATGTTAATTTAAGAGATTTTTAGTTTGTGTCTTTGCGACTGAGCTTTTAATACTGTTTTAAAAGCATGTATTCTGAAACCCTCAAAACTAATTTTTTTTCCTCAATACAAAGAACACAAAAGAAATAATCTACATCATTGGAAAAATACACAATAGCCCATTTGTTTAGGTTAGAAGACTACAAATTGAATGAACACATTAGAAATGTCCTTATACATGTATATAGCTCTGCCAGACAAGATAAAATAGATGAGGCAAAACTGGAAATGAAGCAGTACTTGACAACTTACAGATAAAGATTTCTACACAGCATCACATTATTGAGATACACTGCCTAGATTTCATGAAAAAAATTCAACCTTTTATTGGCATTTCATAGAGAACAATGTGGAAAAATGTTGCATTTGACTATAGCAAAGATAGGGACTTCTGGTATTCAGGGAGAAAGTAAGAAAATATATCTTCATATGCTTTAAAAACTGCGCCAGAACTTAAAGAGGGGGAGAAATGATTACATGACAATTCACAACTCCACGTTGTAAATATGTGAACACAGTAATCAAAACCCTGTTCAAAATTTATGAGCAAGTATAGCAGAATGATAGCTTAAAGACAAACTATTCATCTTGTTTAGTCCTGATTGTCTAACTTTTTACTGTTAGAAAACAATCCCTGTGATTAGTGGGTGGTATGAATTGCCAATATCAAGCAATCCTGCACTATTAACACGCCTGTTATCAAAAAACAAGAAACACTCCAGTCCAGTTACCCTCTGTGTCCCAACATCTGTCAACTCTCTAGATAACCAGATGGATTATAAGTCCCACAGTTGAATAGCCCCAGTTCAGGCGTAATTTTTATGGCATCTGTTTCTTCAAATACTGCTCTCTCTATATAAGCAGTTTTCTGCTGCCTTTATGGTGCAAGAGAAAAGTTATACTCATTTAAAAACAGCTGAAAAGTTTCAGAAAATTTTTTTACAAATAGCCTTTCAAGGAAAGACTATTGCTATTGAAGAGACTTATTTGAACATGACTGGTATCATTGCAAACTGTAAAATCTCTACTTTTCAATTATAGCATTTTCTTTTGAACTTCATTTCCTCAAATGAATATTTTGAGGCTTTTAATTATGGTTAAATCCGAAAAAAATTTATTCAAAATCAGCTGTCAGCGCAGGTAAACTTGTGGGCCAGCAGCGCCCATCATGACCGAAATTTGACCTCATGAGCGGCGTCAATGGGTATTTGCCTGGCAGAGCGACAGGTAACCTAAAGATCAAGTAGTTTGTCGCCCTGCCTTGGTTTCTCTAAATCATTATTTTACACTCCCTTGGTTTCTCCCAGTCATTATTTTACATACCCTTGGTTTCTCTCAATTATTATTTTATACCCCCTTGGTCTCTCTCAATCATTGTTTTACACCCCTTGGTCTCCCTCATCGTTTTACAACCATGATTTCTCTCATTGTTTAAAACTCCTTTAGTTTTTCTCAATCAATGTTTTACACCCCCTTGGTTTCTCTCAATCATTGTTTTACACCCCTTGGACCCTCAATCATTGTTTTACACTTCCTTGGTTTCTCTCAATCGTTGTTTAAAACCCCTTTGGTTAATCTCCATTGTGTTTTAACCTCCTTGGTTTCTCTCAATCATTGTTTTACACCCTCTTGGTCTCTCAGTCATTGTTTTACAATCCCTTGGTTTCTCTTAATCACTGTTACATACCTTATTTTTTCTCCATCATTGTCTTACACCCTTGGTCTCTCTCAATCATTGTTCTAAATGCCTTGGTCTCTCTCAATCATTATTTTACTCCCCTTGGTCGTTCAATCATTGTTTAATTCAAGAAACCTTGTGCCATGAAGTTTCAAGATCTCATCATATCCTTGCACTATGAGGTTTCATCACCTGTGCTGGCTGAAGTCTCATCTTCATGCCTGAGGTCTCATCCCACTCTGTTGTCTTAGACTTCTTGTCCCTCTGTCCAGGCCATGACCACATTGATGTCCAGGGCTGTTTAGGCCTCATCACCCGTCAGTGTTGTCTGAGATCTCCCCTGCATCTGTCCTAGATGTTTGGATTTGAGATGAGTGTGTTAAGCTCAGACTGATAGTCTAAATCCGAAACGAATCTGTATGGTGGAGATCAATATATTGAAAGAGGTAAAATGCAAAAATCTAGAGATAGTCAGTTTTTGCTATCATGTCCAGAAGGATTTGCTTCAAGTCTCAGCTACCTTATTGAATAGTTGCTCGCAAAAGGTAACCCAGAATAATTTCCCATCCACTGAGCCCCCCCCTTCCCTCTCTCTCACACACACTCACACGCTCACTTATATTTTAATGTTTTATATGTTCAAATCTTTCTGTTTCTGCAGAGAGCCCAACCCCTATCAACATCATCACCTATAAAAAATCTGGGTAAGTATATTAGTGTAAAATTTGATATTACCCTAAGGGCTTTGCTCCAATATATTATACAGGAAATATTTTATGAAGCAACTGTTATACAGCTATCATTGACATCTCTAGTTGTATTAGCAGAAAAATTTCTTCTGAAGCATTGAGTGTGGAGACACTAAGGAAGCATTTCAATTGATGCCCGTCTTTTTGTTTTTGTTTTTTAATCTCCTCTTTCTTTTGCTAACAATAAACTGTAACTGTAAGTTAATTTGTTACTCGATTTTTTTATAGTAAAGAGTGAGCAAAGCTCATCGTCTGAGAACCCCACTGTAAACAAGATGGTAGATATGAATTTTGATTTTCTTCCTTTTAATTTACCCTGCTGGACGAGACTGCCTGGTGTCTATTCAGCCAAGTCACACAACAGGGGGTGTGGGAGATCAGTGGTTTTTTCAGAGGAGTGAAAATTTGTGTGTAGAAAATTTCCCATTTTAAAAGATAAAATTTCAAATGAATAAGTTAATCCAAACAAGAATCCTCAGAGTTGTATAGATCTAGGCCGGTATTTTGTCAAAAAATGCCTTAGTTTTAACCTATTGCGAAAACACAAGCTTACATTCATTAGACAACTCATGTTTGTCGATAGACCCACGTGATTCTGCATTTTCTGAAGGCCCGGTCTGTCAGAAATATAACTGGATGGGCTGTTCTCGTGAAGCATAAACATTATTTTTTTTCATGCTTGAATATTCCCTTTTGTACATAGAGATAAGCCTAATTTAAAAAAAAACCAAAACAGCAGTGACTTCTAGATTTCCAAATTATGTTTTATTTAATGTTTATCATAAGGCTAAGGACTTTGCTTCAAATGCAACATAGCTAACAGTTATCCAGACTTAACCAAAGCTCAAAATAGATTTATAAAAGTTGTTTTGAGAATTGGGTGATGAGCTTGATACTGGGTCATATGTTTGCTTGAAAAACTTAATGTTAGAGCAATCCAGATTGTTATATTGCTTTCAAATAAATTATATTTTTTTTTTTTGTTTACACTATCACTATATACCAATAGATCTAGATCTTATTTTGGAAGAGAAGAAATTCATTGACATTATCACTGACAGAAAAAAAAGTTAGTCCATATTTAGAGCTAAAACATTTGTACAAAAATCATTTCTCATCACAGCACTTTGTGGTTTATTTGAATATTTGAGAATAAAGATCTAGTATCTAGTTTTAAAAGAAGTGACCTTTAAAAATGATGTGAGTTGGCAGTATCAGGAAAAGTGAGCTAGTAAAGATAAGCTTTCTGCCTCCACAGTCATTCAGGATAGTCTAGCAGCAAAGAAAAACACCACAAATAGAAGTACAGCTTACAGCATTATTATTTTTATAATTACTAGCATCACCTCAGTGAAAATGCAAGTGAAAAAGTGCAAAAGTACGACCAATACAGCTCAGAAAAGACTTTTGATGAAACAACAGCTTTTGCCTTTCCTTAATTGTAAACAGCCAAAATCATAGCCCTGATTTTCATACCCTAACAAAATTATAGCCCTGATTATTATGCTCTATCAAAATCATAGCCCTGATTATCATGCTCTATCAAAATCATAGTTCTTAGTGAAGTTATCATGCTCTATCAAAATCATAGCCCTTAGTGAAGTTATCATGCTCTATCAAAATCATAGCCGTTCGTGAAGTTATCATGCTCTATCAAAATCATAGCCCTTAGTAAAGTTATCATGCCCTAACAAAATCATAGCCTTGATTTTCATGCCCTAACAAAATTATAGCCCTGATTATTGTGCTCTATCAAAATCATAGCCCTGATTATCATGCTCTATCAAAATCATAGCCCTTAATGAAGTTATGCTCTATCAAAATCATAGCCCTTAGTGAAGTTATCATGCGTTATCAAAATCATAGCTCCTAGTGAAGTTATGTACTATCAAAATCATAGCCCTTGGTAAAGTTATCATGCTCTATCAAAATCATAGCCCTTAGTAAATTTATCATGCTCTATCAAAATCATAGCTCCTAGTGAAGTTATCATGCTCTATCAAAATCATAGCCCTTAGTAAAGTTATCATAGCCCTTAGTGAAGTTATCATGCTCTATCAAAATCATAGCCCTTAGTGAAGTTATCATGCTCTATCAAAATCATGGCTCTCAGTGAAGTTATCATGCTCTATCAAAATCATGGCTCTCAGTGAAGTTATCATGCTCTATCAAAATCATAGCTCTTAGCGAAGTTATTAAGCTCTATCAAAATCATAGCCCTTAGTGAACTTACGCTCTATCAAAATCATGGCTCTCAGTGAAGTTATCATGCTCTATCAAAATCATAGCCCTTAGTGAAGTTATCATGCTCTATAAAACCTATTTGCTCACCCTTTTCCCAGATGTATAACGTATCCATTTTGTTTTCCTCAGATGAGTCGGAGCTAAGGGACACTGTACCTTCAGCACATAGAGTGAGTTTTTGATGAACATCAGAGATATGTTTTACCTGTAACTCCATATTTATGCTTAGGATTGAAGAATTTTGTGCAATAAAACGTCATTTATAAGACTGAGGGGAAATTTTTTTTCCCTTTTAATCCAGTTGGTTCATGCAAAAAGTTCAGAAAAATTGAGCTGGAAATTGAGGGTTTTTTAATTACTGAACATTTCTATACGCTCAGTGCAAGCTGGTTTCCATACAGTGAATTGTAGCTGCAGAAACTGTACAGCTTTCTCAGACTTCAGCTCACTTCTATTCATACTACAAATGATCATAACCAACAAAATAACTGTTATCTGAGTGGTACTTTTTAATTTGACCAAAAAAAAAAAAATGATAGTTGTAAAGACACTGGTTTCTGCCCTTTCTGGAACTCATATTTAAAAAAAAAAAAAAAAAAATTATTGACTTGCATGTCTAAATTTCGAGGATAGGTAAGGCACGAGCCGCATTTGGATTATTGAATAAAGTATGGAAGGATCGAAACATCTCTAGGAGGACAAAAATAAGGCTCTTTCAATCAAATGTCAAGTCTGTACTCTTGTATGGCAGTGAAACTTGGAGCCTTACAAAAACTTTAACTTCAAAACTGCAAGTCTTCATCAACACCTGTTTAAGACGGATAATGAAAATTAAATGGAGTGACAAGGTTCATAACAATATTCTATGGGAAAGAACAGGACAGGAACCAATAGATAAAGAGATAGGACGTCGTAAATGGAGATGGATTGGACACAGGCTGAGAAAACCAACAAGTAGCATTACCAGGCATGCACTCCAGTGGAACCCGCAAGGCAAGAGAGGAAGGGGTAGACCACAGACAACTTGGCGGAGACAGGTAGAGGAGGACATGAAAAGGGGAGATATCAGCTGGAGGGAAGCTGCAAGGAATGCCCAGGATAGGGATAAGTGGAAGTCTGTTGTTTGTGGCCTATACCCTGAGATAGGGATAAGCGGAAGTCTGTTGTTTGTGGCCTATACCCTGAGATAGGGATAAGTGGAAGTCTGTTGTTTGTGGCCTATACCCTGAGATAGGGATAAGCGGAAGTCTGTTGTTTGTGGCCTATACCCTGAGATAGGGATAAGTGGAAGTCTGTTGTTTGTGGCCTATACCCTGAGATAGGGATAAGTGGAAGTCTGTTGTTTGTGGCCTATACCCTGAGATAGGGATAAGTGGAAGTCTGTTGTTTGTGGCCTATACCCTGAGATAGGGATAAGTGGAAGTCTGTTGTTTGTGGCCTATACCCTGAGATAGGGTGATAAAGGCATTGATGATGATGATGTCTAAATTTACCTTCGCTCGTTCTGTTTTAATGTTTATATTTCTGAGACAGTTACTTTTCTAATTTATAGCTTTCAATCTCGACCTGCCATTCTGACTGTTTTTTATATTCCTGATGCAGACAACTCTTACCTAATTTATGGCTTGCACAGGCACACTGTGGCAGAATGATCCATATTTTGAAAAGTCCTTGCAAATAGTTAAAAGAGGCATTTTAAATTTGGGAGTTCCTTTATAGATTTTTAATTAACTGAATGTGCTGAACCCACCTCAAAGTTTTGTTTTCTTCAGAAGAAGATTTGTTATTTAGATTAAGCCAACAAAGTCGAAAATATTGTTTTTATCTTTTTAAAAAAAAATGTGTAATTTTCCCCCCATAAATATTGTAGTCTTATAAAAGAAGAAATTTTTTTCTCATTTAAAATTTTTAAGCATTTTTGTCTGCTCTTTCCAGAGTTGATTGAATTGTTGTTCAAATTTTCATCTGAATGATATTGTTTTCAGGTGTTAAAGCTTGAAAGATATCTAGAATAACTGAAAGAAAAGAAAAAGAAAAACTTTTTTTTTTCAAGGACTAGAATCTATGTCTTCTATTACCTTTTACTTTATCAATCAATTCTTTTTAACTTCAATTCTCAGTATGTTTCTATTGCTTGTCTACCTTGCCATGAAAAACAAGTGTCTAAAGCAAAAAGCCTTTTTTTCTCTCTATTAGGTTTTATAAACATTCTTTATTTAAAAAAAAATGATGTAAAATTTTCTCTTCCTAAAAATGCACTCAAAAGTCAAAAACTCTAAGCAGAAAGCAAAAAGATCAACACTTAAGTTACATTCACAGTTGGAGTGGTGAAAAGTTAGCGTTCTATAACTTTTATCTCCTTTTTCACAAATAAAAATTAAAATGATCTTTGCTTTGAGACTGTGTCTGTAAAAACCTTTTACTTTCTTGTTATAGATATTATATCCTTGACTATACAGCAAGAGATCATTTTGATAATAAAAAAGAAAAACAAACTTCTGTTACAGCTTACAAAGATAAAACTATGAAAGTAAGGATAAAGCAGGTGGCAAACCCATGGCAACTTTATGTGGAGGTGAAACAAGTAAATGTAGAACTACTTTTGGGCTCACATCAACCTTTTCTCTCAGGAAAGATGAAATGATAAAGAGCTTTTTCAGAGATCATAATATTGCAGTCATATCTTCTTATATGGAAAATGTACACATATATACATATACATGCTTTAAAATGTTTCTCACTTGTTGATTCCCAACCCTTAAACACTGGATAGAAAACAATCTTATATTCAAACCTGTAAAAGTCAATGACCAACAGATATGTTCAAACAGTTTGGTGTGAAATACCAAGTCAAGACTTAGGTAGACTCATCTAAATGCCAAATGATATTTTCTAACTCATCAGTAATGATCTGATCTTTTCTAATCTAGCAGTAGAGACCTAAACATCTGGTGTTTTGTAATACATCATTAATGACATAGGCAGGCAGACCCCTCATATGAAAGTCGTCTGATATTTTCTAATCCTTGACATTGAATATTAAGTAATGTCATGGTGAGTCTCACAAAAATGTTTTTATTGACAGGCACCACAACCATTCAGAATAAAAAATGGTTCAAGACAAGGGTCAGGCTTCTTTAATAGGACGCCGGGCTCCAGTCAGAATTGGAGCCTTTTCCAACACAAGACAACGTTCTTGAGAGCTACTCCATCCCCTCAAAGAGGACCACAGGTTTGTTTTGTTCCTGGTTAGATCATCTAAAAAGTTTTAGAGGGTGAGAGAGACAGAGAGATATTGAGGTATATCCTCTATCACTGAATCCGCCTAATATTGAGGTCTTATCTTCTATCAGTGCATCAGCCAAATTTTGAGGTATATCTTCTGTCACTGAATCAGCCTAATATTGAGGTATATCTTCTATCACTGAATCCGCCTAATATTGAGGTCTTATCTTCTATCAGTGCATCAGCCAAATATTGAGGTATATCTTCTATCACTGAATCAGCCAAATATTGAGGTATATCCTCTATCACTGAATCCGCCTAATATTGAGGTCTTATCTTCTATCAGTGCATCAGCCAAATATTGAGGTATATCTTCTATCACTGAATCAGCCTAAGGCCGATCCCAGCGTAGCTCTGTAGCATCTGGCCTAGCTCGCATGGTGCAAACACACTAAATTCTGCATACATGCTCAGCGTCGCTCTGTTGCTGGTCTAGGCCCAGCCTGCTCCCAGATCTGAAAAACGGCCTATTCATCAGGGTAAAAAAAAACAAGCCAAGCATGTCCAGTGCGAGCTGGGCCAGATGTTACAGAGCTATGCTGGGACCGGCCTAATATTTAGGTGTATCTTTATCACTGAATGCCTTATATTGAGGTATATCTTCTATCACTGCATCAGCTAAATTTTGGAGGATATATGTTCTTCCATTGAATCGATTTAATTTGACACTTTTTTCTTATCCTCTATCTTTCTGTCGTTTGCTCTTTCTTTCTCTCTCTCTATTATATATGTTATCTCCCTATTAGATGCTATGAAATTAATACATTTTCTGATTTATGTCCTCACCACTGTTTTTTCATAGAATATATTCACAATGGAGCAGAGAAAGAAACACCTGGCTGAAAAAGAGAATAAAGAAAAAGAGAGAATTCGTAGATTTGAAGAGAAAAAGAAGCAAGACCTGGAAAAGAGAAAGAGGTATAAATTTCACATGGAAAGAATATTATTCGCAGCTGAAGGCACTGACTTTTTGTTTTGGTTTTTGTAGATCTTAAGGTAAATGCTGTAATAACTCTGTATTGTCAAGAGAATTGAGGGAGTACTTTCAGCCTTGTTTTGGAAGAGAATTTCGTCTGTGAAGTTTGCCAAGTTCAATGATTCTGTTCCATCTCGCCCATGTCTTCTTCCCCAAAAAGAGTTTTTAATATATGAATTTCCATAGTTTTTCCAGCAGCCCATTTAATGGACTTTCAAAGATTTAGACTGATTTTGAGATTTGAATTGACTGCTGGGATAGTCCAACTTACCTGATATGCCTGAGGCTAGGAAGTCTGCAATGGCCAATCATGTTCCATCTGGAGATACCTGGAACATAACTTCACTTTCAGCTGCCTCTGCTCTTTTTTTTTTTAAATTTTTTTTAAATTGATCATTTTTATTTTTGCCATTAACCTTCAAAGTGACTCGTAGAAAAAACGCAAAAAGATCATTGTTATTATTATTATTATTATTGTTATTATTATTATCATGTTCTCCTTTATTGGGTTTTCCTGAAAATAGTAGGCCACAAAAAATTTTTACAGATGTTTTAATAAATTGATAATGCTTTGAAGGTTGACTGTGAGCCAACCATTCCTGTGTGTCACCTTTCACATACACATACACGCACACATCTTTGCAACTACTTAACCAGATGGTGTGATGCTATAGATCTCTTTTGGTCCTCTGTCCATGCTATTCAGGCGTACATTTAGTCGACTTTCAAATACAATAAACATTGCTTGTTCTTGAATAATCTTTAATCTAGACAAGGGCTGTTTGTCAAGGCAGAGCTAGACCTAATCCGCCTAGATGACTAGACCAAAGAATTGAACATGGGGCTCACTATTGTCAGTCCAACATTCTACATTGTGAGCTATCTGGCATCCTAACCGTCAATAAAGTGATCTGAACCACCAGTTTTTTTTCACACCCATGCACTGATTGATTAAGAAAGGGGTGGGCCCAGATAGATTTACCTGTCATCATTACCAATGTCTTGTATACTTGGAACAAGCAAATCTTGGTTAAATCGACCCCTTTGAAGTCTTAGCAACAGGTAGACCTAGCACTGGTTCAAGATGCATTGGACCAGGCTACAGTAAGGTGGGGCGGGAGGGAGGGTGTGTCTCTAGCTGGCGACGAGGTGTAAAAGACTAGGCTGCCTGTTCACAAATTGTTCCTACACAGTGAAAGGGAGAGTTAAGGCGTGCTTATTTGGTAGTGCACTTGATCGACATTTAAAGTCTGCAAATATAAAAGTCACAAATTTCTCAAGAAGCAAACATTTTCTTTCTCTAATTCAGGACTGATTATTCCATGAAAATGTGTCATAACTTCGAAATAGTTCAACGAAAACATAGAGAAAGGAATAAAGAGAGAATCAGAAGGGGCAAACAGAAGAGTTTGGCGAATTTGTGATTTCAGGGGTTCTTTGTTCGATCTTATCGTGTTCTACTGTAATGAACTTTTCCAAATCAATTAAATTGTATGAATGAACACTGTATAAGTTTCTAACATATTGTCTGATATATGAGTTATTTTTAAAGCAGATTGTGTCTGCTACCGTCTTATTGACATCATGTGTGCTCCAGTCTTACATTTGATCACCGATTAATTGTTTCTTTGTTTCTTTTGAGACATCTAAATGAGATAGAGAAAAAGAAAGGACTAAAGAGAGAATCAGAATGGGCAAACAGATGAGTTTGGCGAATTTGTGATTTCAGGGGTTCTTTGTTCAATCTTATCATGTTCTACTGTAATGAACTTTTTTAAATCAATTACATTGCATGAATAAACACTGTATAAGTTTCTAGCATATTGTCAAATGTATGATTTTTTTTTTTAAAGCAAATTGTGTCTGCTACCATCTTATTGACATCATTTGTGCTCTAGTCTTACATTTGAGATCACCGATTAATTGTTTCTTTGTTTCTTTCGAGACATCTAAGTAAAGTTTATAGGTAAGTATTTTGCTTGCACCCCCAGGGACAGAGAAGAACGCTTTCAGAAGGTTGCAGCTTTGAGGCAAGAGCAAGAGGAAAAGAAAAAACAGCAAGAAGAGCAGTACAAGAGAAAGCTTGGAACTACTGCAGCAAATAAAGCCAAATTGCAAGAAGATCGAGAAAGAGAGGAGGCAGAAAAAAGAAAGCAGAGGTGACCTTTTCTGCAAGTGATAGAATTGAAAATTGAAAATAAAATGAATTATTTTTTCACTATTAAAGAGTCAAACTTACTTCAAAACTCTTGACATAATTTTAATTTTCTAGGGTAATTTAATATGCAGCGTTTTCCTTCCCATTTTTCTGTTTCCAGGCAAAGAAAACAAATGGAGGCAGATTTTCGAAGGAAGCAGGAGGAAGAGGAGAGACACAAGAAAATATTGGAGCAGGTAAGTTTCTGTTTCTGAAAAGAATCTGATCATAAGGGAGGCAGTTTGGCCAACATTTGGAGTTACATTGAATGATTTAAGATAGTTGTGGGCATTTATGAAGTAAAATCCTAAGTCTATCTTAATTTTATCCAAAGTACACTATTGGCTTTGTTTGTACAGAGTAAGTTTTGCTTATGCTTAATATTTTTTGTCATCACACTTATCCACTCAGGAGGAAGAAGCTCGCCAGCAGGAAGCGCTGTTCCTCAAGAAACGCAAGCATGAAGAACTGCTTAGGAAACAGAGGTTGGCAGAAGAGAAGGCCAAGAGTGAGGAGCGTTTGGCTGAGAAGGAGCAGAAATTCCTAGAAGAGAAAACAAAGATCCTTCAGCTCCAGAGGGAGAGGGAGCTCATAGCAGAGAAGGCCAGGATAGAGAGGTGAGCTATTACAGACATTTCTTGTTCAGATACATTTATTTATACAAGGATTGGTCCTGATGCCAGGACAGAAAGGTGAGCTGCCACACATTGCTTGTTCAGCCAGATTTGTACAAAGTGTATAACTGATGTCATATGAAAACTTAGTTCTTCAAATGGCCTTGTCATATGTTGGGATAGGGATAGAATGGTTGATCCAAAAGATACCTAATCATTCAAGATGAATGGGTTGTCTTTAGTGCTAAATAGCTGCAGTTACTTTTCCGAAACAACACGAAGTGGTAAATATCCATATTATTTTTGAAGCAACCTATGCTGCAAACCGTCATCTTCCGTGGTGCTGATATATTTATTTGTCACTGGGAGAAAATCTTTTTGTAAAATTTCATGAGAATCCTGGGGAAGGTAATAGATATACCACAGAGAGATTCTAGGAGAGCTGTGAGCTTCCCTCTCCAATAATTTTCTGATAGGATGGTGTCTATTTATTTATGATGGCAAATGTTAATTTGTTTTTCCTTTCTTTCTTACTTTTTTTTTTTTTTTCTACATTTGGACATTTTGTTAAGAAAATTAAAAACTTATGTGAGATTTGGCACTGAAAGAGAACAAAGTTAGGAGGGAAACCGTGCTTCTTATTTTGAAATGATGACATCTTTTTTAAAAACTCAAAATAAATCTCCCAATTCAAAAGACAGTATTCTTATGTGAAAAGTTTGAAAGTAGATAAATTCGGATTAACCAAATCTATTTGTCAGACTTAAATCCAACTAATAGTTTATAATATTAAGAAGAAAAAACCTCAAAGTGGCAATTATTTAATAAAATTAATCAATAAATCAGATAAAATCTTTAACACTCAACTATATTTGGCTTTCATTGCATACACAAGTACTCCAGTAAGTTTGCATGTCTCTTCTATATATATCAATGTTGTTCAGCTGGCAAGCAGTTCTTCATCCAGCCAAAGAGTTTTATAAAACTGATTTACTGCCTCTTTGACTGATAATTATGACCTTTCAGAGGATTTGTGTATAATGTTTGAACAAGGAGCAGTCAGATTATGAACAATTTCATTGTGGCTGCTTTATCTTCTTATTTGGAGATTTGTGAACCTCTAATTGTTTTAGTTTTAATCTTTGCTCATACAGGGAAAATCAACTACTTCAGGAACGCTTGGAAAGAGAAAGACTAGAAAAAGAGAAAAAGGCTGAAAAAGAAAAGAAGCTTCGAGAAGAAATGGAACGGTTGAAACAAATGGTAAGAATTCTAATGCAGACATTTTAATATTGATAGCGATAGTAGTAATAGTGATAATGTATTTCTACAGGGCCTCCAGTTCATGAGAGACACTGTGCGGTACTATAACAACATTATCATCAGGGTTAGAGAAATATACATTTACACATTGTTAAACTATTCAATAGCATGAGAGGATAAGTGTGCGTGCTTGGAGCAAAGAAAACCATAGCTGTAAAAGGGAAGGGATAAAAAACAATTGCAGCATCTTGAAGCCAGAAGGAATCAAAAGCATGAAGCAAAATGAACGATTATCAGTGCTTCCTTTTTTCTGCATTTGTGTGGGAATGGACAGTTTTTGTCTCCTGCAGAAAAAATAGCATCTCTCAACTTCATTTGTAGACAATAAAAACGGATAATTGGATTGGATCACCTCACTGTATAGCCAATGCTGGTGACTTCATTGCAGAAACACTCTATCCTCTCATCCATTAATGCAAATTTAAGATCAAACTTACAAAAAAGGGGGCAGATTATCAATATGTATCCTTTGTAGGCTTTCTATTTAGAACAACAAAAGGGGCAGACAATCACTGTGGTTTAAGCCTTGTATTTGGATAACTTGAACAACAAACGGGGCAGACAATTAATGTGGTTTAAGCCTTCTATTTAGATAACTTGAACAACAAACGGGGCAGCCTATCACTATGTATCCCTGTGTAGGCGTTCTGTTTAGATATATACATGTTCTAATTGAGAATTTCTTCTGTAATCACTAGTCATATTAGCATCGTAGCTAGATAACTTGTTTTTCGGAAAGTGAAGCCTATATAGGTTATATAACATTTTCTAGTTGAGATATGTTCAAATTTGTTTAAGTTAAACTTTAGACTGTTCATGAAAAATCTTATTAAGGGTCCAGGTATTTTCACTGCTTGTTATTCAAGTCAATTGATATTTCATACTGATAAAGTTCCATATTAGATTCTCAGTTTGGAAACTGTTTTGATAAAAACCTAATTTTCGCGACCGAGACAAATATTATTAGCTTCCATATGTGACAGTTAAAACATCAAAAGCAATATGCTCCAGGACTTGCATATCATCGCCATGAAAAAGCATTTGTATTCGCTTTCTATCAATTTATTGTCATGTATATTTTTTAAGTTAAGTGTTTTTTATAAGAATTTTTTGATCACTCAAGATTTACAAAAAATTTCATACTTTGAATGGACGATCTGTAGCATGCATTGGAAACTTAGATGACATGAAAATCTGTTTTCTAGCATCCTCTTGAAATGAATTGCATGTCGCACATATCAAGTTTATAGCTGATATTTTGAACATGAATTCTCGTTATTTGCTTTTCAGTGGTGACAATTACATGAAATTATTAGAATTATAAGATGAAGTATAATTTTTAAACCCTTTCCCATTACTTGAGAAATGTGTCTACTGTTAAAAGTTTTCTTGTTTTTTCTTTATTTGAAATTTTCACGTCCAACACATAATGACTGGTTTCAAGACATTTTTTTTAGGAGTATAAGTGCAGTATAGTATTTGAGTGCTTTGACCTATCAGGCAGACATTTTCGTAAGGTGGAACATAAAAGAACTCAATTTAGATACAGGAATAGTTTCAAGTTTATTGTTTTGTTTTACAACCATTTCACAGAAAAGTTCAATTCAACAGTCTAAACAGACCAGTCTCTTGGCCAATCTCAAGGTCTATGTCTAGATCCACTTTCGCCTTAAAATATCTTAACACAAGGACAAATGAAGATCATGTAAATTTTAGTTTTCATTGTGCCAGATAATATTTACTTTTGAAATATTCAGAGAGTAACCAAACCGTTGTTACAACATTTGAAATTTTTTTATATTAATGCAGAAAGACTAAACCAAGACTTAAGAAAATATCAATTGAACTTTATCAATATTGTTTTTGGTATCCGTTAGAAAGAGGAGCAAGTTGTTTTGAAATTAATTTTAATGATAATCCGAATGGGTTATTTCAGTTGTTTAATTCTATAATCTTTTGAGAATAAACATTTCCAAATAACTTCTATGAATACTTTACTTTCAGACAAGTAGCAAATAAAACATCTCAAAAAGTGCTTTTGTATCTATCGTGTTTGAGTAGCTGTGTTACCACAAATAATTTTTGTGCTGTTAAAGGCATCCTGAACCCTTTCCCCTCCCTGGAGTGTGGCTATCTGTTGTCTGCAGGAGTCCTGTAGTAATTGACCTTGAAAAATTGTGAAGAAAATGTAATATATCAGTGGAGTGTAGTATTTGGCTTTTTAAAATTTGGGATATGCACAATGTTGTTCGAAATGTTTTAGAATTTACCTTAAAAATTATTTATGCTTCATCATGAAATGAGGGACAAAGGAGCGTCCAGATGGTCTTAGTTTCATTCAAATTTTCCAAGCGTTTCAAAGGCTAGCCTCTAAAGAAGCACCAATGGTGGTGTTTGGCCAGAAGAAAAATCTTTGATTTATCATTTTCTCACAACATCAGCACTAGATAAGAGAAAGTTTAAATACATTATATGTTACAATTGAAAGTATAATATAGTATGATTGTTCTAGGAAAACTATCTGGGCAGGCCATAAGTCTTAGGAAGTTTTCATTACTTGTTTTCTCAAAGGATAAAAGGGAATGTTCAATTCATTAATTTCTTTTAGTTTGTGTAAGATTTTTGCTTTTAGTAAAATTCTTTGCTGCTTACATGTGTCCTTTATTCTGAAAAAAATATGATGGATACATGAGTATATAAAAATAGCACAGTAGAGATAGAAAGTTAAAATTTTACTTGGCGAACCACATAGAAATTTAAAAAAAATCAATTTAATTACTGGCCTTTTCTGCACAGGAACAAGAGAGATTATACTTGAGGGAGCAAGAGTTACAGAAACAGAAAGAGATGGCTGCTAAGGAACGTGAGCTGAAGCAGATAATCAGTAACCATAACAAGAGTATACTCAACCAGAAACAACAACAGCACACTCCAGCCAGTGGTCAGGCTCCACCTAACATTCTGAACACCACCCAGACCCTCAACACGAGCAAAACGGTGATAACAGCAGTAGCTAACAACAGGTTAATATCATACTCTTCTAGTTTTAGATTATTTGTAGATTTTCTCTAGTTTCTGGTCAGGTTCCGTCCAACATTCTGGACACCACCCAGATCCTCAACTCAAACAAGATTGGGACAACAGTAGTACCTAATAACAGATTAATATCATACTCTTTCTCAATGTTAGATTAGTTGCAGATTTTCTGTAGTTTCTGATTTCACTGGCCAACATCTTTGAGACATCTCTCACTAACGCCTTCCTTATTGATTCCTGACACATTTCACCTTTGCTATAAATATCAAGCAATCACCAGGTGGCACTATCTCCCTCTTGATAGTGATTGTGAGTGACCCAGGGCCTATTGGTGTGATGAAGTCTAAGCGTGTCTGTTATAATCAAATCACAGTCTGGGGACCTGAAGTCACTGATCAGCTGGATACTGGTTTGTTATCACAATGATTCCTAGTATGCATTATGGGTAATAATACGCATTTAAAACTTTTACTATGCAGGTACGCAAATTAAATGAAAACGACACATTTTGGTTAAACCCTTAAAGCACCAAGGAGTTGTATAACACGCAATCTTGGCAATAA
This sequence comes from Elysia crispata, assembly GCA_033675545.1. NCBI lineage: Eukaryota > Metazoa > Mollusca > Gastropoda > Plakobranchidae > Elysia > Elysia crispata. Next base: position 345,471 of record JAWDGP010001472.1, read on the forward strand.
GCGTGGCGGCTGGATAAGTGTGAAAGCATCATAGGTGGGAAGTGCTCAGGTTGTCCTACATGCAGCGCATTTTAAATGGAAAATTTAATGTTACTCATAAGAAAATTGACCTGGATTGCTCAGTCCTCGATTGGCGTACTTCGCGCTGAAATAGGTCTAACCTTCCAGTTCTTGCTCTGTGTGTTGAATCATTTGTCATTCATCATTGTTTGAGCTTACAACAAGCGTCAAGAATTCCTTTGGGCACCTTCATTGGATTTCATAGATCTAATAAATCGACATATTAACTATTGTTTTGTGTTATCATCCATTTTCGGCTTGGAAGCGAATTATGCATATTTTTTAAATCATTTGGAAATTTTAGATCTAGATCTCGATCTGCTACTTTTTATTAGAATAGTCAGGCAAAGCATTAGATCTAGATCTAGAATCTAGTGTCTTGATCTTTTATCTGATCTAGATCTAGATTATATCCAGATTCTAGATCTCATATCTGGATAGGCAATTTTAATCTGTCAAAATCAAATTATCTACATTGATCTGTATTGGCGCCTTCTTGTTAATGTGTCAGGAGGTATGGCTGAACCACTTAAGAAAAAAATTAAAGGCTGCCAGTCATTCGTTTTAGCAAAGCCACATAGACGTGGCAGTTCCTTATCAGATCATATCAGGGAATCCATCATGCATTTTGCAAAATATGTTCGACAGAGTTTTCTATCATTCATTCCGGACGATTTGACTGTCGTAGGCATATTGAAGGTGCTAAACATAAAAAAATTGGCGGACATTAAAAATAGATCAAACCTTGCGAGCATGTTTAAATCCATGGCAAATTCTCCTAGCACAGATGGTCACTCAATGTCATGATGGCACAAGTTATTGCTGAACATAACCTGTCAATGTCTATGCTGATGCACTTCCTTCTCTGATAAAAAAATGTGTCTGGACTCAGTCATAGGGAAAGACCTCTGCTGTGCCTGCTCAAAGACTGCTTCAATAATAAATGAAATGGCTGCGATGACACAAGAAAGCCTTATTGAAAGAATGAGAAACAATTGTTTCACTATCAGCACTTATGGTTCTTATGATGTTGGTTGTACCAAATTATTGGAATTAGTGGTGAGGACAGTTACTGATGAAGGCATTCATAACAGAAGAGTGTCCCTCATTGTGATGGCTATTTTTTTTCTTATTGACAACTTTTTTTATATAAACAATATCCCATGGGCAAACTGCATTGCCATTGGCAGTGATGATGCTAATGTAATGGCAGGTAACATACAAAAATAGTGCATATGGATTATGCTTTCAAAAAAATCTGAACATAACATTTGCTGGATGTCCTCTTCACATCATTCACATTGCTGCTGAGAAAGGTGCTCAGACTGCCTGTGAGTGCATATTAGCCCTTGACATTCTCTATTATCTAAATAAAAGTTCTCTCAGAGCACATAGGCTGAAACAGTTTCAGGCATTGTATGGCTGTGATCAGCTAAAGAGGCTGAAGCATGCATCAACGAGATGGCTCAGCACTGGTATCTGTTTGGAACGTTTACTTGAAAACTGTGATCTTGTTGAGGATTTTTTTAAAAGTGAGGCAACTAGAACAGACTTGAGTTTGTATGCCTTGAACAAAGTACAGAAGATTAGAGAGGCTATGGAGTCGAGATCAGGTCGGCTATATTTCATGTCCTTTCATGATATGCCATCAGACCAATGGAGACATTTTTTACTTCAAACCAGGCAGACACCCCTCTAGCATGTAGCATGATCAGTGATTGTATTGTAAGCATCTCATTCGGACAATGATGACAAAATTTGTTTCTGCAACAGTTTTTGGAGGTAACAAAGCTATTGAAGATATTCAATACACCTTGAGCTATAACCACAAAGTCCCAAGGACTTGCCTATCGGCGAAGATTGCCAAACCTTCATTGATAGCTAGTCAAGGAATGTGTTATCTGAATCAAAATTGAAATGTTTCTATACAGATGTCAAGGAGTTCTACAAAACTGTTGTAGATTATCTGCTGAAAAAAAAACTGCCTTTGAATGACTCAGTACTACTACTAACAAGCTGTCAGACCCAAGGTAGCTACAAAGTGTATCTATCTGATATTAGGTTTCTGACATAACAGTTCCCTGTGCTGGTGCCCAGTGAAATGTCTATGGATATATTGGCAGAGGAATTCACCAATTTGTGTTGTACTGATGATATTGTCAGCACTGACAAGTTTATGAATTTTGGCTTAAAGTTGGAAGCATTCAAGAAAATGGTTCTCCCGTCTTTGGAGGCCTCCTGACAATTCGACACAGCAGTAGCCATGGTGAACATGTATTCTCCTATGTGAGAAACAATCAAACCGATCAAAGGTCAAATCTGGGGCACAAGTTACTGGAGAGCTTTCTAATTGTCAAACACAAAGAAAAGGCTTCTTTTAAAACTGACATGCTGGTATTTGGGCAACTGAAAATGCTTAATTGAGCATACACTGCATTGAATGGTGTTGTAAATATTGTGTTCATAACAAGTGATTTGACCTGTGGATATCTTTCTTTCATTTTGAAATGCTCATGAGTCAACTCGTCAAATTTTAGACATATTCAGCAACTTTCTTGCACAAAATTCTTCTTTCCAGGATCAGAGATTTATAAATTGTTATACAATTTATACACTCGCATCAGCTTTATAAAGGTAATTTGCTGTGATTTTTATATTACTACTCATTTTTGACGTTTTTGACTACTCGTTTTCAAAATTTTAACTAAGCTGTTATCAGGAAGCAAAGAGCAGACCACAGGACTAGACTGAGGATCTCATAGCATGCTCAGCAACAAAGATAGAATCCAGATTCAGTCAATGTGACTAGCACTGTGTTTAATCGATGCTGGTTCCAATCTTTGAACTCTGACTGAAATTTGGTTCCAAATTGAAACATTGACGATGGAAGTTAAAGGCATTTCTTACTGCAAACACCTTTACATTATACTTAGCACTATGTGAACAAACATAGTGGTAAGATCAATCTATTCTGTCACCATAATTTTCTATTTCTGTTTTCTCTTTTTTATAAAAAATTATCTAGTTGTGAATTTTCTCTATATTATAATGTGTGTCACCATTGTGTAGTCTTATATTCTCTTTCTGAATTTTCTCTACATTCGAATGTGTGTCACCACTGTCTAGATCTAGTCCTATATTCTCTTTTTGAATTTCTCTATATTCTGTGTATCACCATTGTTTAGTCCTTTATTCTCTGAATTTTCTCTACATTCGAATGTGTGTCACCATTGTCTAGTCTTATATTCTCTTTCTGAATTTTCTCTCTATTCTAATGTGTGTCATCATTTTCTAGTCCTATATTTTCTTTTGCAGCACAAGTTATGAAATCACTCCTGCCAAGATTTACACAAGCAATAGCAAAAGTGATTATGGTCTGGACGACAAAGAATCGGATGATTCCACAGATGATGAGGATGCTCCAAAGAAGAAAATCCCTGACTGGGCCATGGGTCAGTATTGTTCCTATAAAAAACATCTCAAGATTTTGGCAGAAGATGGATCAATTCTGGAGGATGTAGCAGTAAAGGCTGCCAGTTGAAACAGAATAACTAATTCTATAATTAAGGGATCAGTTTCCACTGTCTATAGGTGCTAGAGAATATCGTAGCGCTGTTTGTTTTTTCTAGCCTCCTTTGGAGGCTTAGCTAGCATTATTTCTCCATCTTTGGCTTACACAGCTAGCAATATGATTTTCTTTAGCAATTATTTAACTAGTGATGAGTTCAATTTTAACAAATTTTTTAAAATTTTGTAAAGTGTCAATGCCAAGGAGCTTGTGTCATGGTTGATTTATTTCTGATTCTGCACCCTCTTTATGCAATCAGCCATTTAGTTTCACTGTATGTTAAGAGCCCAATAGGCAACGACTAAGTGCAATGTCAAAGAGACTATGAGTTAGTGCAGGGGCTATCGGCACGGATTGGTATGCTGCCCGTGGCACGCACAGACACTCACGGCACATCCAGTAGATTCACAGTACGCAGCACTGTGCCTTCCCGTGCCGTGCCATGGGATCGGTGCTATCTTATCAGCGGCAAATTATACCGTCGACTTCAAACTGATTCTGTCTGTAAAAATAACATTGTACACGGCGTGCAGACAAGCAGGCGACAATTTTTGCTTGTTATAGACCTTCTTGCCAGGCATCACTCAGCAGTCAGCATGAATCTGTAGCGGCGAGTGTCAGCCCTGCGCAAGGAAAATTTAGGGGAGGGAGAAGGTGGAGAGGAAGAGGAAGGAGTAGGATGCAGTAATGAAATGATAGTGAAAAACAGTAACAGGTGAAAATAGACAGTCCTCACAGAATTAGACCGCAATCAATGCGGGGTTTGTTTTATGCACAGGATTACTGGTCTGCTCATTCTTCTCTGTTCTGGCAGATTAGATTCATCCTCTCTTTTTTGCTTTGTATTTACTTATTACATTGCTGTCCCTAAGGCTTATTGCAATCTAAAATAACGAGCTGATACACTGTACCATTTCAATGAAATCACTGTCTGTTAATTAAATAATCATTTTTTCTTCTCTTTGCATTTACGTTAAATGAGCAAAATCTAGTTGCTGCTGCTCTTTAATTGTTCTTTGAATTTCTATACTTAATAAATTTCAGTTGCAACAGCACACTCAGGTTATAATTTTTATTATTGAAATAAAAAAAAAAATAACAGATTAATGTTATTACAGTTGAGTCCAAATAATTTGAATCTGGATAGTTCGAATTTTTGGATATTTCGAAGTCGTTTAATTTTACCGAATATTTCTCTATTTAAGCTTTATTAAAAAAATATCGGTTAGTCCGAATTTTGAAATAAGGATCCATTTAATTCGAAGCGATTTTGTTGTGATTTTTATATTCTGGCACAGTGAAAGCACCTTTCCAGGCTTGAAAAACAAAGTACATGTAGTGCTATGCTCCATGCGTCAAGCGATTCTTGTGTGTGTGCCCACCTACGTTTCAGGCAAGAGTCTGCAATAAGGCTTCAAGAGAGAAAGGAGTTAGGCCCACCCCCACCCCCCTGCACACTTGTAGGACATTCCTGATCTGTCATCCACATTCTTTTTTTTAACTCTCTTTCTCTATGTATTCTGATAATTCGATTTTCAGATAATTCAAAGTCCTTTATTTATCCGAATGACTTCGAAATAAGCGGACTCGGCTGTATGTTTAATCAATCATTAATGCATAACCTATTGTTTTGCATCAGCTCTGCTTTTACATGTCTCTGTTTTAATTCCTTAAGTTAAAGAGTTTTTACTCAAGTCAGTTAATTTTTAAATTGGATTTTAATTGTGGTATTAAAAAGTTCTTTTGTTACCGCTTTATCTAGGCCCAACCCTGCTCATTAATCCTCAGGCCAGCTTTTTTCCCTTTACACTATGCAGCGGAAGTCTAATCTATATTTTTAGATATACTGACACTAAGCCAAAGGATGTGTGTGATACTGTAGACTGTGGACGAGCGGCATGTTGATATTTTTGTGTGTGTGTGTGTTTACAAAGGTGTCAGGAAGTGTTCAGGGTGCGCCCATCGCCCTTGCTTGCATTCAGTGCTGAGTCCTTTAACTTTAGGCCCTCGGATCAGAGCTTACAGCCCCACAGATCGAAATATGCTTTGCCGCGGATTGGGACGTGCTGTGCCCGCGGCACCCTGAGCCACTGGGCCTGATACTTAATGGGTAGTAAAATATGGAGTATACCCCGGCACTACGATGAGGCTCCAATAAAGCCTTAGAATAGGGCTGTTTCAGATGAGATCTGACCCTACCCTGATCTCTGCAGTCTACACTCTGAGCAATATGGCACCCTAGCTTATGTCATAGAAGCTCAGGTTAGCGGGTGGAACCTTTGAACTCCAGCCCAAACTTCTCTGAAAATCAAAACATATTAATCACAGATAGAAAGGTGATCTTGCCGATTCACTTTACTTTGTCTACTCTACACCATGCACTAACAATTTTGACCTTGCCCTTTTTTTAGATCAGTTACTGAGGGGATTTTATTCTTGGCATTTTGACAATTCCAATTTTCCTTGGTGGCTGTAATGACACATGAAATAATCTATTATTGAGACTTGCAGATCATGGAGTATATTCCAGACATTGTGACCACAGCCACTTCTCTCTTGTGGCTATAATGTCATGTGTTATGTTTTTACAATGTGCTTGGCTTGCAAAATTATGACTTTTAGCTCACTCAGCACATGTTCATGTCAGGGTATTTTAGCTAAAAGTATTCTCTTTCTTTCTCCCAGGAATCAATCTAAATACAGCATTGATCAAGCAGTGTACAAACCCTCCAGACTTGGATAAGATGTTCCGCTTCTCTGCCATAACGCCACCTGATCTGGAGAAAATATTTAAAGGCAATTGCAAGAAGCGCTACAAGCAGCGGACAAGCTCTGCCATCTGGAACACCCCACCACTGAAACACTGTTAACTGTGGAGTTCCGATTACCATGCCAACAACATCACTGGTTTCTAAGAATTTATATCTGTTTTAAACTCTTTACTTAAAAAACAGTTTTCGATGACTCAAGACTTTTTAAATTCATTTAGGAAAAAAGAACTAATAATCTTGATTTTTAAAAAGAAAACAACAAAATACAAAAACATGAAATTTGGAATGAATGAAGATGGTTTGATACAAAGTTTACAAGTGGAAACCTTCATGGAAATCTTGACATCTATTAGCATCTTGAATCATGTGAATTGGGACGTAAAGCATCATATGAGAAGTTATGTCACGAACCTTCAGTAAAATGAGAGTTCATGCTGTTTATGGGGAAAATTCTTAATTCTATTTTAAGAGTGGCATGAATTTTGTGTATGAATGATTGTTAGATGACTGTAGAATATGATCTGTCTCCAGTTTGTTGCTACTGTGCTACCCTGTGAGAACAAACAGAGCCTTGTTGAATAGTATTGAAGAATTAGTCGATTTCTCTTCATTTAGAAAATCAAGTTTCTAGGCTTTGTTCCTGGCCTGTATTTTTTTCATGTAGACTCCTTACACAATTTTCAAAACCATCCAATATTGGTTCACTAAATCAACAATCAGCCAAAAATTTGAAGAGAAACAAGAAAAGAATTGCACTCTAGAAGTAAGGGATCACAATAGTACGGCTTGTTAGATTTTGAATGTCAAGGATTGGTAGAGAAGGATCCAATAATATTTTTGATTACATTGTAGAAGTCTGGGATCAGAAGAGACATGGCAAATGAAAATGGAGACCATAATCAAATTAAAAGGGCCTAGCTTCTGGGCTATATTTGGATGAGTTTGTTCCCTCTTCTTATCAGACCAATCCTGCCTAAGATGATGATTGAATGGCATTGTAAGACTTCAGCAAAGAATCAACTGCTGATCCTTATCTTAAATATTTTTATCAAGTTAAACTTGATGAGTGAGATGCTGATAGATTGGATTAGGACCATCAGAAAAGTTATTTCATAGTCCTAGCATGTTGAATCATAAACTGCCCATTAATTTTTTTTTTCTAGAATTGTGATAGTTTTATGAATTTCATTGCATCACCTAGATCATCAGGAGGGGTTGAAACATATTCCTGCTTATTATATTTCATGTTTCTACTTGTCTCTGTTATGGCTGTGTTGTATGAAGCATGTATATATATATATTCTATGTAATTATAGATGGAGGGAAAAAAACTTCATGTAATAATGCTTCTTTTATTGGTATTAATGAATAAATGCTGAAGAGAATATGCACAATCACATCTTCCTTAATTCATAATTTCATATGCATATTCCTTGTTTTTACTTGTATTGACTTGTCAACGCAAATATTTAAAATGCTTATAAACCAAGATAGTTTCAACCTAATGATTAATCAAACTTGAGAGATGAATATTGAAGAGTAATACAGATGTGTGTAGTCAAACTTTAAAATGAAGCTGTCTTATAATCATGTGTTTTTGCTCCTTTTCTCAATTTCCTTCTCATGAAAAACCAATTTTCAATATAACAATGTGAAACCAAAATAAATTTTGGTTGCAAGTTCATTTTTTTCTTCCACAAGTTATCCTGGTTAAACCAAAATATGTTTATTCCAAATAGATAATTGCATTCCGCAGAGTTAGAGCTGAAAAAGAAAAAATTTGTTCCCCTCCCTTTGTTTGCCCTGTTGAGCTGTAGGCATTTTGTCCGCTCGAATAAGAACAGGCAAAAGGTTTAGCATGGGAGAAGTGTGGAAGATAATTATGTAATAGTCTCTCTGTATGTTTTTACTTGTAATTGACTTTTGTTGCTCTGGTCATATCATGGGTTTTATTGATACTTCATGTTAATATCTAACAAATTATGTATGCTGTTATTTTAGACATGTCCTCATCTGATGACAGCTTGAACACACTTCTGTATGGAGACCCAGGCTATAGGCCTCTTAAAAGTGATTTTGGGATTTATCTGATAGTGAAAGCGCTTTATGTATTAATAATCTCTTGAAGCCATACCCTTTTAAAAATTTTTTTGTACTGTGTATAAAGCCTCCAAGTTCCAACAATAACATTGATTCTGTTTGTTCACCACATGAAAAAAAACCATTCTTTTTTTCTTATCCACAGATTTTGAGAAAAGAAATTAAAAAGAGAATGATTTTCTCATTACTATAATTTGTTTTTAATTAATTATTTTGGTCCCAATTTTCTGCTGGTTATTTTTCTCTAAAAACTGTTTTTGTTCTTGTTTTTTTTTTTTCACAAGTGCTGTGTAGGATATAGAGAAAGGTTCCATAACATACTATAATTGTGCATTATGAAAGTTTTGTGACATAGAAATAGACAGTAATTAAAAAGTTTTAAACCACATACCACATGCACAGTGATCTTGCTGTAGTTATTTTCTTTGCAAATGAAACCTGTCTTGAATCCAAATTTTTTTTATCAAATATCACTTGTATCTGTTTGCAATTTTCAAATGTGTCCTTCACCCAGATACACACACACATTTTAAAATTCCCTAATGCTTGAGGATACTCAGATATTCACTATACTGCTAAACCTTGCTTTGAGCAATTCACTCAAATATTCGGCAATACAATTGTGTATAATCTTGGGCAAGGTACCTAGATATTCGCCAATTGTGTTATACTTTGTGTTGAGCAAAATATTCAGATGTCCGACAATACCACTGTACATTACGTTGAGCAAAATACTCAAAATCTTCACCAATACTATTGAACCTTGACTTGAGCAGGATACTCAGATGTTTGAGAAGATATTTTTTTATTTCTCTTATTGTGTAATATGATTGAAATTTTGTTTTCATAGCATATTATCTTAGAAAAGGCCAAATAAGAAAAAGAAGAAAAAATGAAAATCTCTTTATAAAAGGTAAGGATTTAAACAACAGGTAGAGAGCACACAAAGTTTACATCTGTAGCACTTAAAGTTGAAAAAAAAAGTTTAAGAGGAAAGATAAAAATTTGTACACAAGCTACAGTTTTTTAAATCATTTTCATATGCACATCACCACCAATTTCAATGCTTAGATCTCTATTTTTCTTTAAATGTATAATCTTTTGATTTTTTTTTTTTTTATTTCATGTTGAAGTATTTGGCACTTAAAACAAGCAACAATCAGGAGAAAATAAGTATGGATCAATAAAGAGTTGAAAGGCTTAAAAAACTCATTGACATAATCTGCAAAAATCTTAAGCAATAAATGATGTTGGGTGGAAGTTTGAACACCAGGAATTCATGGGAATGTCATAAGCCAACCATACACACAGAGCGGATGCTAGACTTGTGCGCTGTGATTTTACACACCCCACACACAGTGGGAAAACAATGGGTGGTGCGTAGGTTTAGGAAATTTTGAGCTCACGGGGTCGCGGCACATTGCATCAGCCACTTGACTCAGTCGTGCTTATTCGTGCAAAAAGACGTGCATGTTTAGGGTGAGATCAAAACTGGGAGGAAAAGGGGGAAACACAATGACAGCAACACGCCCACATGAGCCAATGATCCAGATGGGGCTTTTAAATTTTACTTTTTAAATCTCCTGTTCTATGTAATATTTGTGTATTATTTGGTATTAATCTGCACTAAAATTCGACAAGGAATACGATTCGGAAACTTTTTTTTGGTCAAAATCCGAAATTTTTGTCCTTTTTTATAGCCTGGTTGAGCCTGTCAGGCGCCGCACCAGAAAATATCAGGCAGAGCTTGATACTCTGCCCCCTGGCTAGACCGTACGCGACTCGCCGTCTATACCCGGGTTTTTCATGCGGTTTTCCTACACATGCGCTGGCTCAACGCTGGACTTGTGAAATATGACCATGCGCCTCGCGCAACCACGGTGTGTATGGTGGACTTTACAGATAAACATTCAAACAAATAACGTTTAAATCGAATGATTTTTTTTTTTCAACTTAATTTTCCACATTGCTTTCCATCTCACACTCCTTCCAGGCTAAGCTAATTTAAAATTTCAATACATGTAGATCATTGTTGCAAATTATTAATGGTCACAAACACACAAATACGGACACTACACACATCAGTTTAGTGGATACCCATTGCGTAGTCTCAACATCATACCAACCATTGTAGTTTGCCAACATTATGTGGAAAAAAAAAAAAAACATCTTTAAAGAGTGATTTAAGAAAAGGCTGGTCAATCTTCATCCTTTAAAAAAAATGTGCCTTGCATAAAAGGCTGATCAGTATGGATTTTAGTGTAATAACCTATTTTGCACATGGTGAATCTGTAAGTATTTGTATATCTTACTTAGATTACACGTCAGAAACAAACTGATATGAAATGATAGCCTTATCCTTATGTTGTGTCTTGTAAGAACGATAGGTCAGAATAGTCATCTAAATGCTTCCAAGAAAATCTAGAAGCATTTAGATACCTTGCATGGATGATTTCTGAATTGAAACCATTTTATAACGTTATAGTCGGCTTCAAATCTTAGGATTAAGGAAGGACCCAGTTACTGCCCGTCGTCATATCTTAAAGTGAAAACACGAACCCGGGGTAAATGCATTTATTAGAGGGAGAAAATTTTTAGATCAAGTAATTTGACTGTTATTACTATTAAGGATAAAACGTAATGAATTTTTTTTTCAAGTAATAATGATCAGCTATTCCACAGAGCTTGCAAAACATTTGAATTGAAAATCAACCAATTGAACGTTGTTTTTTTTTCTTTATAACTATACGGACCAAATATATTCGATGGATAACGGTGGACATGTCGCCTACGGTGTCTCTAGTGTTCTCTAGTCGCCACTGCGTCAGTGACGCTCTTATGGCCAATGTTTCTGTACCACCCACTTGACGACATTGGGTCTCTGGTGTTCTCTGATCGCCACTGAGTCAGTGACGCTCTTATGGCCAATGTTTCTGTACCACCCACTTGACGACATTGGGTCTCTGGTGTTCTCTGATCGCCACTGCGTCAGTGACGCTCTTATGGCCAATGTTTCTGTACCACCCACTTGACGACATTGGGTCTCTGGTGTTCTCTGATCGCCACTGAGTCAGTGACGCTCTTATGGCCAGTGTTTCTGTACCACCCACTTGACGACATTGGATCTCTGGTGTTCTCTGATCGCCACTGAGTCAGTGACGCTCTTATGGCCAGTGTTTCTGTACCACCCACTTGACGACATTGGATCTCTGGTGTTCTCTGGTCGCCACTGAGTCAGTGACGCTCTTATGGCCAGTATTTCTGTACCACCCACTTGACGACAATGGGTCTCTGTCAGTCATTTGTGTAGTAAGGTTATAAGTTGATGAGACGATGGTCACTTGTCACCACTGTGTCTGTGTCGGTAACTTCAGTGGTAAGGTTGTAAGTTGATGAGTCGATTGTCACTTGTCACCAGTGTATCCGTATCGGTCATTCCAGTGTAACATTATAAGTTGATGAGTCGATGGTTACTTGTCACAAATGTGTCTGTATCGGTCACTCGAGTGGTAAGGCTAAATGTTGATGAGTCGATGGTCACTTCTCACAAATGTGTCTGTATGGGCACTCCAGTTGTAACGTTATAAGTTGATGAGTCGATGATCACTTGTCACAAATGTGTCTGTATCGATCATTCCAGTGGTAAGGCTAGATTAAGATGAGTCCATGGTCACTTGTCATCAGTGGGTCAGTATCAGTCACTCCAGTGGTAAGGGCATATATCAATGAGTCGATGGTCACTTGTCACAAATGTGTCTGTATCGATCATTCCAGTGGTAAGGCTAGATTAAGATGAGTCCATGGTCACTTGTCATCAGTGGGTCAGTATCAGTCACTCCAGTGGTAAGGGCATATATCAATGAGTCGATGATCACTTGTCACAAATGTGTCTGTATCGATCATTCCAGTGGTAAGGCTAGATTAAGATGAGTCCATGGTCACTTGTCATCAGTGGGTCAGTATCAGTCACTCCAGTGGTAAGGTTATATATCAATGAGTCGATGGTCACTTGTCATCAGTGTGTCAGTATCAGTCACTCCAGTGGTAAGGGCATATATCAATGAATCGATGGTCACTTGTCACAAATGTGTCTGCATCGATCACTTTAGTGGTTAGGCTAGATATTGACGAGGCGGTGGTTTCTTATCACAAAATTTAATGTGTCTGTATCGGTCACTCCAGTGGTAAGGCTATAAGTTGATGATTCCTTGCTGGACGTCGATGACAAAGTCCTCTTCGTTGCTCACTCTCAAGTCCTCTGGGAGAGTCTGTGATAGCAAAGCGGATGGTTGGAATGTGTCGCATTGTAAGATTCATGCAAAATTTGAACAACTTTTTATACAAAAATATTAAAAAGTTATTCAAATTTTGCTTGGACCTTAAAGTGTTTTTACAAAGACACGTTTAAATCTTTTAAGCCTTTATTTTTCATTAAGAAAGATGTACTCGTGAAGCACGAAAATATTTCTTATCTGTTTACACGACTGATGTGTTTCATGAGTAAAGAGGGAAACTTCCAACTCAAGATATAATCATGCGGAGAGCTGAACGCGACTTATTTCCAGCAAGAGTTACTTTACGAAAATTTATTTGTAAATATTTTTCCAAAAATGCAGTGTGTGAACCAGTTGTATCTTTTTTTTCAAGGCTGTAGCGGAAAGATTGAAATTGACTGGTTTGAATTCAGGTAACCATGTGCTTGAAATTAGACCAACTGGTTCATACAACAACAACAAAAAGTAGAAAAAGAAACTTTCAAGATAAAGTGCGACTTTTAGAATATTTTTTGTCACATCAATTTTCTTTTTGTTTTCATTTGAAACATCATAGGTTAGTGGTTTCCGATTGGTTACCTGCACAATCCTTGTAGCGTTAACAGCAATATTGATCCAAGCCACCACCCTCTTGTTGATCACTCGAGTAACTTTGTATTCCAAGGAGTTGAGACCATCATAATCCCAGCGGTCGCGACGAGACGCGAAGATTCTAAACCTGGACACAGTTACACAGGTGTTGGCGATGGAAGGAGGAGGGGGGGGGGGGGGGTGTCACAAGCAAATACATGTAGATCAAGAGAGTATTTTACGTTTTACAATCAAAGAAATCCTGTAGGATACACATTAGCTTAGTCAAAGTGAAACATGTATAGCTTGGTACAAAATACTGGTCAAGGGGGGAACAAAATGAAAATTACAATTGGCCCAACCATATTAATTAAGAAAGTAAAGTTTATTACAGTAATTATACGCAAAAGAATACAGCTCAGGACAACAGTAAATATAGTTGAAAACAGCCAGAGAGGTCAAGAAAGTACAGTAACTTCCTGTCATAGAGGTCAAGAGTGCACAGTAACGTGCTGTCATAGAGTTCAAGAAAGTACAGCATTTTCCTGTTAAAGAGGTCAAGATAATGCAGTAACTTCCTGTCATAGAGGTCAAGAAAGTACAGTAACTTCCTGTCATAGAGGTCAAGAGAGTACAGTATATCTCTGTCACAGAGGTCAAGCGAGTACAGTAAATCCGTGTCAAGAGGTCAAGAAAGTACAGTAAATCACTGTCACAGAGATTAAGAGAGAGAGTGCAATAACTTCCTGTTAAAGAGATCAAAGGGAGTACAGGAACTTCCGTCATCAAGGTCAAGAGAGTATACTAAATTCCTGTTACAGAGGTCGAGGGAGTGCAGTAAAATATTAAAATAAATGAATAATTGTAGTGATACGTTAAAAAAGGGTCGTCACTGGGAGTAATTGTAGCGAATATGGAGCAACTGGAAAAGATGTTACAATAATAATTGTAGTGAAACATAAAAAAAAATATATATATATCGTCTATGGGCATAATTCTAACAAGTATCTAAACATCAAATTTCGATTTTCCGCCTCGAACAAGACCGCCAGGCAAGAACAGGGGAGATAAAAGTCAACAAACCTATTTGGATTTGCTTTCCAGTAGCCGCGCTTTGTGTGGGACACCATTTTGTAGATAGCAAATTCTGAAGGTTTTCGGATGATTGTGAAATTTCTGCCCAAAGCTCTGTGGATAGAGAATTGTGCACATGACTGAGCATGTTGTGTTGTGTAGAAAATTGTGTACCTAACTGAGCATGTTGTGCTGTGTAAAGAATTGTGCACCTAACTGAGCATGTTGTGCTGTGTAAAGAATTGTGCACCTAACTGAGCATGTTGTGCTGTGTAGAGAATTGTGTACCTAACTGAGCATGTTGTGCTGTGTAAAGAATTGTGCACCTAACTGAGCATGTTGTGCTGTGTAAAGAATTGTGCACCTAACTGAGCATGTTGTGCTGTGTAAAGAATTGTGCACCTAACTGAGCATGTTGTGCTGTGTAAAGAATTGTGCACCTAACTGAGCATGTTGTGCTGTGTAAAGAATTGTGCACCTAACTGAGCATGTTGTGCTGTGTAGAGAATTGTGCACCTAACTGAGCATGTTGTGCTGTGTAAAGAATTGTGCACCTAACTGAGCATGTTGTGCTGTCTAGAGAATTGTATACCTAACTGAGCATGTTGTGCTGTATAGAGAATTGTGTACCTAACTGAGCATGTTGTGCTGTCTAGAGAATTGCGTACTTTTTAACTAAGCATGTTGTACTGTGTTGAATATTGTGCACATAAATGAGCATGTTGTGCTGTGTAGAGAATTGTGCACCTAAGTGAGAATGTTGTGCTGTCTCTTATCTTTCACTGCTATAAAATTGAGACTCTGTGAGAACTAAGGGTGACTAGGTCGGCATTCTGTTAACTTGTTATCATAGAAACTTGTACTTTTTTCTCTGCGTCTCTCTCCAAGATTGTCTACGTTTCTGCTTAACTTCCCAATTTTAAGAATCTATGCGACATCCACTGCTCTTGTGACATCCTTTATTCTTCATTTGACACAGTCCATGTGACATCCTCTCCTCTTCATTTGACACAGTCCATGTGACATCCTCTCCTCTTCATTTGACACAGTCCATGTGACATCCTCTTCTCTTCATATGACACAGTCCAGGTGACATCCTCTGCTCTTCATTTGACATAGTCTGTTTGACACCCTTTAATCTTAATTTTGACACAGTCTATGTAATATCCTCTGCTCTTCATTTGAGACAGTCTGTGTGACATCCTTTAATCGTCATTTTGACACAGCCTATGTGAAATACTCATGCTCTTCATTCGACACAGTCTATGTTACATCTTCTGCTCTTCGTTTAACACAGTCTATGTTAGATCCTCTGCTCTTCATTTGACACAGATTAGGTGACATCCTCTGCTCTTCAATTTGACACAGTCTATGTGACATCCTCTGCTCTTCATTTGACACAGTCTGAGTGACATCCTTTAATGTTCATTTGATACAGCCTATGTGAAATCCTCTGCTCTTCATTTGACAAAGTCTATGTGAAATTCTCTGCTCTTCATTCGACACGGTGTATGTTACATCTTCTGCTCTTTGTTTGACACAGTCTATGTGAAATCGTCCCTTTTTCATTCTGACACAGTCTATCTGACATTCTTTCCTCTTCATTTTCACACTATCTATTTAAAACCTATGTTCCCTATTTGTTGCAGTGTATGTGATTCCCCGTGTTCTTGATTGTACACAATCTTTTAGTCATCTCTTACCTTCATTTGCCACGGCTATTATCACATTCTGCTTTTTATCATTTAAAATCAACGCTTCCTAATGTACCTCAGTCTGCTGTTAGTCTTTCTGCCTCTCGATATCTGTCTATGTTTCTTTAAATCTATACGTATGTCTCTCGGTCTGTTTGTCTGTTTGTTTCTATCTCTGTGTCTCTGCCTGCCTGTCTGTCTGTCTGTCTGTCTGTCTGTCTGTCTGTCTGTCTGTCTGTCTCTCTCTCTCTCTCTCTCTCTCTCTCTCTCTCTCTCTCTCTCTCTCTCTCTCTCTCTCTCTCTCTCTCTCTCTCTCTCTCTCTCTCTCTCTCTCTCTTTCTCACCTCCCCATCTGTCTCTCGATCTATCTGATTCATTCAACATTCTCTTTGTCTCTTTTTCACTCTCCCACCTTGACTCAACTTCAACGCACACCACAAAGATTCACCACCCTGACTTGACTGCCCACTACACAACAAAGATTCACCACCCTGACTTGACTGCCCACTACACAACAAAGATTCACCACCCTGACTTGACTGCCCACTACACAACAAAGATTTACCACCTGACTCGACTGAGCAGCACACCACAAAGATTCACCACCCTGAATCGACTGAGCACCACACCACAAAGATTTACCACCCTGAATCGACTGAGCACCACACCACAAAGATTTACCATCCTGACTCGACTGAGCACCACACCACAAAGATTTACCACCCTGAATCGACTGAGCACCACACCACAAAGATTTACCACCCTGACTCGACTGAGCACAACACCACAAAGATTTACCACCCTGACTCGACTGAGCACCACACCACAAAGATTTACCACCCTGACTCGACTGAGCACCACACCACAAAGATTTACCACCCTGACTCGACTGAGCACCACACCCCCTGAATCGACTGAGCACCACACCACAAAGATTTACCACCCTGAATCGAGTTGCGTTATAAACTTAATAAACGGCAATGAAGATCTTTCTCTACCCTATTCTCTGCCGTCGCTACATTCATTAATCAGCTTTCTTTGGATTTCTTGTCCTTTTAAGCTGTTTCGCCTATTGCTTAATATTTCCATCTACTCTCGATTTGATTTCGTTATGACTTGTCAGACAGACTTGAGCCTGGTCTTTCACACAACTGGACCGTTCCTTGGACTCCCCTTCACTTTTAACTTGTATAGGACAGATCGGATTTAGACTGTAACAGCATTTCTCGCTTATCTGGTTCTACAGATACAATTTCTAACACACGGTTTGCCTCGCAGATACTATCTTTCAAACAGTGTATATTAGTTTTCTGTTAAATAAAGGCTTTAACAAACGATTTCTAAAACCCTTTGGTCTAGGGATACATCTTCTAATTCACCACCTGCCTTGCAGTTAAAGCTTCACTACACCACCTGTTTTGAAGTTATAGCTTCTAACACAATGCCTGACTCTCATCTACAGCCGCTAAAACACTCCCTGACATGCATGCAACTTCTAACATTCAATGTGATTTTAACCTGCTTTAGAAGCACAGCCTCTAACCCGTTACTTGTCTCGCATTAACAGTTTCTAATATGCTACTTTCCTCATAGCTACAGCCTCTAACCCGTTACTTGTCTCGCATTAACAGTTTCTAATATGCTACCTTTCTCATAGCTACAGCCTCTAACCCGTTACTTGTCTCGCATTAACAGTTTCTAATACGCTACCTTTCTCATAGCTACAGCCTCTAACCCGTTACTTGTCTCGCATTAACATTTTCTAATACGCTACCTTTCTCATAGCTACAGCCTCTAACCTGTTACTTGTCTCGCATTAACAGTTTCTAATATGCTACCTTTCTCATAGCTACAGCCTCTAACCCGTTACTTGTCTCGCATTAACAGTTTCTAATATGCTACTTTCCTCATAGCTACAGCCTCTAACCCGTTACTTGTCTCGCATTAACAGTTTCTAATACGCTACCTTTCTCATAGCTACAGCCTCTAACCCGTTACTTGTCTCGCATTAACAGTTTCTAATATGCTACCTTTCTCATAGCTACAGCCTCTAACCCGTTACTTGTCTCGCATTAACAGTTTCTAATATGCTACCTTTCTGATAGCTACAGCCTCTAACCCGTTACTTGTCTCGCATTAACAGTTTCTAATATGCTACCTTTCTGATAGCTACAGCCTCTAACCCGTTACTTGTCTCGCATTAACAGTTTCTAATATGCTACCTTTCTGATAGCTACAGCCTCTAACCCGTTACTTGTCTCGCATTAACAGTTTCTAATATGCTACCTTTCTGATAGCTACAGCCTCTAACCCGTTACTTGTCTCGCATTAACAGTTTCTAATATGCTACCTTTCTCATAGCTACAGCCTCTAACCCGTTACTTGTCTCGCATTGATACTTTTTTAATATGCTACCTTTCTCATAGCTACAGCCTCTAACCCGTTACTTGTCTCGCATTAACAGTTTCTAATATGCTACCTTTCTCATAGCTACAGCCTCTAACCCGTTACTTGTCTCGCATTAACAGTTTCTAATATGCTACCTTTCTCATAGCTACAGCCTCTAACCCGTTACTTGTCTCGCATTAACAGTTTCTAATATGCTACCTTTCTCATAGCTACAGCCTCTAACCCGTTACTTGTCTCGCATTGATACTTTATTAATATGCTACCTTTCTCATAGCTACAGCCTCTAACCCGTTACTTGTCTCGCATTAACAGTTTCTAATATGGTATCTTCCTCGTGGTTACAGCTTATAATGCGCTACATGTTTCGCATATTACAGTTTCTGGTATACTACCTGTGTCGCATATAGGGAATGTGATTTCACATGAGTCACGTCCCTTTGTTGGAAGACGTGAGTACTGTTCAACAATCCGAATCATTTCGAAACTCTAAGCAGAACTAGATAATTTTGTTGTAAATGTTTCCTCGTGTGCAAATTTTGTTCCCCAATATAATTTTCCCCACCATAGTGCATTATTGCGGACCTATTGCTGGGTACGCTAACAACGACTAAAAGTAGAGATAATGACTTCCAACTAAGTAGCATGGCATAACTCTTGCATTCCCTCATCAGCCTCTAACATACTGCATGTCTCAAACATTTACTTCCTGTCCCAGGGACAAGACACTCCTGCGACATACCTGTAGACCAGGCTTCCCCGTCCAACAGCCTTCCTTCTTCCGTTGTTCTTTTTATAAAAAGCGTGACTAGTGGATTTCGCCACCCCTCCCACTCCAACCTTTTCCAAATCTCTAACCTGTCTCTGAGATCATCGTCCTCTCCTCCCCAGCCGAAGTAAACGTTGGAAGCTCCGTTGATCGCCTTGAACTGGTGTGGAGTAAAACCGACCACTCCGCCAAACAGACCGTTATAGAAGAAACTGTGGGATAAAATGGAAGAACAGGGATAAAT